>OX235274.1:60354534-60880921 GCA_944472155.2 Trichobilharzia szidati | reverse complement strand
CTCACTGAAGTTAATAAGTATTTCTCAGGACTTTTGATAAACATTCTCTAGAAGTTGAGTACTAAACGAAAACTGCGAATTTGGTCAAAAATCCTGCTAAGAAACGCAGGCTATTTAGTCCTTCACCTGCAGATTTCAATGAAAGCCAGAAGTAGCAAAGTATCAGTGACAAGCTAGATAGCCACATACTTGATCTTTTACAGTCCTTTCATATTTGAAATAGTCGCTAGCAATATGTTTTCTAGGCAAAAAGAATCGACCTGGCTCTAATTAAATTTATAAAAATATCGGGATCGACATATCTGGTGTTTCATTAGGAAGTAATTCCAAATAGAGTATTAACACCCTGGTAACACAGAGTTTGAGGATTCAGTCCTTATTGGAGAGGCACGACCTTCCGCTGAAGATGTTAGCATGTAACTAGGTTTGACAAATCGGAATAAAATAAGCATAGGAATAGAAGTGTCCGGCTAGAGTTTTCCTATAAACCAAAAAGCATTTGTTTGAATCTCACCAGATTCATGGTGTAGAGGAAATCAGTTACTCAGGATGTGTGTATAACTAAAAGTTAAAATGCATAGGCGAAGTACTTCACTGTTCTGTCTCCATGATCCCTTAAAAGATATTCATTTGTTCTAGATACTCCATCTTTCTGTCACTACATAGGCAGTGATTTCTGAAGAAGTAAAACTATGCGGTTCGTCCTACTTTGTCTTGAAGGGCTCACTAATCAATTACTAGACAATATATGCCGTTTGTGTTATTGATAATACTCTTCAAGGAAATTAGAAGTGCAGCTGGACGTTGTATCAGAGGAAATTTCCGCAGAAATAGTAGCATATATTCGCTTACTATGTCTCGTGAACGCACTAGCCATTTGCTCATTAACTGCAGAAACAAACGCATGGACTTCTTGCTGTTAACAGGACATTAATACAAGAATGCCTCTCATGATATTCCCTATTATTTGTCTCTTATGATATAATTTTGTGTACACTACAGCCGACATTATCAGTAGTGCATTAGTTTTCAGGGCAGAGCGCAAATAAAAAGATCTTATTACAAGGAGATGAACCATAATGTGCAGTATATTTACAACTTCAAAAGTTACTGTCATTCAAAAACAATTTAAGTAAATTATTTAATTAAAGAAAGCAGATGATTTCACTGTTAATCCACTCGCAGTAAGTAAGAAATAGCAGTTGAGCTTGATTGTTTGCACATTTTTCCAAACAAACCATAAACTCATTGAGTTGCAAAATAATTGAGATTTTTTACAAATATCCGGTCAAATCTTGATCACAGCTCATATGAGAATAACAAATGTTTTATGACTGTTCACCCACACACACATACACACACACCATTGTATACTGCATATACACATATATTTTAACAAAAGTAGACTAATTTTGAAAGTCTGAGGTCAAATTTTGACCACAGTTCATATAAAAAGAAAAATTTTCATTTTGTTTGTTTATTATACCTATTGATAGCTGTGTCTTGATTCATATGACAGGACAAACAATTTAAAACAAGAGATGTACTTTTATATATAAACATACAATTTTATTTATTTATTATACATGTTGATGCCTGTTGCATGGCTCATGATTGGACAAGGTTTAAAACAAGAGTTGTTCCTTTTATATATAAACCTCTGTTATGTTAATTTCGATTAATTTCCCTGAAGAAGTTCGGACCAGATTGCCGAACGAAACGTTGGAATTAATCATTTCAATTTCGCTGAGATTTTACAAATATAATTTTATAAATGTCTACTTCTCACTCAGCGCTCAATTATTTTGCAACTATCCGGTCAAATCTTGATCACAGTTCATATGCATATAATAGATATTAACAAATAACAGTAAGTATTTAAACAAAACAGTAATAGAAATTGTCAATCACCACATCCGCCACATGTCGAATGTCTCCTGAGTATTTATAATGAGGTCTCGGTTTGCTTGCAAGTCTCTGCGATCTTCTAACTGATACTGTGGTATTATTTTCATCACTATCATCTGAACTTATTTCTGAATTATCTACAAAATCAAGATTAGTAGCGGAATCATTGAAATTGTAATCAGAACGACCTACTTCACTTATTTTCACTTGATACAGGTGTCTGTTGTGAACTGAATGATCTTCGATGTCTAATATATTCACCATTCAATTTCCCATTTTTCTAGTATGATTCCAGCAGTAGGTCTATAGTCATTCTATCTATAATAATGTACATCAGAAGTCGTGGACATCAGATGCATCCGGAGAATTCGAGATTTAAATAGCTTAGAAGGACTTTCATGGGTACTTATATGGTCCACATTGCGATATTGAAGCAAGAAGTTATCTACACATCTCTCTAGCTCGCCAAAATTCTCAGGACTCATTGATGCTATGACACTCTTTAATGTTCGTACGAAATTTTCTGCCAACCGGTTAGACTGAGGATGACGTGGTGCTGTGTACAGATGACGACAACCTATGTGTTTAAGCCAATCATTGAAGTTCTTCTCAGTGAAATGAGTACCATTATCAGTAACTAAGACTTCTGGAATTCCTTCTCGACTAAAAATCTTCCTCAACGCTCTGTGAGTGAATTTCGCGTTAGGACTATCTGTAATTATGACTTCTGGCCATCTAGAATAAGAATCCACAATAATTAGAGCATAGTATGAATTTAAGAATGGACCACAGTAATCTACATGAATACACTGCCAAACCTCACAAGACGCCGGTAACGGTTTCCACGATGACTTCCCATAGGACATTTTATGCAAACTACTAGAACAGCTCTTTGATGTTTTGTTAATGTCAGTATCAATTTCCTGCCACCAACACGTTAGGCGTGCTAATGATTTCATTTTATCAGCTCCCAGATGAGCAGAATGAAAACCATCCAAAATCACAGATCTTAATGTCGGAGGAATAATAATTCTGTCATTCAGAGATAGAAATGTTTGAGGATGGACCGAAATCTCATCTCTTCGCTTATAAAAGTCCGGAAATCTCCGCTTACACTGAATATTCCAACCTCTTTCTGTTGCATTTTAATGCTCCCATAATGTTTCCGAGTATCGTGTATGAGTCGAACTCTATCCACAGCTAACGGCTGGACTAACAAACAATCAGTGTCATTAGCAGAACTTTCAAATAATGAATAACGAAATAAGAAGTTTGCATGAGGTATATCCTTAGCCTATCTGTGTTCAATAGTTTAATCATATGCACTTAGTTCTAAACTCCATCTTTGAACCATAGCAGCAGATCTATTCAAAGATTTTTCTGGATTGCAACTGAATTTCAAACCAATGTCAGTGGAACCAATAAGAGGTAGTTTATGACCAGTAATGCCTGTAATAGAACTAGCAGTAGAGTCTACCTGGGAATGCTTACAAAGCAATAGTAAATCTTTCTTAGAAATTATAGATTCAGTACTCCCAGTATCAATTATAAAATAGTGATACTTGCCTGAACTTTAGTGAAGGTTCTCATCAGATGAGATTCAATGCTATGAAAAGTTGAAAGAGAAACTGACAGCATTATACCAGACAAATTGGAAGAATCATGAGAATTCTGAGTAGCATGAGTATTTGAACTCCAGCAAACAGACTTTATGTGCCCAAATTTACCAAATTTATGGCACTTAGCACCCGTAAATGGTAAGTGCTTAGTAGATGAATCTCTCCACAGGAAAAACATGGTTTGATGTTTTTGTTATCTGTCTGCATTCTATTAAATGTGGATGACAGTTTGGATTTCTTTTTATGAACACCTTCATTAACAACTTTGGACAGCATGAAATCAGACGCCGACGTAGTGGGAGCTGCGTATTCACTGTTGACATCTTCATATGTAATACATAAATCCTTAGCAGTTTGAAAGGTGCAGGAAGGAATCTAAATCAAATCTTTCTTTAACTTTGGAATATTGATCCCAGCAATTAGACGATCACGTAGTTGAGTATGGAGCTTGTATATGAAGCTGAAGAATAAAGTCTCTAATCTTCTGGTTACGAACACGAACAAGTTTGTTGAACTGAGCCCTCTCTCGTGTTTCAAAAGTAGTTATGTAGAAGTGATGTGTTAGAAGTCCACAGAGTTAATCACATGGCAGGGAAATTGGTTTATCTGGAAATGACAAAGTTTTCACTAGACTGTACGAATCTAGCCCAATCCCAGTAATAAAATGAGCTGAAATTTTGTCATCACGTAGATTCTTCGAAATACACCATGCGTCAAAGCATTCAAGGTAATCGGCAATTTCCCGCGGAGGACCGTTTACAGGAAACTTTTCAAGATTATTTAATTCCATAGCGACGCAAAAATGTTATAATTATTTGCAATAGAAGTATTTCTCAATGACCGAATTACAGGAAATCAACCAACAACAGAGAGAGGGATGAATTTGGGAATTTGTATTCGGCAGAATTATTTGTAATTCATATAATAAATATTAACAAATAACAGAAAGTATTTAAACAAAACGTTAATAGATATTTCAGTCACCGCGAGTTTGTTTAGATGGTACTATTCCATTAGAAGTCTCATGTTTAAGCTTCAGTGCCTGCAGTCATCCATCAATAATGAATATTTATTACAATGTGAAAATTATATTATTTTCTACAATTTAAATCAATACGACTTAGTTTGTAGAGAAATGTTTATATTCTGGACCACTAAATTATAATTTATTCCATTAAACATAACAGAAAGACACGTGTGAGAAGTAAGTAAAAATATTAAAATGTTATGTAGTCAGGTGGGCAGAGAGAGGTTAGTCACTGAGTCTTTGGTCATCGATTCAACACCGCACACGTACAGTAAAAATGATGCAATGCCTATACCAGAGGTATGGAAAGTGGTAACAAAAAATGAGAGGAAGAGGGGGAGAGAGAGAAAGAAAGAAGAAAAATATGAATAAGACAAATTGTGATTCTGTGTGACTAAATCTATATGATTCTGATCAATAATTTATGCTCTAAACCTTGTCATCCAGTTATTAATACTGCATCACTGTGTGATATTTGAAATAAACTTATCTAATATGGAATTTCGTTCTATCACAGTGCTCAAGTTCTACATTTACACTGACGGTTCATGCATTAATTTACACCTATTGATCACTTCAAGCACACTTTACCATTAAAAAATATTGTTAGTAAGTTTAACTCTCACTATTGGTAATAATAGTAAGTCTATTAAAACCTTTATTACTCTATTTAATCATATTCGTCCGAATTCCCGAGTGACTTTTGAATTCGAATCGAATAACAAACTAGGTTTCCTGGATATTTCAGTGACGAGGAGAGATGATGGGACGACTAAGCGATCTATATTTCGTAAACAGACATGGAGTGGACAATATCGTCATTTCACTAGTTTTGTTTCTATCCAGTTTAAACGTTCCCTAGTGAAATGTCTGTTTTCAAGAGCCCACAAAATATGTACGAGAAACACATTGATGGATTAGCTTCGGCACATACATTCAGTTTTATTAGCTAATGAATATCCAGAAAACATAATCAATTATCACAGTAAGGAAAGCCTACATCTTGAAAAGACAGCTTCTGAACCAAAGATATCTATCTTTATTAACCTAACATTCAAGGATGATCAAGTTATGCAGTTGACAGCTCAGAGACTTCAGTCAGCCACCAAGCGCACATTCTACGCTGCATCTCTTTCCCTCACATCTCGAACATTTTCCATTCCTGAACCCACGATTAAAGGACGAAATTCTGTGAACTCTACTTCAAACTGTATCTGCAAGTTCACTTGCAGTTGCGGTGATACCTATATAGGTAGAACCAATGGAATATTCCAATGTTGTAGAGAATAAAATTTTCCCAAATGGTTGTTGAGACACACAGAAAATCCCAATGTAATTAATCTGAATAGAAATCCATCATCGACCATTTATTATTAATTAATCCCTTGAGTTCCGAGTGGAACAAAGGGCTTCAACAACATATCTCCACTTTGTTCTATTTGATGCTGCTCTCTTCACCTTGGTCAACGACTGCCCATAATCTCTGATCTCCTCCTCGCGCGGTCTCCTCCATGTCACCCTAGGACAACCAAATCGTCACTTCCCATTCGGAATCCACATGTGGGCCTGGTGAGTGTTGTTCCCTATCCATTTCCATTTTCTCCTACATATTTGTTGAGCAATCGACTCTTGGCTGGTTTGTTAGTCGCGAGAGTTTATTATTACTAATACTTTCTGGCTGGCCATTCGATCTTCGATATGGAGCCAGCGAATGCAGCTGTTGATAAATGTCTGTAGCTTGTTGGAAATCCTTTTCGTGACACGCAGTGCAAGTTTCTGACTCGTATAGAATGACCGACTTGACATTGGCGTTGAAAATCCGGGATCCTGTTCCTTATACTGCCAAGTGGAAAAGATTTCCAAACTGGTTTCAGGTTGATGAAGGCGTATCTCGCCTTTCCGATTCTGACTGGTTTTGACATCTCCATTCGTTCCGAGTGCCTGTAGATGAAACTATGCTTCCTAGATAAGTGAAGGAAGTAACCTCTGTCAAATCTCTTCCACTGCTTGTGATTGGTGCTGGTTGCTGTTTTGTTGTTGTTGATTGGTTATCTTCATCACATCCGTCTTCTCTGTGTTCACCTGCAGTCCTGTCTTTGCTGCCTGCCACTGATGACAGTTTGTTGTCTTTCGCCTGTAAGTCTTCGAGTTTGTGTGACACTAAACATAAATCATTCACGCGCGAAAACCAGATCCTCTAGAGTCTTATTATCTGTGGTTCAGCGTATTCCTGTCTCCTCGCTCCCAAGCACAGTCTGACTCATTATCCAGTATTGTTGAAGTAATTTCCAAATTACTTCTCGGTCAAGTTTTTGCAGAGAATGGCCTGAGTCGCTTTTCTTTGGTAGCTTGATAAGGTAGGGTTTCTCTCAATCAGCACGCACTTTTCGTTCCTTCCAAACCCTTTGCAATAATGGCGTGAGCACATCTGCCACAGACTCTGGGTCCATTTTCAGTGCTTCGGGGTAGGGGAACTCTGTCTGGCCCTGCTGCCTTCCCGGTCGGACTTCAGTGGTTTGATCGCATTTAGGATTTCTGATTTCGTTGGAGGATCGGTGTCCACTGGTAGGCAGTTCTGTGTGTGCCGTTGGTGGTATTTGTGGGAGAGTTGCAGGCGATGGTCGATTCAAGAGTCCTTTAAGGCGATCAGCCCATTGTTTTGTTTGCTTCTCCTCCTTGATAATCAGGCTCCCTTGAACATCTTTCATTGGTTTCATCATCTGGGTTGATCTCTTCCCGAGATAGAGACCTGGTTATCTCATATAATGTCCCGAGGTCCCTTTACCTGTGGACTGCCTCTTCTGCTTAGTTGCTGGCCAGTGTGTTGTAGAATTGTCTTTTGTCTTTCCTAGCACTCTTCTTCACTTCTTTATTCAGTGCAATGTACACTGAACTCAGCTCCTCCTTCTGCTGCTCACCTTTGCATTGACTCATCTTCTCTTTCACCATTCCCCCTCCTCTCTTCTATTAGCTTCCAGGTATCCGTTGACAGTCAATCCTCCTATTGTCTCCTCTTTCTTCCTAGAACGAGTGTACTTGCTTCATTGAATATCGCCTTCAGAGAGTTCCATTGTTCTTCCACGCAGGTTTCCTCGGTGATAACATATAGTGTCTCCGACTTTGCTCTGATATCTGTAGCGAAAGCATTCCTTGTAGTTTTGTCCTTCAGTTTCTGAATGTTGAACTTGAGTTGTGGCCTGTCTCCATTTGTGCTGAAGGATTTCAGCTTCACCCCGAAGGTTTCTTGAACTAGATGATGGTGTGAGCCCACATCTGCTCCCCCCTTTTCGACTACGTTTCCAGTAGACTAACTGCGTCTCCACTTCCTTGAGATTGCGACGAAATCTATCTGGTTTGTGGTGTTTCCATCGGGTGGGATCAATGCTGCTTTGTGTTTGTACACGCTCGCTCCGATCACCAAATCGTTGAAAGCGCAGAAGTCTGAGAATAATTCTCCGTTCTCATTCATTTCTCTGAGCCAGAGCCTCTCGACCCATGATGATTTCTCTTCCTGTATTGACTGCTCCCAGTTCGCCTGGCATTCATGTCGCCCCTGAGGACTTTGATGTCACCGTTTGCGATGTTGTCCATTACTGTTTGTAGTTGTCTGTAAAAATCTTCCTCCTAGTTTAGTTGACCTACTAAAATATGATTAGTTATTAGTATGCACTTTTATTTTATATAACTGAGTAATTGTCAAACATTGTATTTTATTTATGTGAACCATGTTAGTTGTAAAGCAATGGTGAAGAAACCACCAAATGCTGTCATCTCGCAAAATTTGTCTTCTAAATGCCTTATTCAAGTTTAACTTTGTTCAACATCCTACCGTTGTACTATGCGATGGCGTTATTTGTTAAGTGGTAGGATTTCTAGCCCTATCCAGAACTATCCTGCTTTCCAGGCTAAGGACCAATTAGTAAACTGACCGAAGTTTGAAAAAGAAAATCCATATGACGGGTACTTTGCATCTTCGTATGACTAGGTGGCTGTTCTAACAACTCAAATATACTTCAGTAAGTAAAGTTTAGACACTTCACTGAAAGGTGGAAATAGTTTAAAAGAACCATTCTGCATTTTCATTTTAGATGTATCATGAAGGTTATGTGAGCAGAAGTCTGATTTCTTAACAGGATTCAACGTTATTCAAATGTTAGCACCTGAGTGCAGAATAAATACTGATTTCTAGTGTACATGGAATAGGATACTACAATAAACTAATATTTGTTTAAAGTTGTGTTTGTTCAGTAATTCGATAGTTTTGTTTTGAAGAAACAAAAGCAACAATGCATTTGTGATAGTGTACTTTCAAGATAATTACAATTATTAGATAGTCTACACACACAAAACTTATCTTATTGACATTAAACTCGAGTAATTGTGTGTCTCATCAAATGTTTATTTTTTCAGTAAATCAATTCAAACAAATATTTTCAGAAATTATTCTTTCTCGAAATACAAAATCTGAGTATTATGCAGTAGAAAATAAGGAGTTAAAATGGCTTGTAATAGTTGGAAATCCTGGCTAGCAAAGTAGAGTAACAACAAGCACCCAATGATTGTTTCAACCATTTGCAATTGAGTTCACCAACTGAATACCTAAATTATTTCAGTTTGAAGTTCCGAATCAGCGAAACAATTCGAATTCAGGTTAGCAAACTGAAAGGATAAGAGACTGGAAGAAGCCGAATATTTGTATAATGTACACTACCGATGAGTTTGGATGCAAACGTGCAAGAATTTATTTATATTACACTGTCTGAAAATGTTGATCATAAGGACAATGAAATCTTAGTAATGAAACCACGTATCTCTAAGAAAAGAATCAAATCCACAGGCATCCATATTATTTTGACTACCGAGTAGTTTTTCATATGGTTTCAATTCAGTTCACTTGGTTGTACCAGTCCTTATGATGTAGTACATAATTTATGAGGTGAACAGGTGCAATGAATCTAGTAGACAAATGGTGAAACACTAGGAGATGAAAAGCATGTTTTATTATAGTAGCGAGAAATGATCCTCACCTCTATCGAGATAGGAATAGACTTGATCCAACTTCGAATATATATGGATATAGACTACAAATATAATATTATCGTTTTAACTGTTTTTACTAGAACCTTACTTATTTAATGCTGATAAACTACAAGTCTTCTTTTCTACATGACCGATGGTGGTTCCTCGATTGAAAGATGAAGCACCTAGACTAGCCACTTCAACTGCGCTTGTGGAGCGAGTTATATTGGCTGTTGATCTAGGAACTTGATTTTTCGTACTCGAGAACATCTCCCAGTGTAGCTAAGTAAAGGTGTAGCGAAAACCGTCAACAGTTCGATATTAGACCACCTGGTCCAAACCGGCCACAAAGCCAGCATTGAAGAATACTTCTCTATCATTGAGGTACCGCATGCTCCTAACAGCAGAGGCTGTCTCGATTCTCCTCAGACAACCGATGCTCTGTGTGCAGAAGAAGCAAGTCCAGCTAGCCACTACTACTGTCCTCGCCGTCCTTCAGTAGAGACTATAAATTCATGAATTTGTATTATTATTTTTCCTAATTTTCCTGATATTCAGTTTATTTTTATGTTGATGCTGTCGAAGTGTAATCCATTGATATTATTATTGATTCGATGTCATTTAAACAACATTCATGTTGTTAATAACACTAATTCATTCATTCACTATTATGTATATATAACTATAGAAACTGATGATGAAGGGGTTATCGAGAAGAATATTCTTCGTTCACTAACCATTTTTTCTTAATTGTTTAGATTTCCCGCCCATTACAAATAACCATCTTAAAACAATGACACTGAACTTAAGAGAAGTGTGTCCACACAAGTACCTACCATTAAGTATAATTAATATCTTTGCATTAGAGGAAATTAAAAAGACACATGTAATTTAAAACTGAAAAGTCTAACACTTTAAGCATATTTTTAATTTTTGTAGTTCAAAATGTATTTCTCTAAGTTCACTCACGAAAATATCAAACATAAGCGTTCAAATTATGCTCATACACAAATGTAACAACAATATAAACAACAAATGTTACAAATAATCAAAGTTTGTGATTCCTAATATTGATTTTCTCAAATAATATTTCTATCATAATCTCAGCAAAATTGAAATGAATAATTCCAATGTTTCGTTCAGTTAACTAGTCCGAAATTCTTCAGGCGGAATAATTAAAATTGAAATAAAATAGGTACATGTATGTATTTTGAATAACACACATATCGTGTCTTTAAAATCCTCGCCCAATCAATCATCATGTGAGTTATGAATAGACATCAGAACAAAAGTTGTATGAATTTCGATCGATATTTGACCAGAGACTTACTACTATTTTGTTATTATACCACCTTAAATAGTATGTTCTTTTGTACTGAACTTGAAAGAACACAATGTACACACACTTTTGGAACAAGGCACAAGAATTATATATATATATATACATATATATATATATATATATATATATATATAAAGGAAACTTGGTTGAAATATTATAAAAGGCAAAATATAATAAAATTATACAGACCAAATAAAATTAATAAATTGAGAAGGGGAAAACAAAAGAAATTCACAGGACACCAGGTAACTCACAGTACGGTGAAATTATTATCATTATTATTATTATTGTTGAGCATAACAATAACGTTGTGAACAACATTAACAACAACGTGAATTCATTATGTTTTTTTAAAGTTAAAATTATACATTTATGAATTTATCTTTACATATATTTGCACTTAATATAAAGTGTACAGATATTGTAATAACGCCTTCTTAGACTTTTAACATTGACTTCTGTGATGAAAGGTTCGCTTCACTTCGGCTGACAGTATTATTACCATTAGTCTCTGGTACATATTTATATACATAGCCCATAGCAGTTAAACAACAGAAGGAGAAAGTGATAAACAAAAATGATGGTTTAATTGAATAACTTAACAATTCAAATAATTCTGTTACAATGAAAGCAAACAACCAGTTAACAGCTACAGCAGAACTAACAGCATAACCACGACTATTAACGGGGAATAATTCCATAGTAATAAGTATTGGTAACGGTCCCCAACCGAATGAATAACCAAACATAAATAATGAGATCCAGAATTGAGTAAGTTTAAAACCAGGATGATTACTCTGTAATAATGGGAGGAGAGAAATATTATAAGATAAACTGTTTAAATATAAATATATATATATGTATATTTTTTATAGCTTCATTCAACCCACTATTTTGGTACTAGTATGGAATTTTCAGCATGTGATATCAGTCGCCCAAATTTAGCAGGCCGACAATTGATATCAGGTGTGCGTCGGCCGGGGATCGAACCCCGGACCATATGCATGGTCGGCGAGCGTCCTAGCCGCTGTGCCACCGACGCATATATATATATATATAGCATGAAGAATATTGGTAGTAATTTCTGAATAATACTCCGAAAAGAAAAACAACAACGTTCCATAAGTATTTTTCCTGTGATAATGGTAGTTATTGACGCGTGTAGATAAAAAAACTATGGCAACGTGTTTACGTGCATGGCATAGTAAATGCTACAAACTGCGTAAATAAATTGTATTGAATTGCAAATAACAGTGACTGTAATTCTTTGGATCATAAATTACCACAGAATTCATGCGACTTTATTTATTTATTTATTTAAAACTGAACAAGTGATTCGTTTAAACGTAAACAGACAAAAACAATTTAATCAGTGTCAACATGTCAATGAGGTGATAATTAAGAAGAAACATTTACTTTTCAATTATATATATACATATATATAGCATTTTGGTAAATTGTTGTGTATTGTAATAAAAATGCTATATATATTAGAGTAGAGCCAGAGATGAGGATCTAATTGAAAAGTAAATGTTTCTTCGTTAATTATCACCTCATTGACATGTTGACACTGACTAATTATTGTTAACAAACATATCGCCACTTGATTGGTAAATTGTTGTGTATTGTAATAAAAACAATTTACACCTTGTACTCAGCCGTACAAAAAAATACAACACAATAAAAATACAGACCGTAGATAAGTATGGTAGACAGAGAGAGAGACCAATTTTGTGGACTAGTAATGACATTTAGTGTTTTCAAGACCAAACAAAACGTATAAAGAGGTCAGTAGATATAATAGTAGAGTGAAGAGCGGAATATTCCCAAACTAGGACAAAACAGCTGTCGTGTACTCCCAGGTTTTCCAATGGTTCTCTAAATGATGTCAGCTCATGATGAAATCCTCCAACTAATCAAATAAAATCCCTACAAAACCAATACTTCAAAATTTATCTGATGCTCACTAGCAACTCCTCATATTCAGGTAGATAGTTATCTGGCGTTCTAGAGAGAAGCCATGACCAGTAGGGTTCAGCAGGTTGAGAGTGAAGCAGTAACTCATCGAAGAAGATATCGCGAAGTTGGAAGAAGTTAGAATTCATGGGCTGGTCATTGGATTTGGTCTCAGTGGCTTAATGGTCTACGAGCTCGCCTTGTAACCAGGTCCTGGATTTGAACCTCAGTGGGTGAATACTGGTGAAGAGTCCCAAACTAGGACGAAACGGCTGGTTGTCCTGCCGTTTTCCAATGGTTCTCTAACCGATGTCAGTTCATATTGAAATCCTGAATAAAAATAATGGGTTGACTATGAATCGAGTAACTACTCCTATAGACTAAGGTTCCACAGCAGGTAAAATAGTTCCATGTAGACAAAAACGGTGTAAAAGCGTAAATTTCTAAAGTAAAGAACAAACAGTAGAGCGAAGAGTCTATTTTCGGTGAATTCATTCACTTAACTATACAAGTGCAATTATATATAATTATTTTTGTATGTGTATGTACATTAAGTATGTTAAACAAGAATAAAAATTATTTAGGGTTATTGTTTACGTCATCGAAATACTTGAAAAATGTGGGGGAGTAATCAAAATTGTAACCAGGGTGGGTGAAGAAGATTGGTAGGCCTAGACTAGGGTTACGTAATATGAAAACGTTTTTCAGCTAAGTTAATGAATTCACCGGGAAAAAAAAGAGACTCTTCTTATTTCCTTGTCTGTTTAGGCATTTTTTCGTGGATTTCTAAAATATCTAAATGTATTATTAATGGAGTAAAATTCGAAACTTGTAGAAAAATTCAATTTCCAACTTACCGAAATTGTGATACCATAAGCTAATTGTGCAATAGCCATAAATAATGCACTTAGAATGAGTAAATGTTTCCGAGGTGCATAATTGACAGCAAATACTGCCAACATAGTGAATATCATTTGAACTGTTCCAATGAAAAGTGCACAAGCTGGAGGTGTTGTAGCACTTCCAATAAGGCAAATTGATTCGGCGAAAAATAGAATAGCATTAATCCCGGTAAACTGTTGAAGTATCATTAATCCTAAAGCTATTCGTAAACGATGATTTTGACTTGATGGAATAAATAAACAAGGACATAGACATGACATGAAAGAGTATTTCTTTGATGTACTTTCAATCGTGTTATCTTCAAGATCGACTGCATCCATAACATGTGGACTAAGCTTACAACAAAAGGAACAAAAACAACAAAGACAATAATGAATAACAACAGTGAGAATTGAAATTGGAACAAAGTCAGAATCACAGTATTTTCTTTATACAAGTGGTTTTATTGCATATCCCGGTTAATTGTAGCGTTGTAATCCGTTGCTACGGTGGTTTAATGACAAGTTGTATTTTTTATATATGATTTTAAATGAAATTTTGCATAAAAATTTTTTAGGAGGGCGTATATATTGTCAATGGTACTGCATTCTTGAACTGCGTTACATTTGATGAACTTTTTGCCAGAACACGTTGCTTGATACTGATATCTGTGCAATTTAATGGATTAAAGGAGGCAGTAAGTTCAAAAGTTAGATGTATGTTATTGGACTTCTATAAAATTATGCTGGTTTATTATTGAAACGCCCCCAATATCCACCGGATAAAGCAAGTGGCACTACTTTAAAAAAAAGGATATGCCAAATAATCGCCCCTTTAAACGTGATGATATATTCAAAGAGAATTTCATATGAGGATTGAAGCAACAATTATTTTCAAGTATTGGGTTTTCAGGGATTTTGTTCGATTGATTGGAGGATTTCATCATAAGCTGACATCAGTTGACATCCACAACAGGGTTTCAAAACCAGGACCTTCCAGTTACAAGGCAAGCTCGTACACCATTCAGCCACTAGGACCCGATCCAATGACCAACCCATAAATTCTAACTTCTGCCAAATCACGACATAGAGTGACCACTTTACACTGTCTTCTTCGATGAATTACTGCCTTACCTTCAACCTTCTGTATCCTACTGGTCACAGTTTCCTACTCACCGAAGAAGACATTGCGAAATGGTAACGCTATGTCATGAATTGGAAGAAGTTAGAATCCATGGGCTGATCATTAGATTGAGTCTCAGTGGTTTAATGGTCTACGAGCTCTCCTTGTAACCAGAAAGTCCTGGGTTTTGAACCCCTGTGGTGTATGCGCACTGCTGAAGAGTGTTAAACTAGGATGAAACAGCTGGTTGTCCAGTACTCCCTGCAGGTTTTCCAATGGTTCTCTAACTGATGTTAGCTCATTATGAAATCCCCCAACCAACAGTTATTTGTTTTAAAAATACCAGCTAAAATTGAAACGGTTTAATGTGTCACACACCTCTCAGTGTTATAAATGTTTATACTAAGAAATTAATAAGATATTGAAAGTTTCAGTAGTTAGTGACGATAAAATATTTATATCCCTGAGGCACACTTCGAAACATATCAGGCACTTTTAAACCGCGTAAAATCTAGAAACATTCTTCATAGATAATAATTTTCTATGTGTTAAGTTTATATATAAATTTTGAAATAACTAACTGCCTGTATTCTCGGAAGACAGAAAAGTGCTACTGACATTACTTCAGTAATTATCAAAGTTTTTGACAACTACAAGCTACAATATTCAGGCTCATCGGATTATTTTGCTTAAAATTTGAGTGCCTTGGTGGTTTACCTTTAAACCACCTCTTAAATTTCTCTTGACCGGTAGTATGCTTATTAAACAGGGGAGGTTGGGTGTGAGGCTAACAACTTCACCCCCAAAAAACAACGTCATTGCTAAAAAGACTTCAAAGCTAAGCACTCTATATCCCACTCAGGACGCAAGGAATGAAAAATTGATTGTTATTATCATTATTATGAATCTCAGTCCCCAGGTGATGTTCGGTCAGAACACTTAGTAATCAGGTACTAATGATACTAGTTGGTTTTCTAGAAGGGTATATAGAGAGGAGTTGGAAGCTGAAAGTCATTAATTGACAGCAAATGTACAGACCAGTGATTCACAGCTCCACACATATAACAAAATCAATACAGGTATTCCGATTGAAACGAAGCATACTAAAAAGTCAAATTTCATTAATTATCCTATTGATGATGAAAGAAAGAAGACATCATTCATGCTTACAAACTTCCACGGAATGATATAGAGAACAATCTCTGAAAGAGAATGTTTAAAAACAATTTGAACTTATCGAAATTGAGATTTACAGTCATATCCCTTGGGTGATTCTGAATTGAAATCGTAGTACATGACTACTCTTAGGGTGAACATGAGTTGTGAGGAATGTTTCAGCTTGCTGATTCATGAAGATATTGAATTTACCTACTTGTAAGCCTAGTAACCTTTCACATTATATCTGGCCAACTTTATGTCATTATTCATAACGATATCCGATTATATAATTTAACCTTCAGATTTGAAAGTAAGTCTTATTAGGCTAAATTTATGCAGTATGAGGATAACTTTTGACTATCATTGACACTTTTTCATCAATCAGATTAAATGCATTGATCTCTTATTAGTTGAAGGTCGTCTTTGCATGGTTTCAGTTGCCTGATCACCCAGCTCACTACGATATAATGTAATTCTACGACTTAGAAATCGCACTGATAATAGGTTCCCACATCGACACCTTCATGATAGTGCAAACAGTATATCAGAAACAGTGAACATATTCATGAATTTAACAGTCTGTTATATCACACACAATTGGTAGCTTAGTGTAACTACTTGTGTGTTTAAACATTTTTATACGGATCAGGATTCGAAATCTCATTGCTCTGATTAAATACCATGAGTTACAGTTCTAAAAATTAACTGTCACCTTCATAAAACTAAGAAACTTGACTCACTTAAAAACCTCAATGACATTTGGAAGTGTCTTACCGGTATTTATTTCCCTTGACTTTTGAGAATACTGTCTGCATGCAACTCCATTATAGATAAAATTTTATTTTGATAAAATCACAGTGTTATACAGTAATATTTACTGATGACGTTTCGAGTACAAATTATATATATATATATGATTATGAGCAATAAATTGTACTCGAAACGTCATCAGTAAATATTACTGTATAACACTGTGATTTTATCAAAATAAAATTTTATCCATAATGAAGTTATACTCTACCAGTACCCAAGTTTTATCCTTATATCAATAATACTGTATGCATGTCTCAGCCATACATTGTAATCATGAAAATTTAGACAAATAAACGCGGAAAACTTCTGACAAGTATCCTACCTGCCATTTAAATAGATTGTGTCACAATTTCGCAACTATATTTCATAAACCTTTTGTGAAATATGCAGCTGAGTAACCTAATTTCTTGATGATATATCATCACACCACACAAAATAACTCACTAAAGAAAATCCAAACTCAGAATCATAATTTTCCGATGTGCGCAGAAACCCTCTCAATGAATTGATGTGGAGTGAGTTAAAATTTCTGTATAATGACTGCAAGAGAGATTAGTGATGATATATTTGTAACAAAACAAGACCGTGACTCTATGGCCTCCTGTAATGTCAGTATAAACATATCATATGTATTCGTCAACCATTATGAACAATACATATATGGAGAACTTAGTTCAATTGTGTAAGAAAATATGATTGAAGACTCACTTTACCGAACAGCCGCATATTTACATTATCTGCCTCCTTAGTATAACCGGCTTTCTGAAGCCATTTCGGGGATTCTGGGAGGAACCAAACAAGAATGAGAACAACAGAAGAGAAAATGACATGTATGAAAGCAATGCGTTCCCACACCATATATACAGCCAAAAAGAAGGAGAAGAAAACCCCAGACACTATTCCGACTTGTGGTAATGCACAAAGTGCACCTCGATATTTTGGGGGAGATATTTCTAAAATGTAAGTTGCGGAAGACGGAAGACATAAACCAGCTCCGATGCCAGTTAGCAGACGTCCAAAAATAAACAATGAAATCGGAAAGGAAGATCTATACACTGCGTCGGCACACATGTACATCCAAAACCAACCCAAAATAGTTGGAATGCATGATATTAACAATGTAAAACGTCTTCCAAAAGACGATAATATATGTGCTGATATCAAGCCGCCAATCAATCCTCCTATATTCACTGAGCTAGCAAAAAGTGCTGAATGTGAAACAGTGAAATAAATTTGAAGCGTAGATGCTGACGAGAAACCGAAGGCTAAACCTAAAATAGAAGAATATTTCAGTTAGGCATATATAGAGAAGTTTTGGAAATACATTATCCAAAACATAGTATGCAAAAATAAAGCGCTTTTACTCTTCTTACAAGAAATGCTTTCTAACAGAATTACAAATAATAATTAATGAGGCGCTCCGTATGCAAATTATAAATCACATGACTGCTTTGCATTGTCTAATGAGCTACACTTATTGCATTAAGACCAACTTCCAATTTTTCAAGAGGTTCACTATCATTAATTTATTGGACACTAGACTTACATTCATAGACAGCTTTATTTTCCAAATTTTACTATTATTTCTTTTCCCAATAAAACACATGCCAAGTGACCTAACAACTTTCAAAAAATATCTGAAATTGACTCACAATCAATGTGAGAACTTACGGTACTGCTGACTACTGGTATAACCTACTGAAAATATAGTAATAAAATATGCAGTATGTCCAAACCCCATCAAATGACGAAAATTCTGCCAAATCAACTGAAATGCCTCGATCGCACAATACTTCAGGTTTAAATCTCGATACTGCCCATGTCGTACTTTTCACTTCATGTAAGCAATAAAGTGAAACAGTGAAAAACCTGTCATTTTACCTGTCACCGTCTTTTAGAGATGCTACAGCATTAAGCATAACCAGTAGATGCACTTTTAAGCAGATAATTATTTATTTCATAAGCGTCAAAAATGATGTCAATTTTAGCATAGTAACTCGATTACGATAACATATTTTTTGGCTACTTCCTTCACAGTCAGACAATGACGGAGTACTTTTCCATTGACAAAGTCGACTGTCACCTCGAGGTAAAGACTAGAGTTTCTAAAGATTGCAACAATAAATGCGTTGGACGAATACCATGACAGTCACTTGAGACGGTAATTTCACTGCTACTATGCTAATATGAGACCAATACGGCTAAAAAAGGAAATTTCAACGGCACATAGAATGAATATTGGGCTGACACCTTCTCCCAAACTATGGTGGAAATGACGCCAGACAATCAGGTGCAAATAATAACGAATAAGGGTAAAAACCTCCGGCTTCAGCGTGGGAGACTCTATTGAATTATCGTAATCTACTGAAAAAATCTCATACTACACATCATTACTAACTGTTAATTAATAAATTCATTCATTTGGAGACTTAGCGAGGATTTCAAAAAACCAACTTCCCTATAAAATGTCTGGATAACTGTTATGAGAAGTTATTCCGGCGTTTATGGATTGCATATTGCATATTTTTGCTTTACTCTTTGAATTATACCGGGGAAATAATAAAAAATTAATTAATTAAACACTTATTTCAATGATTAATACAGACAAAACACAATGTCGCAAAATACTCATTCAGACATCTATAAAACACAAAGTAATTGAGCAAAGGATATCCTTTTCAATAATTTCCTCTTCTGGCTCTATGTATATAAACATACATATAGAGCCAGAAGAGGAAATTATCGAAAACACAATGTGTCAAACTAAAGTGGAAAACGAAAGATGAGGAAACTATCACAGTTGCAAATTACGGTCCTTCTGTTGTCACTCTTTTATTCTTTTAAGAGCGATATAATGCGTTTAAAATTATGGCTACTCGCTATTTTTTTAATGTAATTTCTTACCAGGGGTTATGGTGCTCAATGCTGCTATAGGGATGGCTAAATAATCCATTTCCGAACAGAAACAGTTGTGAAAATAAGCAGCAGACTATTTAACAACTAGCAAGTAAAAATTTCGACCACAGTAGACATGAATCTAAAAAATAACATCGTTGAAATTATGAGTGTAATATTAGAAAGTAAACACTGGATGGAAATTATAGGAAACGAAATCGGTAAAAACGATTCAGACAACCATTTCTCGTAATATTTCTTTAAAGTAATCATGTGAATAACTAGGTGATACAGCAGTGAAGTATTTTTTGAAAAATACTTTCCAATCTCTCCTGTCGTCACAGATACAAAGCCATCTTTATAAGTGACTTCGAAAGCTTGCGTTGAGTTTACAGATGGCAAACAATCTTAAACTAATGAGGCGTATGTCCTAGAAAATATTTATTGCCTGGCAAATAGAATATTTTTGTCTACCACGAGGGAAGAATGACGGTGCTAGTCACAAAAAATAATACGCCTGTAGTTTGCAAATTTTAATATTAATATTAATATAGTCGACTAACTTATGTTAGTCGACTAGGAGTTCACGAAATTTCGCTGCAAGTCTAGTTACTCAGGGACACAACATAACAGTCTATCTGGGTAAATCATCGGCGTTTCGTTGACGAATGTCAAAATAATATATTTTTGTGTTGTCCAGGAACAAGTGGTCATTCGAAATAAATTGAGAGATGTCAGCTCAGTCACACAGAAGCGATAGTTTATGTAGACATCCATTTATCCATATAGTGTTGGAAAGCTGTACACGAATATCCCCGAAACTAAGTGCTTTTGCCACTACATGCAATATTAAAATGATGAATCCATCGATAGAACAAGGAAAACATACGATTCAGCCTCTCAAAACAGAAAATATACTCCAATGTTTTTACTATTAAACTGAGAGAAATGTATATGTAGCTTGAGGTCATGTGAAGAAATCGAGCTTCCGCGGAAACCTATTACGACAAATAATTGCACAAAATGTGAGACTATTGTACACCGGTTGACTGCAATATTATGCATTTGTATTGAAATTGAATATGACGCGTGATAGCAAGTCAAATTGAAAAAGTAAGATGAAACTAATTTATTAATTAGGAATCGTAAGAAATCCTAACAGACGCCAAACGTATAGTGCGCCGAACTCAGGTTATGTAGCTTTAGGGCGAAACAGCTGACATTGAATAATTATAACACCAAAACACTAAAGTCATAACAAGAGGGTGAATTGATTATCTCATTCGTTGTTATTCCCTTTGATCTTCAATGGACTACGTCTTTTTAAAGCGCTTATATATTCTCTCTTACATGCAATGCGCGAACTTTGAAAAGGGAGTGAATTTTACACGCTCTTGTTTAGTTTTGTCTTTTGTTGTGTTATACGCTCCAAAAGTCTACAGATTAACTTCGAATCAGTTTATTCTGATTGAAGTTAGTTAAATTTTAAGTTTTGAGTCTATTTAATTATAGGAAGTTGTGTTCTTATAACTTAATAGTTATATGTGCACTCATTGGCTTTTTATCACTGATTTATAAAGGTTATATGTATACAAAGTCATATTCAAATCGTTTTCCTGATAGTCTTCATCCAAGGTTTCTCAGGGAGCTATCAGCTCACATAGCTGGCCCACTGACCACGACCTTCAATCTGTCTCTCCTAAATGGAGTGTTACCGCGTGACTGGAAAGACGCCACAGTAACCCCTATCCATAAAGGAGGGTTAGGACAAAGCCCTTCAAATTACAGGCCTATTAGTCTTACCAACGCTTTAATCAAGACACTGGAAAGACTCATCAAGAAAAGCAAGAAGACCTCAACAAATTGTCAAAGTGGTCCGGAGAATGGATGCTCCCGATCAATGTGGCAAAATGTGCAACCATGCGCATTGGACAAGCAAGTATCAGCCCCTACGAACTGGAGGGAATAACACTCCAATCAGTTCAGACTCATATGGATCTAGGTGTCATAGTTAGCCACGATTTAAAAACTACAGCACACTGTAGTGCAATGACTGCACGTAGTTTCAGATCCTTATGTACAATTCACAGAGCCTTTACTAGAATCACCAGGGATATGTTCACCTCATTACATACATATCTGGTGAGGTCAAGACTAGAAAATTGTATCCAGGCAGCCAGTCCTTGTCTAGAAAGGGTCCAAAGGAAAGCAACACGTATGGTTTCCGGCATGACTAACTTATCATACGACGAAAGACTAGACAGTTTAAATCTCTTCTCCCTGTCATACCGTAGGCAGAGAGGAGATTTAATCACAATGTTTAAAATTTTAAATAATGACTACCGACCTGGCCTATTCTCTCTTTTTTCTTCCCACCAGGTCGGAACACCTCAGAGGACATAGCAGGAGAGTTCAAAAGCCAAGAAGAAATCATATTGCTGTTGAGTACTGGTTCTCACACCGAGTCATAAACTCTTGTTCCGACTCCCAGAAGGAGAGGTGTCTGCAATGTGAACTGATCCATCCAAGAAGGGTTTGGACAAACACAAAAATTTTCTAGAAAAGGATTAACATAGGCTCCAAGCCTTTTATCCTCAACCAATGAATCTTAAATCTGCATTTGAATCTTAGTAAGGGGTGAGTGGTAAACAGCTTCTGATTTTCGACGGGTTTACGAGTGGTCATCCCACCACTTTGATTTTTCATGGGTCGCCACGAGGTGGTCCATAATGACCCAATTCTATGCCCGTCACCTCTTTGATGAACTTTTATAAATCTTATGATTTCTTGAAGCTTGTTTCTGAGACTTTTTAGATCTTCTGATGATTATAGAACAGTCTATCTTCTTGATAGTTGTAACTTCTTCGAACACAGTGAGCGGAGATGCATTAGTCAGCGGATATGATGGTGGGGACATATGAGAACCACTCTTATCTGTGAGACAGCACTCTGTCGCTAAGGCTCCTGAGTTCGAATGGCTTCTGCAAAATAAGAGAATAAATAAAATTTTAAAAAACGGAAGTTGAAAATTTGTCTAAAGCTGAAGTTTAAATAACAAACTCCC
Source organism: Trichobilharzia szidati (assembly GCA_944472155.2). Classification (NCBI taxonomy): domain Eukaryota; kingdom Metazoa; phylum Platyhelminthes; class Trematoda; order Strigeidida; family Schistosomatidae; genus Trichobilharzia; species Trichobilharzia szidati. Next base: position 60,858,116 of record OX235274.1, on the reverse strand, counting down.
CGAATGCAGGTACATGGTATGAGTTTCCTACTTCAGAAGGACACCTAAATGTATACTTCAGAAAAACAGTAGTTATTATTAAGCCCCCGCTTTTCTTCTACATAGTTCACGCACTTTGACTTTTGTGTTTAACTCCTATTCAACCTTTATAAGTAGGTAAAATTATCATCTTTTTTCACTTAAACTTTTTTTCTTTTCGCAAGAAAGACTAGAATTCCATCACTGAAACCTCAGGGGGAAATAGTATTTTTTTAATGAAAAAAAAACAAACAAAAAAGATGAACCTCATGTTTGTTATATATGTTTTGAATTATTAACACCTATTATATACTTCTGCGCCTCTCTGGTGGTTTTCTTGTGTCTTCTTCTCTTTTCAAAGTTACTGCCTTAAACGAAGGCACTGAAACAGTACCGCTATCCTCAACTAATTCGGAATATCGCTAGCCCACCTGGTGAATAACGGAACCACCTCTATCATGAAATCTGCTGACAAGTTCAAAGTTGGTCTCATATACAACTGCAAATGTCACAATTATGGTGTACTTGCCGGTGAATTTGAAGTTTAATGGACTTTCAAACACTCTATGAATCATTTACTTACAATTACTGTTCATTCCGCATCTCTTATATATCACCTCAGCACCTGTACAAAAATGCTACTTACCTCCCACAATTAACGTAATCGTTTATAATTCCCGCGTGAAATTGACATACCGTATTTTTTTCAATTACAGTTTTGGTTTGATGCTATATCTCATGAATTATTCGGTTGAAAGCATATCTCGAAAATTACCTATTGCCTTATTTGTACGTCTCTTTCCAAATATTTCTCTCAAATTTACTAGTATTCAATCTATTTCTAGATTAACAGATCATATATCTTCTATAAGTTCTAATTAGTGTACATATGTTCATGCCTGTAAAAATGGCTGGTTTCTGTTCCAGAAATAAAATATTATTATTTCGGACGTAATTTCTGAAAATTTCCGGAACAATGGCCCTCTAAAACATTCTAATTTATTTCCTGTGGAGAATTCTCCGGTTGATCCGCTGACCCTCTTGGTAACCTGCCTGGTCAGTGAGATTAGATTAGCCAACTAAACAACTGGAAGGGGGCTCACGAGAGCTGGGAATTTAATTTTTCTACCGAAGCCTCCTATAATGCTACAAGGGCATTCGATGGTTTTTCCTCTTGTTGTTTCGTTTGCATGTGTCTCTGGAACAGACATTGCTCCATTTTAGCGTGTGCTTGATTTTCATTGGCGAATCTTCCTAGTGATTTGCAAACACGCGGAATGAGGATTGTATTTCTTTAATGTCACTGTGGTACCCTAGGCTTGCCCCTACAGAATCGTGTACTGCTGCTTATATCGTCTCTAACTATGTACCATGTTCATAGAACGCCTGCCAGAGTGCCTGGACTTTAGAAATTTACTGCCATAATAGTGACGTGCAGAATGAGGATGGATATGGTGGGCGAAGTAGGCTGCAGGTTCTGGCTGCAGTGACTAAAACCAGACTTAGCTATGTCGGCTGCCACTGTTGCAGGTGCTTCCCGGTCATGTGTCTGGCTGCCGGTTCTGGGATGCTGTGTATGACCATGGTTGTTGGCTTGATCTCGATTGGTGCTTTGTGAGATGCCTCTCACATGTCCCGAGGTCAGCAAGCTTTCATGTTTCCGTCTAATAATGGGTTTATAATCAGCATTCTACATGACAGCGATACCTGTTCCGTCTCCTTGGATGTATTTCCCACCTTATGCCATGCTCCTATAATAAGGCTTACGTAATCCTACCGTGCAGAGGAGGGCTCACCATCGCTACTTGAGAAATATGTCCTTATTAGCACATAGGCTTTCGCTACAAGAGGAAACATCATCACGCAGCTGCCTCGGCTGCTAGCTCTTTAGTTCGTAGACGTCAAGGAACTAACCCTCAAAATAGAAGGTTTTTGATGTGCTGCATTTACTAGTGATTCCAAAAGATTTCTGAGAATGCAGTGGCACCAAAATTATCTACAAGGACGTTGATTGGTAGGTACCTCTGAGTTTGCTTATTCTCAGTCAACCACCAAAGTCTCCAAAATCTTTATTACCCTCGGAGGGGATTTTCTTCCCTTACAGTTTATAAGTCGTAAGTCTCTTTAGAGGACTGAGTTTTCCTTCCGCAGTCCAGCCAGCACAATAGAGCAGATGTTCAGTAGACTACCAGGACCACGGACATGTATCAGGCCCAGTAAATCAGTAATATTTAAGTTGAACGGCTATGTCTCAGCTGAAATATACTCTCGGCCTACAAACTTTACATTCGAAGCTTAGGTCACTTTGGGAGATAATGCGCTCTCATGTTTTGCAGTGGTCACCTGGTAGCATTTCCCATGCCTTACTCTTTCCGCGCATACTGCACCTGCTAGCTTGCATTGACGCCCCAGAATAATCGCCATTATTTCTTTAAAGTAGAGAGTTGATTTGCTTTCAATGTAACACTTTCGAGACGAAACATGGTGTAGGGATCTAGTGACATTATTGAACCATGTATTTCAGAGGGTGCATTCGTGGCGGCCTAAAAACAAAACAAATTATATGTTCACCGAAAAATAAGGAATCCAATGAAAATCGCGGTTGTTAGGTGAGATTCAAAAGAACTCAACCTTGGACCGCGCGCAAGGAACGAATCGGTTTCTCTCTCCGGTGGCTCGCTCAGCACATCTGCCGACCAACTCTGTCTCGCACTGATTCACACATCCACATCCAGAGTTTCGCTCCTATCTGCTTTTCTCCACGCGGGAGACCTCCGACGGTTGACAGCTCTAAGGTGTAGTCGAGGATTTGTATAATCAAGAAAGGGACAATTTCATTCCTATAATTTCGTACGTCTATAATTTGAGTATTTTGTGACTATTATGGTTTTTCTTCTAATGACTTCGGTTCTTTTTGTGTATATTAACCTAAGTGAACTGAATATCTTATATATACGTATTTGTTAGCACTTGTTCTGTCCTTTTAATTATGTGTATAGACATACTTAGATGCTAGGTCCACTACACATTTTCCCCAGCTTAAATAGTGAATCTTTGCTAGTGTTCTTTACAAGTAGACATATCATTATTGCTTTAGTCGGCGATGGGATTTCAGATCTTAGCGCTATGTGAGAATTATTTTCACTACTCTTATCTGCAATTGAATGTCTAAAATACAAAAGGAGATATTAAAAATTAAAAAACAACAGGAAAACTATGCAATCGTTTTGCGACTTCACCTTCGATTATCCGATTATGCGTCTTCGTGGAGCTACTATAGTTGATCCACAAGACCTGGTTAGTTGTTGGCTTTAGAAAATTGATACCAAGTGTGCAGCAGCAGGAACTATTGGAGTGTGTCGAAACATTGACTTAACTTTTTGCTGCCGACACTGGGTGATAAGGTGTTGTCTAAGAGAATAGCGATCATCCAACCTGCGGGTTTCTTCTAAGAAGTCAGTCGTATTTGCATATATATTCCCGAACGAGGGATGTGGACACACATATCAGAATTCTATAGCGACGACCAGATGATGGGATTTATTTGCGTGGTTGAAACTATCCTGTGATCACCCATTTTGTTGACATTTAAGTACGGTGGACCTTAGTTTACTCAGCACGCATGGTGTAATTTATTTCCTAAGATCCCAAGTCCTTTCGTCGCTCTCTGACGCCCATTTCGTATGGCTTTGTTAAATACAAAAAGCGATGAAGCTGTGATGTTGTGGGACTTCTTCAGAGGTCCCCATTGGTCTTGTCAAGCCTTGAATTTTGCAGGTGATACCAGCACCTTTGTTTAAATGAGGTGAAGAACAGCGCATGCCTTTCCCGTTTGATGAAATATTGATAGGATTCAAATGAGCTGTATCAGTGGACCCAAAGCTCAAGTATTGAGAGGAAAACTGCGTGAGCTTAGTCGCATTTTAAATGTGGTACGACACTACATGACTGTTTTCCAAACGCATGCTGCCTCACTTCAAAATGTCTCTCAAATATTCCTAAAGCCTTTGATTTTCTGACTTTATGAAGCCTGCTTATTCCTTACGTGAAATAAATGAATGTCAAGTCGCAACTTACGCAGTTAGTTTTCCATCCAAAATAAAGAGGCGATTGAATGGTAAATTTGCAGATTTTCTCGTTGATCAGTAGTCTGTCAGTAAAGATCGATAAAGTCCTATCGAAATCCAGTTCTCAACATGTTTTCAGTTTCCATTCAGCAAGTGGCTGCGAGAAGTGGTCTGAAGAATGATGATTTGGTATCTTGTTTCGTGTAAATGAAGTGCTCGGTGTGTTTCCGCCTACTCTGTAACTGATATGCTGAAACTCCATTCCTGCCACCTTATGTATGTCCAAACATAAGTAACTGGGTGGGAGGAAGATAAGGCAGCGTTGCTACCAAGCTGAAGTGGACCATGTCAGCCATGCCAGTTATCCAGTCAATGCACATACCTAATAGTGTGGTGGTGTCATACAGACAATGTGTGCCAGCGGAATGTTATTCTCACATGTTTCCACAGTTCGATTCGCGATTAGCAACAGAATACGATATATCTGTTTGAACATTCTATTTGATATTAGCGACAGAACACTTTTCCCATGTTTATATACTGCATTAATAGCAGATTACTATGTATTTGAAAATTCTATTTCATGTCGTTTGATCTGAACCCTTTCAGTGACTGGTTAAAGAGTATGAACTTTAGATATATAAACAGCGGTTTGAATAATGAAAAATATACCTTGGCTTCCATGTCTTGCCTTATGTTACAATAACACTGGGGACATGTAACATTCACTAAGCTTACCTCTAGTCCTGGTTGATAAGTAAAGGAGCGTGAAGTTCAGAGAGAAATCGGCTTCCTCGAAAAAGTCTCACAAGTTCTCGTTTGCAGACCTCATAAATGTGCTACGTTTTCAGCCAGATTTCCAGACTGCAACGGTAATTCTTGATCTTAGGCTTAGATTCCCCAACGGTCAACCAGAACTCTCTTAATAAAACCTACAGCTGACCCTAGTCTATTCTATTCACTGAAATACCTTGAATTCTGTTAGCATGTCATGATAAGTAATATCGCTGGCTTTGGCATCAAAATGACTTCATAACTCAGTGTTAACAGCTGGCTTAACCGATAGTTTATCCTATGTTTTATTACCATCTTTCATGGCCTTGCTTTCACTCTTTTTCCTGTTTCTCCCCGCCTTTTATCTTCCTTTTATATCTTACCGTGTTGTTTGCACTGATGCTGTTTCAGTTTCGAATTCTGTATTGGATATATATTTTTACATCACAAAAAATGATCGAGGAATTTTACCCGAGTGATGTTTCGAACGTATTGCAAATTTCAAGGTGATGAGGAATTAGTTATACAGTATTCTGACCTATGTTTGTGTAGTCCGTCTCCATTCTGTTCTTGTGTGATATATTTTTGTATGTTTGAGACTAAAGTGCCATGGGTCTTGTTGAGCTATTAATTGTTCATTCGCGGAAAGAATTGGGCAGTTGACCTCGGACCCCACCTGATCACATCATTTTAATGATTGTCACTCTGTTTCAGTCTAATGCTTGATCACAGACTGTCACATGCGGTAAGATGTTTAACGTTTCCATTTCGATTACACTTTTGCCTAGACAAAAACCTATAGGTTTCTTGAACAATCTTGTCAGTCATCCTGCAGCAGCACCATATTCCGAATAACGCCATCCCCGAATATCAAGTCATCATTTGTGTTTTAAGTAAACATATTTGCACTAAATGATTGTGACGCAGATGTCTACCAATACTCCTTTTCAAATTATTGCACATCCCCTTAATTGTTTATGTATCTCTTGCCCTTCAGTGGTCACTTTAAACAGAATCAAGAACATTTTCTAAAGGCTGCACACACTTTTATAATGTGTTTATTTGTAGTATTAAGACAAATAATAGCAAGCGTTACTCACTGCAAAAGAACTGTTGTCAATCACATTATTGTTTGCATCTTTTGGCTTATCCACCTTCCTCAACACAAATTAGCGTTATTTCTTCTTGTCGACCGGTTGACTATCCCTAATATCTGAGATGTCATTAGTAGCTAACAGGACACACCAACGGTCATGCCTGTGCATGGCAACTGGCCGATAACCGTGAGTGAATTAGTTGGTTTTGACTTTCTCCAAGCTTTAAACAATGACAATTTTCCAATCAAACGTGTAGCGGTAAATAATTCCCCAAAATTATTAACCACAGCAATCATCACTCAACATTGGATGCTGACCATCACTGTTTAAGTCGACTTGTTTGGCTGAAGGCTTCCGGTCAAGCATCCCCGCCATTTGGTACTCCGTCGTGTCACGTGCGTGCACGATTACTAGCTAGCTAAGCATTCATCTCTACCCGCAATTTTGTCCAGAAATATACCACGTACTTTGGACGACAAAATCTGTTCTTTTGCTTTATCTTTGGTACTCGAAGAACGAACACAATAGAAGTTGTTGGTATAAGATCTTGCGTTAGTATAATCCGTACAACTCGCGAACGTCGATACCTGCAACCTCTAAACTGGTGAGCCCAACCACGAACTACATCTTCAATTCACACGCAGATAAATCCGGTGAGTTCGTTTCTTTTTGTGCTTATTCTTGTACTATATTGTTATCGGCATACTTTTCAATAAACAGGTTTCTTTCTGACTCATTTAAATCATTTAGGTTTATCACGCTTTTTTATTTTGTCATTTCATGGTGAAGTTAGTCTGTGGTCGGCACAGATTTTAACATCTAGGACGTATGTTTTGTCATATTTATAAGCAACCAAGTCAGGTTTGTTATACGTCGTACATTTTTTGATTTTAGTTTCCGATATCGTTTGATATCCCAACATATGCAAGGTTACCCTCAGTTTATTTAAAACTGTAAGGCCAGGACCTAGAGAAGCTATATACCAATGGATATCCCTCGATGAGATCTATCCAATACCACCAGTCTCAAGGACACATAGCTTCTCCTCTGCCAACTAGGGATTTTCAAAGACTAGGCAGGATACTCTGTCTCTTGGCCTGTAGGTCATGCTACAGGCGTAGCTCCTGACACTTTTAGCTCCACAACATTAGGTTGTATGTTATGGCATAGGTCTGTAATAGGCAGCATCAACCTCAGGGACACCAGAGAGGTGGGAACGGCTACGCAGGAAAACCCCGGTATTTTCCTTAGGAAGAGCGTTGATTTATATACCATTGGATTCTGCTCGACGAGAGAAATCTATTGGTACTAGTCTCGTCTCTGTAGGGCTTACGGTTGCGGAGACATGGTAAGGTAAGTAAGATAAGGTAAGTAATATAAGTCCACCTTAGGTAGACAACCCTTAGGGAACATCGCTCTAGGAGAGGAGATAGTTCCCACCAAGACCTATCAAACCCAATACTGGGCAGATGGAGCTCATAAGTCCAGAAAGACAGTCCATCTTCGGGAGACAACCCTGAGGAAAAATCGGTCTTGGATAGGAGATGGGTGCCACCAAGACCTATCAAACCCAATACTGGGCAGATGGAGCTCATGAGTCCTGAAAGACAGTCCATCTTCGGGGGACAACCCTGAGGAAAAATCGGTCTTGGATAGGAGATGGGTGCCACCAAGACCTATCAAACCCAATACTGGGCAGATGGAGCTCATGAGTTCTGAAAGACAGTCCATCTTCGGGGGACAACCCTGAGGAAAAATCGGTCTTGGAGAGGAGATGGGTGCCGTCAAGACCTATCAAACCCATCGGTCTTGGAGAGGAGATGGGTGCCGTCAAGACCTATCAAACCCAGTGTAATGCTATGATGAGAACAATATCAGTAAACGCCATGCCGGATCGGTCGGGGCCCGGTTTAACAACGACCGCGCTCTCTGCTGCCGTGTCACAGGGCAGAAGTGATAAGTTAGCTACTGAGACACACCGACTAATAAAACTCCCAAATGCTGACACAGTCATAGGAACATGGAATGTTCGAACGCTTTATGCCTGTGGGAAAGTAAAAGAACTGACCCATGAACTCAGTAAATACCGATGGGACATCCTAGGCTTATCAGAAGTTAGGTGGACAGGCTCGGGAGTAACAACTACAGAAGAGGGTCATAAGATATGGTACAGTGGGGACGAAGAGAAACACCAACATGGTGTGGGTTTCATCGTAAACAAAAAACAAGTTAACTCTGTAATAAGCTGTAGACCCGTAAACAATAGAATCATTTCTCTATGAGTTAGGGCTCAACCACTTAACATAACAATAATACAAGTTTATGCGCCTACATCTGAATACCAGGACGAGGAAGTAGAATGCTTCTATGATGAACTAGAGGAGTGTATTAATGAGGCTCCGAAAAAAGACATTCTTATTGTCATGGGTGACTGGAATGCTAAGGTAGGTGAAGATGCATATGACCAACGGGCAGGCACAGCTGGACGTTTTGGATTAGGTGAAACCAATGAGAGAGGAATAAGACTGCTGGAATTTGCAAGCACCCACAAGCTCACACTGGCCAACACTCTATTCCCTCATAAGACATCAAGGAAAACAACATGGCACTCACCTGACAACAAAACACATAGCCAGATACACTACATCCTGTTCCCAGCAAGATTCAAGTCAAGCATTAACAAGGCTAAGACCAGAACTTTTCCTGGAGCAGACATAGGCAGCGATCATGACATGGTTTTAATGACTATAAAATTAACACTAAAACAGAACCGCAGACAAATAAGCCCTCGAATCAGATATGACCTAGAGAAACTTAGGGACCCAAACATAGCAGAAATGTTTAAGGTAAATGTAGGGGGCAAGTTCGCTGCACTTACCTTGATTAACGACAATATCGATTCACTCACTGAAACCATTAAAACAGTGCTGCATGAATCAGCAACAGAAGTTCTGGGTAACAAAAGAAAGAAAATCAAACCATGGGTCACAGACGATATTTTAAACCTGTGTGATACAAGAAGAGAACTAAAAAAGAAGAAAGGACTTAATTCCCAGTACAGGGAAGAGTATAGAACAGTAGACAAAGAAATGCGCTCCAAAATGAAGAGAGCAAAAGAGGGCTGGATTACTGAACAATGTAATATCATCGATAATAGCTTAAGGGGAGGCAACAATAAAAAAGCATTCGAAACACTGAGTAAGCTGACCAATACGAAACTGAATAGAGCAACCGTAATTGAGGATGGTAAAGGCACCCTCTTAACAGAAGAAGCAGATATCCTTAGAAGGTGGACAGAATACTGTAAGGGACTCTACAATCATAAAATAAGCCCTAATTATAGCCTAATAAACAATTCATGCTGGGACAATAGGGAGATCGGTGATTCACCCATACTAGAGTCAGAAGTAGAGGAAGCAATAAAATCACTTAAGGGAGATAAATCACCAGGAATTGACAACATACCGGCAGAACTAATTAAACATGGTGGACCACAAACAGTTAAATGGCTGAAAGCAGCCTGTCAAAAAATCTGGCAAGAAAAAGAATGGCCTAAAGAATGGACTCAGTCACTAATCATTCCAATATTTAAGAAAGGGGACGCAAAGCAGTGCGAGAACTACAGAACAATAAGTTTAATCAGCCACCCAAGTAAAGTCATGCTGAAAGTAATATTGAACAGACTCAAAAAGAAAGTAGAGGAAATACTCTCAGAAGAACAGGCCGGATTCAGGCCGGGCAGAAGCACTGCTGAACAAATTTTTAACATAAGGGTACTAAACGAAAAATGTCTACAACACCAAAAAATGCTAGTACACAACTTTATCGATTTTAAGAAGGCCTTTGACCGTGTGTGGCACGAAGGCTTATGGCAAGTCATGAATAACTACAATATAGATAAAAACATAATTGAGGTTATTAAGTCTTTATATGACAAATCTAGTAGTGCAGTATCTCTAAATAATCAAACTGGCGAGTTCTTCAGAACAACTATAGGAGTACGCCAAGGGTGCATTCTCTCACCAGTCCTCTTTAATTTATTCCTCGAACATATTATGACACAAACCCTACATGACTTTACACCGACACTTAGCATAAACGGAAGACCAATTTCCAACCTCAGATTTGCTGATGATATAGCCCTCATTGGGGAAAACATTGATCAAGTTCAGGACCTCACCTCAAGACTTGATGTTGCAACCAAATCTGTGGGCATGGAAATCAGCACAGAAAAAAGCAAAATACTCATTAACGGAGGAAACAACTCAGATAGATGTATCAGACTTGATGGACATGTATTAGAAGAGGTTGAAACTTTCAAATACCTTGGGTCTACCCTAACAAAAGATGGAAGGTCCACTAAGGAAATAAAATTTCGACTAAACCTAGCCTCTGCCACCATGTCCAAGTTAGGGAAAATATGGAAGAGCAACATCAGCGTCTCAGCAAAAATGAAACTCTACTCGTCACTGGTCCTCTCTGTATTCCTATATGGATGTGAGAGCTGGACCCTGAATGCAGAGACAGAAAGAAGAATACAAGCCTTCGAAAACAAAAGCTATAGAAGGATCCTAGGAATAAGTTACCTTGAAAGGAAAACTAATGAATATGTCTTACACCAGGTCCATAGACTGGCAGGAAAACAGGAACCACTCCTTTCAATCGTAAAGAAACGGAAACTACAGTGGTTCGGCCACACGGTAAGACATGACACATTGTCCAAAACGATTCTACAAGGCACAGTAGGAGGAGCACGAAAGAGAGGTCGACCGAATAAGAGCTGGCTTGACAACATAAAAGAGTGGACTGAAATGCCCTTGGATACGCTACAGAAAATAGCATTAAACCGAGAAGAATGGCGAAGACTGATAGCGCGAACTGTCATAGCACCCCCACGACGAAAGTCAAGGGACTGATGATGATGATGATACTTTTCGTCATGACTGACCCTAGCCCCAAGGTTATTCGCATACGCTCAACCGCCAAAACAATCCAGCTAGTACCATATTGGCCAGATAATGCTGAAACGTGGTTTCAGATTGCTGAGTCCGATTTTTGTGAACATGGCATAACCGATCAACGTTCACAGTTCCTTGCAGTTATTCACGCCCTACCGCAGGAATTCAGCAAGTGCGTAACTCTGCAGATGTCGGTAAGTTACTCGTATGAGTTGCTCAAAGCATCCATCCTCAAGAGAAACGTTCTCACAGATCGACAACGTCTGGATGAGTTATTTCGTAACATCGAGTTAGGAGATCAGTCAGCCGTGAGCATGCTGGCAAGAATGAAAGAGATCATTGGCCAAATTCAGTTCGATGAAGGACTGTTTAGAGAACTATTTTTATCCAAACTGCCACAGTCAGTTCAGACTGTACTTGTGACACTTCAGGGTATTCTCATAGATGACTTAGCTGTCTCTGCAGATAGAATTCTAGAGATAACGAAACGGCCAGTTACCGAAGTATACTCTGTTACCGAACAGACTTCGAAGAAGGATTCTGCAATGATAGAGTTAATCAACTCCGTCCAGCAGATGCTTAGGTCAAACAAGCCTAGCAATTCCTCCTACCGTCGTTCTAAATCCCCTCAACGGCAAACCGCACGCGGACGATCTAAGTCCAACACACGTTCTCTCGAAAATCCTGACTGGTGTTGGTATCACAACACCTATGGCAAGGAAGCGAAATGTTATCGAAAACCTTGTGATTTCGTCAAAGCCTCCAAGTCTGTGGGAAACTATCCCGCCGGCACGCGTTAGCGGCAACCGTCGCCGGTGGCACTAGCCGCTTACTTTACATCCGTGATGTAATGAGCAAGACTAGATATTCAGTTGACACAGGCGCCGAAGTCAGCGTCCTTCCTGCTACAGCAGCAGATCGACAGAAGGATCCTAACTTCAACCTACAGGCTGCAAATGGAAAACCAACTGCAACCTATGGTCGGAAATACTTCTATCTGAACGTAGGTTTACGCAAACCTATTCAGTGGATTTTCCTTCTCGCTGACGTCAAAATGCCCATCATTGGCACGGACCTACTTAATCATCATGATTTGCTCGTAGACGTCCGCCGTAAACGACTAACTGACAACACTACTAGTTTGTCTATCAAAGGCATAACTTACGTAGGCCCCAGCTTGTCAATCGTTAAGATGAAAACAATCCTCGATCCAACTTTTCAACCGATTGTTGACAAATATCCGGAACCCAATTGCCCATCTGAAGATCTCCCGTGCATAACCAGCAATGTTATGTACCACATCATAACCTCAGGACAGCCCGTGACATCTAAAGCACGACGACTGGCCCCTGACAAACTGAGAATTGCTAGAAATGAGTTCGATCATATCCTCACCCTTAGCATCATTCGGCCACCGAATAGTCCATGGGCATCCCCATTGCATATGGTACCGAAAAAGGATAGTAACGATTGGCGATCCACCGGTGATTACCGGCGAGTGAACGCCAAAACAACCCCTGATTGCTACCCTTTGCCTCACATACACGACTTGATGGCAACGTTATCTGGAGCATCTATATTCTCCAAAATCGACTTGGTTAAAGCGTATAACCAAATCCCGATGGCAACGGAAGATATTCCGAAAACGGCTATCATCACACCTTTCGGACTTTTCGAATTCCTACGTATGCCATTCGGCCTCCGGAATGCGGCCCAAACATTCCAACGCTTCATCGATGAAGTATTTTGCGGTCTCGACTTTGTATACGCCTACTTAGACGACTGCCTCATTGCCAGTCCAGATAAGGAAACTCACCTTGGACACTTGGACTTGGCATTTGAAAGGTTAGCCAACATGGTGTTACCATCAATATTCAAAAGTATCAAATAGGCGTTGACTCACTCGATTTTCTGGGTCACACTATTGACCGTCAGGGCATTCGCCCACTGGCTACTAAAGTCGAAGCGATACTGAACTTTCCGGAGCCAAAGACAGTGAAAAGTCTCCGCGCTTTTAACGGCTTGGTAAGTTATTACCGACGTTTTATTCCTAGTTGCGCTTCTCTGATTCAGCCATTAACAGATCTCCTTCAACGGAATAACAAGTCTATCGAACTCGACACGTCTTCTCGACATGCTTTTACTCAGGTCAAAAAAGCTACTGCGGATGCCACCCTTGTTATGTATCAGGATCCAGTGGCACCGTTAAGTATCTCAGTTGATGCATCAGACACTGCAATCGGCGCAGTTCTGCAACAACTAGTTAACAAAGAGTGGCAACCACTCGCCTTTTTCTCGGGGCGCCTTCAACTAGCTGAAACGAAGTACAGCACATTCGGAAGAGAACTTCTAGCTATGTACTGTGCGCTACGTCATTTTCGACATTCAGTTCAGGGTCGTGAATTCATAATTTTCACTGACCACAAATCTCTGACGTACTCTCTGAACTCAACTTCAGATAAGTATTCATCCAGGGAATCACGACAACTAGATTACGTTTCACAGTTTACATCAGATATTCGCCATGTTTCCGGAGTGAACAACAATGTGGCAGATGCCTTGTCACCTATTTGTTCCTTCACCCAAATCGACGGCATAGACCTTGTAAAACTGGCTCGTCTTCAAAAAGAAGATACCGAGCTTCAGCATGAGTTGTCGAAAACAACCCTTCAATTAGACGAGAAACCCTTAGGTATGGGAAAAGATACTATTCTCTGCGACATTTCCACTGGTACTCATTGCCCTATCGTGCCTAAAAGTTATTGCCGTAACGTCTTCAATACGTTGCATGGCTTATCCCATCCAGGTATTCGAACTACCGTCAAGCTCGTAACTAGTCGGTTTTGTTGGCCTGGTATTAACAAGGAAGTAGGGGAATGGGCACAGACGTGCTTAGATTGCCAAAACTGCAAGGTAATAAGGCACACCAAAAGCCCCCTTGGCACTTTTCTTATCCTCTGTGCCCATTTCGAACACGTCCATATGGATTTAGTTGGCCCCCTTCCAGAATCTCATGGATATACCTATATGTTAACCTGTATCAATCGCTTCACACGATGACCTGAAGCAGTACCCATCAAGGATATATCTGCTGAAACTGTCTCACGCGTCTTCGTAGACAGATGGATCGCAAAATTCGGATGCCCATCTTCCATAACAACTGATCGTGGGTGGCAATTCGAAAGCGGTTTATTCTTCGCTTTGACTAAAATCCTTGGTTGCATGCGTTTTCGAACAACAGCCTACCATCCTCAAGCTAATGGTATGGTAGAACGTCTACACAGGCAGTTGAAAGTTGGTTTATCAGCTGCAAATAACACCCATTGGACTGAATCCCTTCCGTTGGTTCTCCTAGGGATACGAAACGCTTTAAAAACCGATGCTGGTTGTACTACCTCTGAGCTAGCACATGGCACGACACTAGGACTGCCAGGTGAGTTTGTTTCTCGAGCTTCCCACCAGCGGTAGATCACACTTCATACGTCAGTAGGCTTACGAACGCAATGCGTTCAGTTAAACCTGCTCCCCTCCGACCACAGTCCATTGATGTTTTCGTTCACCCTTGTTTAAAAACTTCTTCACACGTATTTGTTCGTCGCGACTCTGTGCGTCGCCCTCTAGAACCCCCATATGACGGACCATATAAAGTAATTAAACGTACGGATAAATTCTTCGTCTTAGACAAGAAAGGCCACGAAGACACCGTCAGTATCGACCGTCTGAAAATGGCTTACTTGGAAGGTAATCCTATTAGCCTAGAGCTAAACGTACCCCATAATCCACAAGTAATTGAATCTCCTTTAGTCTTCGAAGAACTCCCTAGCACGGCGAAAGCCACCGAAACTTCGGTCGATCACTTCAAGAAAACGCGTTCTGGACGTCACGTTAGATTCCCAGAATACCTTCACACCTATTTCACATAACTGAGTGACACATCAAATTTTTTTATGTTGCGTCATTTAACACAAGTAAACGATATTTCTCCTATAACCGTACATTGAACATGCGCTTAGAAAAAAATTAAATTAGATGTATATTTTTTTCTCCCGATATTTTGAACTTTGCATTATTTTACTGTATAGTAGATGCATGTCCTTTTTTTGGTAAAAAACACTCTTATTTGGTACATTTTCCTTGACAAGGTTCTCAGCATTCTTGTTTTCTTTTCCAGGTGCAACGGGCACTGGACAGGAAACAAACGAAGCACGGGATCCAATGAACAACATCGAGGAAGCTATGTACAGACATCCTATTAGCATAGACAGACAGACCAGCAGGCTCTCGATCAAGCCGCTTGGAAGATTTTTTTCACCCATCAGGGAACCATCGAGATTTTTTTACTTCCGGCTGGTCATGTCTTAGGGTCCTCACAAACCCACTAGGAGGGAGTGAGCTGTAGCGGTAAATAATTCCCCAAAATTATTAACCACAGCAATCATCACTCAACATTGGATGCTGACCATCACTGTTTAAGTCGACTTGTTTGGCTGAAGGCTTCCGGTCAAGCATCCCCGCCATTTGGTACTCCGTCGTGTCACGTGCGTGCACGATTACTAGCTAGCTAAGCATTCATCTCTACCCGCAATTTTGTCCAGAAATATACTACGTACTTTGGACGACAAAATCTGTTCTTTTGCTTTATCTTTGGTACTCGAAGAACGAACACAATAGAAGTTGTTGGTATAAGATCTTGCGTTAGTATAATCCGTACAACTCGCGAACGTCGATACCCGCAACCTCTAAGAACGCATCCAACTATGGGTACGGAAACATAGTCAATCTTACGCTTTTGACCTTAAGACTACAGACCAGGCTTAATGAAAAAATTGGCATTTGATTAATGACAACGTGCACTGAAAAGCTGTTGTACTTATATAGCAAAGAAACAGTACCACTTTATGAATTTTAACCATATTTGATCATGTATTTGAGTCAAAAATTAAACTATAACACATTCTAAAACTGGAGGAATGGGTGGATTATGAGGGTTTAGGGGGCAGAAGTTCTTTTGAGGCGAACCTTTCCTGGAGTTCATAAAATGACTTCAGGAGCAGTTCGTAAAAGATAATTAGTGGGCTATATGTTATTAAGAGTCTTTGTGGCGGGCTTCATAAGAGATTCTAGTATCTCTCTAATCTAGCGAAGAAATAGCAATGCAGCAAAATCTGAGAAATTTCAGGAAATATAGGTCCTGTTATATCACAGAAGTTTATTGAGAAATGTAGATGTGAACTGAACAAAAGGCACTCCGTCAGTCGTATATGGGTTCTATTCGGTGCCAGTAGAAGTAAAGATGACTTGATAGGAGGTTGTAAGGTAGTGAACAAAAAAGAGCAGATGTGCACTACGTTACTTACAAGGAAACACAAGCAATATACCCAATAAAAACGCAGTAGAACAGAAACACTTCAGTTTTTCAACTAGTACAGTTTGTTGATTACAGTATTCATTACTTGGGTTGCGTGCACAATATTCATTGTTCGGCACCTTCAAAAAAGGTTTATATGATACTGAAGAATGCAAAGGCTTGCACATATCTATGAGGAGAATCCAAACCTAAACATAACAAGCTTTCGCTCGTCTTTTTACCGCATTGAATGGGTCAACAGCTGCTGAGAAGATGGGCATTTTGTACAGAATCCATGACGGATGTAACTGTACAAACGATAGGAATACGCTGCGTTAAACAAGAATAAGATAATATAAGGTGATAAACAGTATATTACACTAATTAAGAATAAAGAATCATCAGAACATCAGTCACTTGCAAAAAGGTTAATCATTTAGGGGCAAATTTCTATACTATAGCCCGCAAACACGTGGTGTGTTTCAATGAAGCTCCTCCTTTGTGTGTTCACTGATCTGGTTGTGGATGTTTATCTGAGACGAGGTGTATTTCCTGTAATTTCCCCAGAAAGACGAGCATTAATTGTTATGGAAAGCAGACAACCTGAGTGGACGACAGAAAATTAGACTCAAAAACACATTGCGATTGCTTCATTCCCACCCTGTAATTACACTCGTATTTCAAGAAAATGTAACTAGTAGTTGAAAACGATTATATTTGAACAAGAGGTTAAGTGAATTGTTACTTTCAAATTTTGATAAAAATTTTACAAAAATCATATTCCCATTCTACACGCATTTCATACAAGTTCAAAGGCTTGCCTAAGGTAGACAAAACGATCATGAACATCAAATGTAAGTGATGAAAAAACCAACGCTAGTTTGGAAAACAATCACAGCAGGGCAAAATCAGAGGATATCGATCCAAGGGATTATACGCACGAAGACCTTCTAACTCCCAGTTAGGTGAGAGCACTCCAAAGTTAATGAATAAAGACAAGAATAGTTAAAAATCTTACACTTTCTTTATACTTTCGTTTGTTTATTATTGATGCAGAACTATGTCACCATAACAGCGTAGAACCACCGCTAATCATGAAATGGTTTGAAATAAGTCTTAAGGATGCTGTTAATACATCAGTAGGATATGCATATTTCCCCAATCAGCTGTTAGGAGTGGTTGGCGCTCGTAAAAGAAATAAAGGACTGCATATATTCTGACGGTAAAGCAGTGAGCATACATGGAATGTCAGAAAATGAATTGAGTTTAATGATAGAACGGATAACAAAACACTTGAACACAGGTAATCTTTAGGATCTCGTCGAGCTAACTGAAATCATAAGTTATATTTGGAATACGCTGATGTTTGAAATGCTTTCCATTCGTCATTTGTGCAGATTTAGATTATAAGGATAGAAGGCTCTTGTCACCTATGTTAATCCTTGCGATATATATATCTCTGCAGAGATCTGGTTTCTCTTTGAAAGCTTTAACCGATGGAGCTGTTACTACTGCAGTAAGAAGTTCCATTCGTTGATAACTTTGTGAGAGAATCTAAATTCCACACGTATTTTGTTCAACCTTGGTTTGAGCACCTTCTTGTGGTAACCTCATAAATGTATCCTAGAGAGAGAGAGAAAAAAGGGCTTGAAAGGTCAGTCCCTGAAACACTCTTCAGTATTCAAGCTAGCATTCTCTTCGGGCGCATTGCAGAACGCGGGACGATAACCCGAAGTCAGCCCCGAACATTCTGTAGTGCGCCCGAAGTCAATGCTAGCTGGGATACGGTATGGCGAAATTAAGTCGCCTCTCTTCCTTCGGTATGATAGTGGGGATAAATTTAAATGCTTCATCTGCCCATCATAAAGAAGGTGTAAGCTACCACTAGCTAATTTGGCTCCTACCTTCTGTAGTCTTTCCAGTATATGTGGCTCCTTTTTGAAGCATGGACTCACCACTTGTATGCGGTATTCTAGATGATGTATGACATATGTGGCGTAGAGAACTTGGAATATACCCTCGTCTAATCGTTTGAAAGCCCTTCGAAGTGCCCATAGCATTCGAAAACCCTTGTCTGAGGCTGCAATGCAATTTGCCGTTGTTTTTAAGTCATGGCTTACAATAATTCCGAAGTCTTTTGTCCCTTAATATCTGGCATTTCTGTGTCCCCTATGGAGTACTACGTGTAAGACCTCTAACCTAAGTGCATTACCGCGCTTTTCTTGGAATTACTTTCCCGACTCCAGAGGTTAGCCCATTCAGCTAATTTATCTAGATCATTTTGTAGTACCAACCTATCATCGTTATTATTTACGGCTTTCCATATCTTAATATCATCGGCAAATAATAAGGAAGATGAGGTAAGAATTTTCGGTAGTTCATTTACGTATAATAGGAATAACAGGGGGCCAAGTACAGTTCCCTGAGGTACCCCACTTAGTACTGTTTTCCACCCCGACAGTACACCATTAACCCTTACCTTCTGCCTTCTATCCATCAGGTAGTCGCTAAACCACTCACATAAGCGTTGGTCTAATCCAAAACATTTGAGTTTACTAAGAAGACCTAAATGGGATTCCTTATCGATAAAGACAACGTCCGATAAATGGTTCTTATCCCTGGCTTCGACCCAATCTTCCTCAGCTAACAGTAAGTTTATCAAGCAGGATCGTCCTGGTCGGAATCCACACTGTTCCACTGCCAGTAAGCCATGTTTCGCCATACGAGCGAAGAGCCGATCCCTTAGTGTTTCTTATACCTTTGCTATAATGCAGGTCAGACTTGCAGGCCGTTAGTTAGATACTAACTGCCTGTTCCCCTCTTTGAAGATGGGGCTTATAAAAGCATCTTTCCAGTCCCTGGGTAGCTTAGCTTGGGTCAAATACATTTGAAAAATCTCCGTAAGTGGAATGTATATTATATCCGCCAAGGAGATTAGCAGTCTAGGATGAAGTCCGTCAGGTCCAGGTGATTTATCTGGCTTCATTTAAGACAGTATTTTGAGAACCACTGCATCCTCTACCACAAATGTAGGCATTTTAGTGGTTACAGCAGCGACCTCTTTACATCTCTGAGTGGTGCGATAAGACATCACAAAAGTATTCCGAGAGCTTTTTAGCTTTTATTTCATCTAACTCGGCCTCCTCTCCAGTACTGCTTATGAAGGATGTTACACCACTGCTAGTTTTAGTCCTACGTTTGATATACGAGTACAGTCTTTTGGCATAATGCACACAATCAAGTACTATCTGTCTCTCATACTCTATACGACGTTTTTTCAATCATACGCTTAAAAGGTTTCAAATTTTGCGGTATTCCATCCGAAACTCATCCCTCTCAGTCACAGTAGACCGGTCCCATAAGTTCTTTCGTTTTCTTAATAACCTCCTTATTTCATTACTAATCCAAGATAGACCAAGGTGCAAAGGGTGAAGTGACGCAATCTAAAGTATTCCAAAATTCCATGCAAGCTTCCTCAACAGTCTGCTGTGTATTAACAGACCAGTAAGCTACGGTTATTGCATTTTGGATTGTAGGTATATTTACTGTCCGAATTTTTGGACGAGCATCTGTTGACCTATGTATGACAGCGTGAATCCTAAACGTAAAAGTGATAACTATATGATCA
The DNA here is from genome assembly GCA_944472155.2 of Trichobilharzia szidati. NCBI lineage: Eukaryota > Metazoa > Platyhelminthes > Trematoda > Strigeidida > Schistosomatidae > Trichobilharzia > Trichobilharzia szidati. Next base: position 60,838,227 of record OX235274.1, on the reverse strand, counting down.
CTACTGCCTAGCGGCACCAGTCACCTAATGTCTGGTGTCTTAGCATCAAGTCTAGAACAGACGGATCATGTTCAAGATGGTATCGTGTTGGTGCATCTATATGTTGCACAAGTGAGCATTCAAGCACTGTCAGTATGAGTTCCCTGTTGAAACAAGTGTACAAGGTAGTTGATGTTAAATCCTCCCAATTAATATGTGGGGCATTAAATAATAATAATATATTTCGTATAAACGGGTAAGCTTAAATGAAATGCATGCCATTTTTACAGGCACGATCAATTAAAGTCACCTACTATCCAACACCTATTTCTACTACTCCACGTCCTGAGGTGATTTAGTAAGAAGTCGTCAGCTCGGCTGGCAGGACTCCTATAATTAATGACACAGCTTGCGGCTTCACTAGTGCCGCTGTCAACACTTATCTAATTACTTTGTCATCCTGGATGTGTAGGGAAACCCCACCACCTTTCCAACTAATTACTCTGTCTGCTCTAATGCAGATGTACCCAGGTATGAGTGAACTTAAGCCTACACCCACTAACAACCATGTTTCAGTGATAGCAATCACATCAGGTTGTAGTCCTTCAGACAACACTCCTAGTCCAGGAAGTTTATTCCTAAAACTACACGCGTTCGTATAGCATACTGAGAGACCTACGTGTTCACTCGACTTATGAACAGAGGTCTGGACGACATAGGTCTCCAAGACCTCACTACCCGAAAACCCAACAGTTTAAGGTCTTTTTCACCTTTTTCTAGTCGGGCGTTTAATTCAGCCACAGCTTCTCTTCTCTTAATTCTATCTTCCAGGGGAAAGTTGGGCCTTATTCTCATCTTTTTGTCCTTGATCTTGAATGTGTTGCTGAGAATAATGCTTTTCTCCATCCCGTTCCCCAGTACTATCTTCAGCAGTCGTGAGGAACTTTCTGTTGCATCGGCATTTCGTTTACCGATTCTGATGACTTTTCTCATGTGAACTCCATTTGTTTTTTTCAGTAAGTACTTCACGAATGATGAAGCTAACTATTTCGAGATCATCAGCATATCGGGCAGCTGGATTTACTTTCTTTGATCCCTCCAAGTTCCATATTGCGAAACTGTAATTTGAGTCAAAAGGTTTCGCAATCTTATTAGTATTTACGGCCGTCGAGACCTTATCACTAAGCCCATTTTTCTTCTCGTTCCTGTAGTTCTTCAGCTTTCTATTTTTGGCACTAGCTAAGTTACTCCCACTTTGCTCTCTCCGCAGCTGGAAACCATGCGTCCACCAGACTAGCAATGCTTCCCGGTGGTTTTAAAATGTTGGCACTGCTTGCCCTCTTAGATTTTCGGAACTTTTTGCGTACTGTTGCAGAGTTTGAGCACACTGTACCTCTTTGGTGTCTTTCGCTTCAGGATGTGGTTCTATCTCAGTCTTATGACTCAGTCCAGAATCCTCATCCATGGCATCCATTCCAGATGACGGTTTTTTACTCTCATCTGAGTCTTTTGTCAACTTTTTGCACATAAGAAGTCCTACGGCCTCTTGGATGAGGACGTTCGACGGGCTACTACAAAATTTGCACACCCACGGAGACGATGGCTTGCTGCATCTGCTATACGCTGATGGTGATAAGCCAATGCAAACTTTATGAAACCATAAATTTCGGTTATCACACTGCATCACATCGTCCACCTGAAAGTGTCAGTCCAGTCGTCCACAGCTATTAGTGAGACCCATGTAGGTATAAGTTGTTTAAATTACCCAGACATATATATATATATATATATACCTAAAACAAATACATAAAAGCCACACAAAAAAGTCACAAATGCGTGCAGAAAACAATACATCAACTAATTGAGCCAGTTAAAGTAAACCAAAAAGCTTCTGATGCGATTTACACAACGAAAGCAGAAGTTACTTCACAATGTAGAATGCCACTCTCCTTTTCGAAGCGCTCACCTGGGCACAAATAAATTTTCTAGAGTGTAATATGTCTGGAGACTGGTGGAAGATTGCCACTCTCTCCAGAATGTTAATGCGTGCTGTAACCATGTCTACAACCGAACTAATATAAGATACAAAGAGTCGAAGTGTCCCTTCCTATTAAGTTGATCAATGAAATATACACGGTCTTATATGTTAAAGACTCATTATATTGATAATCAGTAAAAGCCTATAGCCGCGCTGCTGCTAACCGCTGCAGAGTCATTCATTTCAGTGGGTTCTAAAATTTGCAAGAAGTAAAGGCCTCTGGAACAACTGAAATCGTAAGTAAGCATTTTGAGTAACAGTTTGAATAGAAGATAGACGGCTTGTAATTATAAATCAAACAACACCAACATGAGTGGAACATGGATATCAGTTCACCAATTTGGTCGAAGTTCTGAAAGTTGTTTCTCACTTAATGTGAGGAACAAAGGGAGGATATCATAGTTTAACCATAGGATTGTTTTAGGATAGTGGTGATATAGTATTGACTAGATTAATAAAGCAACTAGTTGCGGCTGTAAAGTGAATAGTGGTGTTTTTGTTCGGCAGATTGCTTTTGGTGGTGCAACTTGAAAACCAGACTAAGACTGTGGGATCAGGCAGGTAATTGGGTAGCTAAGTTTGTGTGTCCAGATCGTTGGAAGGTGTAATAAGCACATTTAGATAGAGGCTTTTTCAACGGATAATACAAAATGAAAAGAAAAAAGAAAAGAATTCGAAATTGATCAGACCAAAATAATGCGCAAATATTATGAAGTTATTGGTTGTTCGCCTGTTCCACATATTTAGGTTTAAGTTGTCCGACTGCAGTCCTTAGGATAGTAAGAACAAAAGGTTGTGGATTGCTTGTGATATGAATCAGTATCTTTAAAGAAGTGGGTAGATCAGTGAGAGTTACACATGTCCTAGTAACGTCAATGGATAGAGATTCACTTGTTAAACTGACACTCCACATCTAACAGTAACACTAACCTTCATCCAAAATGATCAAATGAACGAATGAATGGTTAAAGCCTACCAATTACTTTTTATCTCCCACTTTCAATGCTTGTTTCTGATAACTGTATAGCAAGCAGAATGATATTTTGCGCAGTGCACATACTGCTCTATTGGTAGATATATGTATCTCGTCGCATGGCCACAATGTCCATGTTATTTTCTTAATCTTATAGTATTTCCAATTTTAATTCAAGACACAGAATCATTCAGCAGATGCCAAAGTGCTTAAGAAGTTAGTCTGAAAACATGTGTATGACGTTTAGATGCATATAAATCTTTCAACTCATTAACGTTTGAAATATTAACACTTCATTCACAGCTCACAAACTCCCTATCCAGTTTTATTACTTTTATTTCTTATCTAATTTACAATTATCTAATTTACATAAGTTTTGCTTTCGCAACATCCAATAAAAGTATCTTCTGACTGGTTAGTTGACAGTTTCTAGTACTTCTGTGTTGAGAAACAGTTGGAGGCCGTTGGTGATTTCCTGTGCAAGAGACTTGATTACTTGCATATTGAATCTATATCAAATACAGTGAGTAGCTGAATTTTTATTCATAAATCTCAACGCGTATTCTGTTGTCCGACTTAGGATACTAAAGATATTGAGTCTAATGAGTGTGTTATTGCAGAATAGTAGTTCAAACTAATCAAAATGATATTAGTGAAGCAGGTAACAAAAATAAGGATAGAACGAAAAATAGAATCAAAGGTGGTTGGCAAACTTTATGAGATGTTAATAGTAATAAGATGGTGTGAGGTGAATAACTGTGTTGGCGCTTGAAAGTAATATTACCGTTGAGACCATATATATATATCAACACTGTCAGAGAGTTTTAATAATTCATATTACTATGTAAGAAACAATTTCTAGAAATTACGTTTTGTTAGAAGATTTCGAAGTTTATCTGTCTGTTCACTGTAGTATAGACCTTCTTTAGGAGACAGTTAGTAGAAAAACATTTTAAGTTATCTCTTATCCTACCACTGCTTTGAGTGGTACTGAGCGAAGACAGCTGTTGATGAAGGTTTGTAGTTTGTTCGATGTACCCTTCGTGAAGCGTCAAGTCTCTGATCAGTATAGTAGCACTGACTTCACACTAGAGTTGAAAATCAGGATCTTATTTTTCACGCTGAGTGCTGTTGATCTCCACACAGACTTGAGTGTAATGAAAGCTTGTCTTGCTTTCGCTATCCTCGCCTTCATATTCTCATCAGTTTCGTCCGCCTGTAGTTGAAGTGATGCTTCCCAAGTCGGTAGGCAAAGAAGTTTGCTCCTTTCAGATTTCTCCATTTTATGCTGATTCTTGTCTGTTGTTGTTGCTTGCTGTTGGCCAGGAATCTTCATCACCTCTGTTTTCTCTATGTTTTCCTTAATTCCTATCTTTGATGCTTCTTCTGCCAATTTGAGCTATCTATCGGTTCACTAATTAGATAGCAGACATCAGCCTCGCGTTAAATACTAACTAAGACGATGGAGAGTGATTAATTATGCATTAATCTTATTAAGGGAGTCAAAGTCTGCTGACATTTTTCCTAGTGATTCTCATCTTAAGTGACTTTCAAAATCAGTCCGTCTGCTCTTTCTGTCTGTCTGTCTATCTCTTCTCTCTCTCTCAGTTCAAATTATACTCATTAAACTGATTTCGTGATTTTTTGACAAAAAACAAGCGCATTTTAAGTTCTAGTCCGAACAGCTGATTGCTAGTTAAACGTTTTTCATATATAACTGTAAAATGCTAATTCTTTCAGTCTTTCAAATTGATTTTTTTTTACCTTTAAGGTAGCACCTATCAAGCAATGTCAGCCAGATTAAATCAATTACTCAACTACAATCTTCATCATTCAATGGAGCATCGTATATCATTGAAACAGTCAACTGCTTACTTGCACAACAAGTTTCATCAAGAGAATCCATTGAATCATCAATTATGGGATCAAGACATTTATGGTGGTAGTTTACAGTCGGATTCGTCGACAATCTATCTAAGTAAATCCGATTATATGACAGCGGAAGTAAATGAAGCACTTATTCATCTACTTGGAAATCATACAGAATTAGTCAACAAAATTTCTTCACGCTTTTTTAATCAATCTTTTCAAAATTCAAGCTTTCGTCGAAAAATATGGAGTATTGTATTAATATCTAGATGTGAGCATTAATCGATCTATTATGATTATCATTGTTCCCTTGGGTTCCAAATGGAACATAGCACTTCAACGGCACATATCCTTTTTTGTATTTTATGCTTTCCTCCTCAGCTGGGTCGACGACTACCCATAATCTCTCATCTCCTCCTCAGACTCACGCCCAACTCTTCATTTTTCATTCGCGTTCCACTCGAGCGATGGCATGGCGTATGATGCCATTTAGCGATCTCCTCAGTGTCTGCCCAATACATCTCCATTTTCTTCTACGTATTTGTTGAGCAATGGGTTCTAGGTTAATTTGTTCCCATAGTTCCTTGTTGCTAATTCATTCTGCTTAGCCATTTGCTCTGCAATATAGAGCCAGAGAAGGCTACTGTTGATAAAAGTCTGTAACTTGTTGGAAATGCCTTTCTTGACATGGAGTGCAATTTTCTGATCCATATAGAAGTAAATGACTTCACATTTGTGATGAAAATCCGAATCTTGTTGTTTATTCTGAGTGCACATCACTTCCAAACTGATTTCAGATTGATCAAGGTGTACCTTGCCTTTCCAACTCTGACTGGCTTTGACATCTTCATCCGTTCCGTCTGTGGTTGAAACAATGCCTTCTAGATAAGTGAAATAAGTAACCTCTTTCAAGTTTTTCCCACTGATAGTGATTGGTGCTGTTTGTTGTTGTTGGCTGGTTATCTTCATCACCTCCGTCTTCTCTATGTTCACCTGGAGTCCTGTCTTCCCTGTCAGCCTGCCTCTTCTGTTAGTTTGCTGGTTTTCGTCTGCAATTCTTCCAGTCCGTCTGACATTAAGCATAAATCATCCACGAAATCCAAATCTTCTAGAGTCTTCTTATCGGTCTAGCGTATTCCTGTTTTATCACTACCCAAAGTCTGTCAAATAATCCATCGACCACAGTTAAGAATACTGTTGGTGATAGCAGTCAGCCTTGGCTTACTCCTGTATTCATCATTTTTCTTGTGCATTGAAGTCTCTGTAGCAATCTGATTGATTTTTAGGTTAGGAGATCACTGAAAACCACTACGGAGTACTTGACAGGTGTTTCATCCCAGTTCGGGACTCTCCATCAGTACGCACCCTCCACAGGGTTTCAAAACCAGTACCTTCCGGTTACAAGGCAAGTTCGTATACCATTCAGCCACTGGGACCCGATCCAATGACCAACCCATAAATTCTAACTTCTGCCAAATCAAGACATAGAGTGACCACTTTGCACTGTCTTCTTCGATGAGTAGGAAACTGTGACCAGTAGGGTACAGCAGGTTGAAGGTGAGGCAGTAACTCATCGAAGAAGACAGTGCAAAGTGGTCACTCTATGTCATGATTTGGCAGAAGTTAGAATTTATGGGTTGGTCATTGGATCGGGTCCCAGTGGCTGAATGATATACGAACTTGCCTTGTAACCGGAAGGTCCTGGTTTTGAAACCCTGTGGTGGATGCGTACTGACGAAGAATCCCAAACTGGGATGAAACAGCTGTCAAGTACTCCGTAGTGGTTTTCAATGGTTCTCTAACTGATGTTAGTTCATGATGAAATCCTACAACCAATTAAAACTATTTTGCACAAATTAAATGTACAACGTTTCCAAATAAATATTAGTAGTTTTACCATCACGATGTATTAAAATCAGACAATAACTGAGAATAATGAAAATTAGGAAAGAAAAGGCAGTCAGTTCCATGAATCAGTAATGAACTTTTTGTTTTCAAAATGAGGATAATAACAGCTTATATCATAGATTTTAGAACCTTTTCATTTATTATTCTCTGTTCTTTTCAATTCGATCTAAACAAAATGTCTTCAATTCTCTGTTCTCTACAGAGAACACTTGATTCAACAATTACCCATAATCTTTCATTTCCTTTTCATCCAATTTCCTCCATTATTCACTCGGATGATCAACTCCCCTTCAAGTCCTACTGAAACCATAGCCTGGAGCACGGTACCATTCAACGGTCTCCTAAGGTGTCATCCAGTCCAGGTCTATCAGCTTCTGCATATTTGCTGACAGGCAGTTTTCTTGGCTAGTTCGTTGCCTACTAGAGTTCCTTGATGATTGCTCTTGCCAGTTGGCCATCTGATAAAAATTCTGCGGTGGCCGATTGGGAATGTTTTTAACTAAGCGCCTGTAAAGTCTCCTAACCACGAAGAAGTACCAACTTGGGATTAGTGTTAAAAATTTTGATCTTATTGCTTGTAATGAATGCTGTAGATCTCATCACCGACTTCAGAGTCTTGCTTTCTCGATCCTCATTGGCGTTGATATCCTCATATGTGCTGCTTGTAGTTGAGACGGTGCTGCCAAGATGCAAAAATCTTACAAACAAGTATAATATGTACTTATTACGGGCAGAAGTTGGGCATTAATGAAGCCTTAAACAACACAGTATAGTTCACCAGTTGAATCTGGTTACAATATGTTCGCTTATCTTTTAAGCTAGAAGTCAGTCAGCCTAAACTGTACAACAAGGAATAGTTTTGAAACTATCTAAAACGCCTCACTAAAAGAAAATACATAATAACCACTAAAGTATAGATGCTTTTACTACAGACATGAATGTACCACTACGTATGACATACCTTTTTTCAAATATTACTTTAATATAAAATTAAATAAGGTATATAAGAGTTTTACTTTCCGGTGCTAAATTTCAAAGTTTAACTAGATCGAACCTAACGTAATTGATTTTCTATAATTCATACATTTCCCACAAACTGGAAGATATGCAAGTGAAAAGCAACAAAATAGCAGAAGAAGCGTCAGGGATAGGAATTAAGGTGAACATAGAAAAAACAGAGGTGATGAAGATTCCTAGCCAACAGCAACAGCAACAACAACAGACAACAATCAGCATAAAATGGAGAAATCTGAAAGAAGCAACCTCCTTTGCCTACCGACCTGGGAAGCATCACCTCAACTACAGGCGGATGAAACTGATGAGAATATGAAGGCGAGGATCGAGAAAGCAAGACAAGCTTTCATTACACTCAAGTCTGTGTGGAGATCAACAGTACTCAGCGTGAAAAATAAGATCCTGATTTTCAACTCTAGTGTGAAGTCAGTGCTACTATACTGATCAGAGATTTGACGCTTCACGAAGGGTACTTCGAACAAACTACAAACCTTCATCAACAGCTGTCTTCGCTCAATACCACTCAAGATCAGATGGCCGGCCGAAAATATCAGCAACAGGGAGGGGTCTCTGTGAGAGAACCAACCCAGCAGGAACCAATTGTGCAACAAAAATGTGGGGAGAAATGGAGGTGGATTGGCCATACTCTGAGAAAACGAACCACCAAGTGACATCACACACCAGGCCACTGCTCGAGTGGAACCCGAATGGGAAGCGGCGAGTTGGTCGTCAGTGAGAGAGTGACATGGAGGAGATCATGAGAAGAGGAGATGAAGGCGTGTGGGCAGACGTAGAGCCAGGTGAAAATGATGAAGGTGAACCGAACGCAGTGGAGACGTGCAGCTGAAGCCCTATGTTCCTCTAGGAACTAAAGGAAACAATAATAATACTTCATACAGCTGGCTAATAATTAATATCCTCAGCAATAAACTTAAGCCAATACTGTGAGATATTTGTAAGTGGGAATATTCTATTGTCTTGACTTTTTTGAAGTATCCGTGGATAACACTTCGCGAATAACCTGTTTATTATCTGGAGACAGATTTTGTAATAATGTCTCTTTATAAATGTCTATTATCAATCATTTTATGACACTATTAATTTCATGAGGCATTTGAACTAATCTTTCGACTAGTTGATCACTGCATTTGATCTTTACTTTAACTATGTCTCTTTCCCAAAAATCTTTCACAATATGTCATTTCGTTTTGATTAGTTAGTAAATATTGTTTTAAGATGTTTCCGAAAACCTTAAAATTTCAAATTATATTTGAATCTTATTGCAAATATTTACTTCTATTTGAAGGCAAATTTAGTAAATTGAAAATTAAAGCCCAAGTTCCTAGTGGAGCATAGGCCTCCAGGCTTGAAGTCTCGAAGTTTCAGTAACTGTGGTTTTGTTTTTTTTACCCGGCACGTTTGGTAGCCTCATGCCAAACCTTCCCCTTTCTGTGAGCTTATTGTCAACTAGAAAACTAAATGAGGCTTAAGACTGCGTCAGACAGGAGTTGAAGCCCTAAGCACTTGTCAGGCTAGCGAACACTCTACCACTGACTCATGATTCATAGATGTGAACACAAATAAATCCAATGTTATTATTCAATAAAGTTAATCATGGTGAATTATAAAACTCTGAAAAAAGTAGAATTACAAAGTCCTAAAGATGTTTATGTAAAGATGTCCAGTTGTCCAGAGTAAGAATACACAGTCTGGCCGGCATCTATAAAAATGGAAATCACTTATATTAGCTGGAATTTATGGAATTAAAACAAAAAAGCTGTCAAGTTACTATTCCAAGTCATATATGATGTGTGAATGACCGAAAATATTGTTTTGTTTTAAATTTTCACACACATATTAAGATGTCTGTTTATTCTATACATTTATTAGCTTTTAAATTGCATTTTGGTATTATTTTTTCCCACAATTCCCTACCAGGTAAATCTAAAAGAAATGCATTAAAACAAATGATTCAAAGTTTTATACCCGATCGAGATGAACGCAACAAGCTGGAATGCAGTAGTTTTCTAGAATCGTCTCCATCTATGTCTTCAATGAAAGATTCTGTAGGTTGGTTAAAGAAAATGTGTTTTTATTTTCAAAAATTATGCTTTCATTTACACATTTGAATTCTTCACCATCAGGTTGTTTATATGCAATGAATTATTTGCTGAAATTTTATCAAGCATCATTGAACACAAGTGATAATTTGAAACCTTACTGTGTGAAACTTGTTGCTGTATTGGTTTTAGCAATGAAAGATCATTTACCAAGGTATATTTATTTATACTGTTATACTTTCTATTCTGAATATCTTAGACTAATTGATTTGCATTTACAAAACTTTTATCTTTCTTTGCTAGAAAAACGTTTCTTATATTTTGATTACTGTATTTATTTGTTCAGGAAGAAGTTGGTCTGAACTAAGATAATATGCTGAATTATAAGATGCGAGGCGTCGGTGGCACAGTGGCAGAATGCTCGCCAACCACACCTCATGTGGGTCGGGGTTCGATCACCGGCTGACGCACTCCTTCACCTAGCTAAGCCAGTAATAAGACTGGCAAAGAGGGACGGTTGAGCATGAGGCTAGCAACCTCATCCCGTAAAAATAATAAATACCACTGCTACCAAAACTTCAAACCTCTAGCTTGAAGCCCCATTTTCCACTGGGAACGTAAAGGAATAAAATAAATAGAAGACAATAAGACTTGTTTTTTCCGATTTTGACCACGGATTGATATCAGTTAGAGAACCATTAAAAACCAGGGAGTACTACCAGACAGCTGTTTCATCCTAGTTTGGGACTCTTCAGCAGTACCCACCCACCAGGGGGGTTCGAACCCAGGACCTTCTGGTTACAAGGCAAGCTCGTAGACCATTCGGCCACTGGGACCCGATCCAATGACCAGCCCATGAATTCTAACTTCTAGCAATTCTTCATTTAGCGTGACCACCAACCAAAAGAAAAAACACAAATCTAATCCTTACAAATCAACTCTTGAAAATTATTCTGATGCTCTCTAGGGACTTACTACAGGACGCAGTCTCCTGGAGTTCTAGTGAGAAGTCGTGACCAGTGAGATCTATCCAGTCAAGTGTAAGGATGGACTTCCCACCTATGAAATTGGTTGGTGGTCACGCTAAATCAAGAATTGGTAGAAGTTAGAATTCATGGGCTGGTCATTGGATCGGGTCCCAGTGGCCTAATGGTCTACGAGCTTGCCTTGTAACCAGAAGGTCCTGGGTTCGAACCCCCGTGGTGGGTGGGTACTGCTGAAGAGTCTCAAACTAGGATGAAACGGCTGTCTAGTAGTACTCCCTGGTTTTAATGGTTCTCTAACTGATATCAATCCGTGTCAAATCGAAAAACAAGTCTATTGTTTCTATTTATTTTATTCCTTTACGTTCCCAGTGGAAAAGGGGCTTCAAGCTAGAGGTTTGAAGTTTTGGTAGCAGTGGTATTTATTATTTTTACGGGATGAGGTTCTAGCCTCATGCTCAACCGTCCCTCTTTGCCAGTCTTATTACTGGCTTACTGTATAGTCCCTGGCTTTTAATGGTTCTCTAGCTGAAATCAATCGGTGGTCAAACTTGAAGAAAAGAACAAATCTAATCCTTACAAACCAAAAACTCTTGAAAAATGATAATAAGGTGTCATTAACTGACTATTTATAGTCTAGTTTTAAACCACTATGTAGGCAGAATTAGTGGTTAAACATTCTTATATTGTTAAAAAATTTGAGACATATTTCCAAAAAATCAGAATAAACTTTTGTGAAATGATTATTTTAAACGAAGAGGTGTTTACTTACTTTCTAACTGACATTCAATCAACTCACTAACGACAAGCACATGAACAGCCAGCTGAATGATCTTGAACAACCGAAGGCGTTATTTCAAAGGAAGATTTTATAGAAAACAAGTTATGTAACGAAAAGTAATTGTACAGGTTGGCAGTTCCTTATTTGTCCTAGAAATGTCTCCTAGTTAGTCATTGAAATTCATAGGCTTAATCTAACCCAGTTTCTGTACATGGATTCATCGAGATGACTGAGTGTCATTTCATTTTTTGACTCATATCGCTAGATTCTTGTTTTCCAAATGCCTCTAGAATCCTTGTGAGGAATTGGTATGTATGCCAACCGACGGATCAATAAAATCAGAAGAATTACTTAGGAATTTAGCTGGATGACTGTAACCGTTTGTAACCTATCGATTTGTTTGTATGGATAGGTGTTCTGGCTATCACAAGACGTTGGATGATTACTGTTTACTAAGAACCTATTATACAAGCAGTATTGAAATACAAGACCAGGATGATGTTTGTATAGCAAGGCTTACCTGACTGGCTGTTCAAGATCATTCCATTGGTCGTTCGCTTGGGTCTATATACTTTAGTATAATCATACCTTAATCAATCAGGCATGAGCTATTTTAGTGATTATGCAAGCATAAGGGACAAATGCGAAAAAGTACGATGTAATACAAAATAAAACTAACTACAGACGTGTAGAAATATGAAAACACAAAGGGACTATTTGTTAGCAGGATGGAGATAAACAAAAACAAACAAAATCTTCCTGAGGGTCATTGAAAGTCACCTTTACCTCGATCAGTCTCATAAGTACTTTCTACGTCCTACAGCTACTGAATCTTAGACAGACGACCTCCTGGTCTCTTGTCATTAGTCAGCGACGTCTTTGGATGCTTACAGATTTGTGTTTATCATGTGATTTAAATTAATTTCAACCATGGCGCCATTTGAAGTTAAGAGTGTGTAATGTAATTCAAAATATCTTCATACATTTGGTTCCCTTGATAAATTTCGATAAAGAAAGGAAGACGAAATTTGCAGTATAAAATGATATCATCATTCTATTTCACAGGTTCTCATCAGCTGCAGACTGCCTGAAATTACAATGGTTATATAGATGATAATAACATACTTTAATGTTTGAGTGGTAGTAGAGAAGAGATACTATAAAAGTGACGCATCCAAAATGAAAGCATTACAATTTTTAGTTTAAGTTTTCATAATCAATTTATACGCTTTCAAAGTTGAAAAGAGGGGGGGGTAAGACAGAAAACAGAAAAAATTAATCAAACAGAACAGTGTTAGCTTGTAGGTTCACATAGCAACTCAAAAAACAAAAGCGGTTACAGTTTATGAGATTAAGATTTGTTCAGTGAGTTGAGATCACTGAATTAGATGACTAATTAATGTAATCAAAATCAAAATTCAGTTACCAAGGGAGTGAGAGGTTAATCACACTCTCTTTCTGTATGCATAAGTCTGGTTTAAATCGTTTGATTGCGATCGCTTCGGCAAATCGTAGTAAATTTGCTGTCCTTTGTCTATTTAATATTTTGAAGGACTTAGAAATCTCTACGAGATGTCCGGTATCAACAATATGTCTGGTAATTGCACTCTGAGAATATTTGCTTCCTTTTAGGCACAGGTTTCTTGGGATATGTTCAGAAAACCGGATAGAAGCCCTTCTTTCCGTCCTTCCAATGTACTTGCTCCCGCAAGTGCACGTAAATTCATAAACGCAGTTGGAGGTGACATCAGCAGGGTATTTATCCAGTTTTGATTGGCTTATAGAAGAAGTGGTGCTGTATAATGATATGAGTTTTGCTGCCGGGAAGCTTCTTTTTATTGCACCTTTCAGTCTTTTGTCAATCTTTTGTGACACTGCATCTCCTTTGAATGGGAGACAAATAAACACTTTCTTCTTTTCTAGAAAACACCCAACTGCAAATTTCGTCTTCCTTTCTTTATCGTAATTCAAAATAACTGAAATATATACTGAGTAATCATATTTACCTTTCAAAGGAATAAATACTGTGAGATTTAGTTAGATAATGTTGAGATTATAATAGTTTATGCCTATATAATTTGTTCATGCAGTTATTGTGTCTATATATACTTTTAATATCCTAGAAATCAACCTCCAAATACAGAAACTATTGGTCTGTTAGTGCAAGAACTCTTCATATTTCTTTCAATAATACCGTCTTTTATAACACATTTACCACCGATATGGTTTACTCGTTATTCTCTTTATAAAATGGAAGATGAAACAAACAATGAAATCTTTAGTAATCTATCCGAAAACAAAGATATTAAGAAAATAGCATTCAGTCAAAGCGTCTTAAAACATTTACGTACTATTGACTCAAATATTGCTGATTCCGTCATGAATGAATTACTACGCATAAAAAGTGAGTAGAATATTTAATATTTATTGTCATCATTATAAGATAAATTTACCTTCTTTTAAAGTAAAACATCTTATAACCATCGACTGTTACACTGTTTGCGAGTGCACTCTCACACTTTGAGGTATAAATCAATTCATGAATTCTTAATGTAGATAAGTCTTCACCTCAGTTGTTACTCATCCTCATTGACTAATTTCTCCCCAATAAAGAGTTTCTTGGGTCTGTAGTCTTTCTAAGTAAAGGGGTTAAAATATGAAATTGATGAGTAACACTTGTTTCTTTGAATACGAGAACTTGAAAATGCTTGGGTTCAAACTGTACGGATCCCTCCACTAATTTAGTCATCTGTCACCAATAAAAGCCTTACCTATTCAATGAAGATAAATTGAATTAAAGCAAAGTAATCTAAAAGAATGAATATTTTCAACTTTCTACCTTTGAGATTGATCTGAAAGTCACATTAGTAATCATGAGTAAGCAATCTTTGAAAATACAAATTAATTAATTATGAACGTGAAGATGGCCTTTCCATTGAATCAATAATGTAACTATTTTATTTCTGTGGCTTAGATCATTAAGAAATTCGGGGGATGAAAATCAAAAGATACTCTGTGAAAGATTGATATTTTTATGTTGTAAAGACTTACACACTAAAGGCTGAACTCAAACATCATAGATTTTTCTATTGGGGTGAATTCTAATGCTTGACAACAACAATAATAATATAATAACGGCTTTCAGGTGTTCCTTTGTAGGGATTTGATAAGTTTCAAGTATTGGACAGTTCAAATAAAGTATAATTATATTTAAATAGTTTACACACAATGATAAGTTTTGTTATTGGTAATATTTCAAGCAAAATTACTGCCCGTGTTCACACCACTGTTGGAATTGTTTGATTCACACATTTATGATTTGTACTCATATATATAGTTCATTATTTTTGCTCATTCATGTTTTTATTTGTTTTTGTGTATTTGAGTTATATTCCACGTTCATTCATGTGTTTGTATTCAGAATTATATTCCAAGTTGTTAATAGTTGTACTGAGTCACCCTTGTTACATGTATCCGGTGTGACTTTAATGAATATCGATTCTGTTATAAGTCTTTCTTTCCATTTGTTCATGTTAGTTTTTAGAATACACACATTGTCCCAATCGATATTGTGGTTTTTGTCCCATACATGTGCAGCTATCGATGAATTTTTTCAAGATTTTTGTAGGCTTGTGTTCCTGTTGGTTGACCTTTGGTTAGGCGTTTATGTTCATTCACTCTTATTTTGAGTGATCTGGACGTTTGCCCCACATATTTAGTTGGACAGTCAGCACAAGATATTTTGTAAATCAAGTTGTTTTTATCCATCATTTTTATGGGATCTTTCAGTTGATTTGTTTTATTTTTGATTAGATTTGTCGGTTTGAAAGTTGTGTGAATGCCGATACTTTTGAGGTTTCTTTGAATTGCCTCTGATGTACCATTTTTATATGGTATTGTGACTGTCTTTTTGCATTCTTCCATCTTGTTTTTCTCCGGTTTTACCCTCTTTTTTCTCATATCTTTTATGAATTCTTTTGGGTAGTTGTTTTCGAGTAGTTGTTTCGTCCACCAGATCAGGTGCGAGGACAGATATTCACCGATGGCATTGGCTGGCAACGGGGTTACAAATCGAGAATTGACAGAAATTATAATTAATAGGTCGGTGGCATAGCAGTTAGGACGCTCGCCGACCATGCACACGGTCCGGGGTTCGATCCCCGGCCGACGCACTCCTTTACCTCGCTAAGCCAGAAATGAAGCTGGTAAAGAGGAAAGGTTGGACATGAGGCTAGCAACCCCATCCTGTAAAATAAACACTGCTACAGAAACTTCAAGTCGCAAGCTTGAATTCCTATGTTCCACTGGGGAACGTGAAGGAAAGAAAAAATTTCATTCCCGTGGCTGAATGCTCAGTAAGCTCGCCGCGTAACCTGGAGGTCCTGAGTACGTACTACTGAAGAATCCCAAACAAGAAGGCAATAGCTGTCCAGTGCTTCCTGGATTTCAACGGTTCTCTAGCCAATACCAATCTGTGAAAGAACTTGAAAACAGTAACTGCTCTATTCCAAGCAGTACATTTGATACAGTGTGGCATCCTCAGTATGTAGTACAATAATGCATTTAACCTTCTCTTTACATTACATAGTGGGAAGAAAAATAATTAACGGAAACACTTGAATTAATGATCATGTCAACAAAATATAAATGTAAAATTAAAATTTAAAATTAACATTATTTATAACAACAGTATATGAATGATATGAAGAATAAAGAGCCTTTTATTTACTGTTTCGCTGTAAGCTAGCAGCTTCATGCCTAATACACTTGCGTCGGTGGCACAGTGGTTAGGACTCTTGCCGACCATGCACATGGTCCGGGGTTCGATCCCCTGCCGACGCACACCCGATATCTATGGTCGGGCTGTGAAATTTGGGCTACCGATATCCATGCTGAAAATTCCATACTTGTACTGAAAATACGGTGTGGAATCAAGCTGTAACCGAAAAAAAGAAAGAAAAAAATAAGTAAATAAAATGCCTGTCATACAAGGCACCATAGAAATTATATGTTTGATCGTCCAAGGATAGTGAGGGTAGCGTTTAAGACATCATAAAACACCTTTCATATACTTCGCCTCATTAACTAATTTGGTAGATTTCAGCCGCTCTAATTTATGCATTTTAACAGACAGTAAATTAATATTTTAATTTAACTTTAGATATTGGCCCTATTTCCGAGTTATGCAGTGAAGATGAGATATACTCAGAACTGTTTTATGAATTTATACAGCCAGTTACTGAATCTATATTTAGTGGTGAGTATTTCTGTTATCATTAAATTATTAAGAAAAATAAAAATCAAATTTATATTCATTAAATAGAATTATCACATATGGTTTATCATAAATCAGAATTTGTGAGAAAAGTAAGAGCACTAGGCGGCTTTTCTGTTCTAATCCATAACAGGGAGAATCCACGAACTCATCATAAGTTGAACGACTCAGCTTAATCCAGGGGTAACTTTGTTAACAGATAACCCCGATGAATTCATTAGAAAATCAATTTTTGACAATTTCTGAAGCCTAAGACCAATATCATTCTGCTGTTTGACCATTATACTGGCAGATATTGTGAAGTACTAAGAAGAAGCTGTGACCGGTGGAATCTACTAAGTCATGTATAGGAATGGTCACCCACTGACGACTTGAGATGGATCTACATTGTGATATGGCCTAAGCTGAAGATTGTGAGCAATTTTATTCTAATCCAATGGTAACGTGGCTGCCTTAAAATGCGATGGTCCTAAGTGCAATTCCTGACGAGGTCAAGGATGTGCACTACTGGAATAATTCGTGCAAGAATACCTATCAACTGTGCTTTGTTTTCCAGAGGTTTATTGTTGATGTCTTGAAATTACCCCAAAATGAATGCTCGAATAATTCAGTTGACTAAGTTCATAGTAGAATACAAAGATTATAGCTATGCAAAGCGCAGACCAGCAAAGCTTTTGAGATCTGTAGGACACTCATAGATTATTTTAAGTGATATAGACGCTGAGAATAGGATTATTCAAAGCTTCTTATGATTTCAACCTTAATAGCTTCATTCTTCAAGATAACTTTTGATGCCTCGTTTATACCAGTTACCAGCTAATCTAGAAACTTAATTTCATGAATATTCAGCACTGATGAGACTTTCTGTAGGCTATTAGACAATCAGTGGATAGTTTGAGTAATAGTTCATACCAAAGAATAGCATCTCACCAGAATCTCTGCCAATAAAAGTTCTATCAGAATGAATGCGAAATCCCACACGACAGTTTACAACTTGCACTATCATTATCTTCAGCCAGATGCCGGACTACATTACAAAGACTGCGCTTACTGTACTGAACTGCTGAAACAAAAGGTATGACACATTAGAAGTCTTTAACCATTAGATATCTTCATTCTGTCGCTCGCCTTAGGTGAAGCGATTACGTAGGTAAGGCTGAGATTCGAAGTAGAAAGTCAAGTCGTCAGGGTAACCTCATCTTTAGGTTTAACTAGTATATGCGTTAATCATGCATGGTAAAAGTGACGAAAGTTGTTCACACTGTCAAAAGTGAACTCACCCTTAATTAGAAAAGTTACGAGGATCTTCAACACTCTGTATAAAACTATTTTTTCCTGACAAAAATTAAACCCTCCTGGTACTATTATCTATTTCTTTTTCTCATTTTTATTGTGTTTTCACAAAGTTTGGTAACTTGGAGTATGCCTCTAGTTCTAGTCTGATTCATTACTTAACACTAACATCATAAACCTTTCCTCACCTAACCTGTAACGCAGTATACTGAGTACTCTAATCGTACCAGAGGATAAAAACTCCACTGAACCACCTTTTCAATCCATTGTCAAAAGAATTTTACGGACTTTGTTTTTCAAAAACTATTCTTCAGGTTATTTATCTGAATCAACTTTATTATACTTATGGGATCAGTTGATTTTATGTATTGCTGGAGCTGAACCTGTTGAAACTAGTGTGACGCATACACTGAGTTGCTTTGTTGCTGCCTTTGTATATCTCTGTTGGATAAGAATACATAAAAAAGAGGAATCAAGTTCAGATCAACTGCAACTCACAAAGAACAAACGAATAAAGGCGTAGAGATGAAGGGAATTTCTGCACTTCACGACTATTTTTCTATGATTGGACCAAAACTGCATGAAAATGATTTTCAATTCTTGGTAGGTGCTTTACTGTTAAAGTATGCAATTCGATGACTACCACTTATGATTCACAAAAGTATTTTAATTCACTGTCCTAAGTTATTTGACGAACATTCATATTAAATGGTTGGAGGCAATCGGCAGGAAGCCTTGGACCTACGTTTCGTGCTAGTTGGCACTCATCAGCAAGGCGTACCTGCAACCTCGAAGGAACTCATGTCGCTTCTGAGATTCGAACCCGCGTCACCCAGTGCTGCAAGCCTGACTGATAGAATTAAGTCTGCACCGAAGATAGGACAAGACACATTACACTAGTTAGTGACTAGTGTCCAATCAAGAACATTCATATTATTTCCTTATTATTCTACACGGTTTATATATATATATATACAAAGCTATGTGTATTGCAGTGAAGCACGGAGATCTTATCCAAAATAGTATTGTTCTCTTACATGTTTTAACCCAAGGGAACAATAATAATAAAATGTTTTAAAAAATATATTTTTTTTGTGTGCTTTGAAATTTCTGTAGCGATTGTGTTGGTTTTCCAGGGCAGAGTTGCTAGCCCCACGCTCAACCTTTTCTCATTTTCCGCGCCAATGGCCGACTAGTAAACTAGTGAACTAGTAAGCTTCGCGGACGATTTATGTCAAATGTTGCATAAACTCAAAGGTCTACAGGAAAAAAACCAACAAGGTGGCTAAAGAAACAGCCAAGACATGAAGTTAAGTGAACATTAGAGAAGACAAAAGCGATTAAAATACGTAACTAACAATAACAAGCACCATTCACTATCCACTGGAGAACATTGAAGGAAGACACCCCTTCCAACTGACTAGACAACATCTTTTCAACTACAGGCGGTATGAATGCGGCTTTCAAAGCTAGCAAGGATTGGGAGAGCAAGACAGAGCTTCACTAATCTGAAATCAGTATGGAAATATACAGCACTAAGCATAATGAACGAAATTCAGATCTTCAGCACTGATGTCAAGTCAGTCTGTGCTTGTATAGATTTCAGTGACTTGTCGCGTCACCAAAAGCAGTTCCGACAGGCTACCGCAAACTTTATCATCAGCAGCCTTCGCTAGCTCCATACTGATAATCAGATGACCAGCCAGAAAGGACTGGTAACAAGGAACTCTTGCTGGCAGTGAACCAACCATGAACCTATTGCCTAACAAATAGTATGCCGAAAGAAATGCATGTGCATAGGATATACATCACGCTCTAGGCCCTGAAGTGACCCCGAATGGGAAAAATCAAGATGGGAGTATGGCAGTGACGTGGAGGAGATCGCATTAGAAGGAGACTGGAGCCGGATAAAGACGACTGCAGAGGACAGGATGAAATGGAGATGTGCTGTTGAAGCCCTATATTCCTATTGGAACCCAAGGGAATATTAATAATGTATAAATACACGTTTTGTTTAATTCTTTTGACGATGAGAATAGTCAATACAAAAAAGAAGTTAACAGTGGTGTTATAGCGATCATGACTCTATAAAATTAAATTAGCGCAGAATGGAGATACAGCGTCGGTGGCACAGCGGTTAGAACGCTCGCCGACCATGCACATGGTCCGGGGTTCGATACCCGGCCGACGCACTCCTTTACCTCGTTAAGCCAGAAATGAAGTTGGTAAAGAGGAAAGGTTGGACATGAGACTAGCAATCCCATCCCGTAAAAATGAACACTGCTGCAGAAACTTCAAGCCTCTAGCTTGAAGCCCTATGTTCCATTGGGAACGTGAAGGAATAAAAAAGAGAAAAAAAAGAATGGATATAAAAAGAAAACGTCTGCAAAACAGATTAGATTTGAAACAGATTAATTTAATCTCGATCCTAGAGATGGTATCAATATTCCCCACGTATATTCATCATTAAAACTTATTTATCTTTGTTAATGACATGTTTATTTTGTCTTTGTTTGCTTTAATATGTAGATAAAGAAATATTTTCTAATGGATATATTCTGTTTGTTAACTGGTACAGCAAATTTTAATATGCAAACGTCTCTGCTATCAAATGAAGACCCGTGTGAGTCATTTAATATACATAATATATATATATATATATATATATATATATTAAGCCACTTTATTCCAAAAAACTGTACTTATAATACAGCATGGAATTTTCAGCATTTGTCATAATATTGCATCTAATTTACTCAAAATATTAATAAAAGTAACCACAGGAACATTTCCACATTTACAGTAGGAATAATATCAAAAATGTGCAAAGTATAAAATGAGAATAACAACTATAACTATAATAATAGTGATAATAACAGTAGGCTTCAAACAACATTCTCCATACAGTATGGAAATCTTAGCATGTTATAGAATATTGAATCTAATGTTCCCTTGCCGTAGCATGTTGTGGAGAAAAATACAAGATAACAATTAATACAGAGTCTAAATGGTGTTTACACTTGTGAAAACAAAAAGCCAGGGACCTACACATTTAAACAGGAATAATAACAGTAAGACTTGATGGTATAAGGATGGAGAAAATTGGTCATTTACTAGTGGGAGGAAGGTTAATTAGTTCGTGTTTGACACTATTTTCATCACATAAAATGCGTGCCAAATATACTATGGAGGAATTTTTATGCTTAAACGTGCACGCATAAAGTCTTTTGAAATGACTTCTTGTTCTACCTAAGGAGGAGATGCATGGTGAAAGTTGCTGGTAAAATGGATGCTCACAGTTTGACAAAATCTCTTTAACGAATGTTGCATGAAATCAAGTGCCTATCAATGGCGATGTCAACAATATGATCCGATGGGACACCACTCGCCCTAATGACTGACAGTCTTCAGAGTTCTATGCAGCAACTCAGGAAAGAATAAGGGTGAACAATAAAGAAGAAGAGGTAATATGCAAAAGTTGGCAAACTGCTAGAGGAAGGTTTGAGTTATGCCCGAGTGCCTTAACTTCTTAATGTCAGACGGAATGTTATACTAGAAATCGCTAAGACGTGGAAGGACGCGGATAGATCAAAAGAAAGAATTAGTCCAAGATACTTAACGTCTGACTTGATTTCTATATCAACATCATCAATAATACAATGATTATAATAACGGCTTCGTTTAACTTTCTTCTACATCTAAACCTGAAATTAACAGTCTGACACTTGAAAGAATTTAGTTTAAGACCATTAGACAAAGACCATCTTAGTACAGTCTAGCTGGGAGTTAACAGGCATTGAAACATTCAGATCATCAGCGTACTCAACAAAGTCCATTTCATCAGAATGAAACAAGTCATGCAAAAAGAAAGAAGACAGAGAAGGAGAAAGAACAGCGCCTTGAGGGATACCAGTCTGAGAAAGCAATGAAGTGGACAACTTCCCCTTACATACAGTGTACAGCTTTCTTCCTGAGCAATAAAAATGAAGTCAGTTAACAACCCAACACTCAGTTTGAGTTTCAGCAAGCTTGTTTAACAGAATATCCTGAGGTACTGAGTCAAAAGCAGATGTATAATCTAGGAAGGCGCAGCGGACAAATTTAGCCTTTTTGTCTAAACTAGAGATGATGTTATGATGCAAGACTGAAGCTCCCTCTAGAGTACTTCTTTTATTTTTTTAGGCATATATATAAATATACTGTAATCAAGTGAGTGTTTGAGATTTACACATTAACCCCTCGAATACTTAACAAAGAGTGTCCAACTAAATACAGAGTTGATCAAACTGGTCGATTCATTTGCTTAATTTTTGTTGTCGAGTTTTACATGAACTCTGATAATGATTTCACCGAAGACTACCGTAAAAACATCGGACATTGAGTGAAAAGTAAATAAATGCAAAAATGATCTTTGTAGAACTATTAAAGTATTCAAACATCAAAAGTCTTTTGCTGTCTTCAGTTTTTTTGATTATTTTCCTTAAGAAGTTCATACCAGTTCATAAGACGAACGGTTGGAACTATTTGTCTCAGCAGACACAGTTCTAAAATATGTTTGGTTTTCTTTGATTTAATCGCTTTATCGTTATGCACAATTTGTTTTAAGCTGATGAAAAGAACCTGTAATTAAAAAGTTTAAATAAAATGTTTTCTACAATTACATATACTTGATTTTCGTGCTCGAGAACATATCCCACTATGGCTAAGTAAAGGTGTAGCTAAAAGTATTAACAGCTCGATATTAGACCATCTGGTGCAAACCGGTCACAAAGCCAGAGTAGACGAATCCTTCTCCATAATATACCGGGTGCCCAACAAACTACCAAAATCGTCGAAGCACCGCTTACTCCAAACAGCAGAGGCTATTGCAATTCGCCTCAAACAACCAGCGCTCTGTGTCCAAAAGAAACAAGTCCAGCCCCTATTACTGCTCTGGCCCTCAGTAGAGACTATAAACTTATGAATTTGTACCATTACCTTTCCTAATTCTTCTGACATTCAGTTTATTTGATGTTGATGCTATTCAGCTGTAATTTTTCAATATTATTGATTTGATGTTATTTAAACATAAATGTCGTTCATAAGACTAATTCATTCATTCATTATAATGTATATATAATTGTAGAACCTGATGATGAATTTATCGAAAAGAGTTCTCTTTGTTCCGTGTCTATTCTTTTGAAAATGTTTTCTGTTATCGATTTTTGTAGGGATTTAGTTTGATTGGTTGGAGAATTTCACCATGAGCCGACATCAGTTAGACAAATATTGGAAAACCTGGGAGCACTGGACAGCTAGCTGTTTCGTCTTGGTTTGGGACTCTTCAACAGTACACAACCACCCTACTGGGGTTTGAATCGGGGAGCTTGTAGTTACAAGACGAGCTAGCTCGTAGACCATTAGGCCACTGGGACCCGATCCAATGACCAACCCATGAATTCTAACTTCTGCCATTTCATGACATAGAGTGACCACTTCTCAATGTCTTCTTCGATGAGTTACCGGCTCACCTTCAACCTGCTGTATCCTACTGGTCACGGTTTCCCACTCACCGAAGAAGACATTGCGAAGTGGTCAGACTATGTCATGAACTGACAGAAGTTAGAATTCATGGGTTGGTCACTGAATCGGGTCCCAGTAGCTGGATAGTCTACGAGCTTGCCTTGTAGCCAGAAGGTCCTGGGTTCGAACCCTAAATACCTTATTGACGTCGTCCTCAATAGTAAAGCTCAATAAATTGCTTAACAAGAAAGTTTTACTTAGTTTTATATCTGTTCCCGCTCTAAGTAGACTGTGAAGTTAATTCCTATGATAAAATGTAAAGTGTGTCAGAAAAGGTATCCTTGTTATTTTTTTATAATACTGAAAACTATTCAGAAATGAATAGAGTAATAATGTAACAAGAGAAGGCAAGAAACGGAAGCCTAAGGTTTATTTTTGATTAATCACACCGCTGTTTATATGTATACAGTTTATATTCTTTAACCAATCACTGAGCATGTGATTTCAGTTTACATCAAACGACATGAAATAGAATGTCCAAATGTACAGTAGTATTCTGTTCTTAATGCAGTATATAACCGTGGGAAAAGTATTCTGTCTCTAACATCAATTAGAATGTTCAAACAGATACACTGTATTCTGTTGCTAATGCCGAATTGAACTGTGGGAATATGTGAGAATAATATTCCGTTGGTACACACTGTCTGTATCACACCACCACAATATGTATTCAGTATTTGACAATGAATCCCTAATTTCTTTTCAGATTGAATATTTTTTGACATAAGGACATTATTAGGTTAGTCGATTGAGATAAAGCTTAGGGGTTTTGAAAGCAAGGGTGCTAGGTTCGCGTGTCAATGGGAAAATCATTCATTACTCACTTGAGATGCAGGTACACCTATGTGCCATCATAAATACATTTAATTACTATACAATAAATGGTAAAACGTAGACTATCCGGTAATACTTTGTGCGTCGATGGTTCGATAGTAGAATGGTCACCAACCACTCGTGACCCGGGTTCGTCTCCTTGCCAACGAACTCTGAAACATCACCTAGCTTACTAGCTGGTAGTAAGCTCCGAAAAGAGGAATGGTTAGGTTTGAGGTTAGCAACTAAACTCCGCAAGAACAACAACGCCACCGCTATTGAAACGTTAAAAACTCTTGAAGCCCTATGTTGCTATAGGAAGTCACGTAATCATAAATATATTTATATATTATTACTGTGTGTAAAGTTTTGTTAACAATCAAGACTGAAGTAAAATGGCCAATTTCTGTTGAATATCGACTCATATTTTGCTCATTTCTTTATTTCAGTGAAATGGAAAGAATGGTCAATACTGTCACAAAGGTCATATTTAACAGATCCCAGTAAACGGACAGAACAAAGATTGCTAAGATTTAAAGAATTAGAAAAGTAGGTAAACTGCACAACCCTTTTTTCACTTGCATATTTATGAGTCTTTGGTATGATGGAGAAGATTTGTAGATCACGTGAATGTATTTTGTCTTTTGATATGCTTTTAGCTGGCTGGTTCAATCGCTAAGCCTCTAGTGTCTTTCCAGACAACATCTCTAGTGGTAATTTTGATGTAAATTTTATTGTGGTACCATTGCAATCAGACATATTTATTTATCTTATATTTGGCTAAGTTGTTCACTAAGCAATTTGTACTGATTGTACAAGATAAAGTTACACTATATTGAAATAATGAGATTGTCCAGTGATATAGAAGTGAGTTTTCGCATCTTCATGGAATCAGGCTTGTCTTCACTTTTTTTAACCTGGATTAACCGGTCGTGGAAACCAGTTAATGAGGTGACTTTCATTTTTCTGTGTTCTAAATGACATCTTATTCGATGTAACCACTATTTACTGCTAAGGTTATTTACTAAATAGCCCATTGTATCTTTCAACAAGTGCATTCTAACTTTATGAAGATTTTTGACCGTGATGCTTACCTACACTTACTCTTATTGTTCGAATCGAAAGCCAATACGTGTATCTGTTACTTCCTTGATTTGGTGTGTTTACTCGTGTTTATATTCACCTCTTAGTTCATACATTAATCGCCGTTTCTCGCTTTATGCATTCACTAATCTTTTATGTAGCATATCTGAACTGTCAAAGTATGTTCAATTTTAAAAATCTTTCTGGCAAACTCCATTCATCATTTCACTTGTACTTACTGTCTACACCGTCCACTGAATGAATCCGTAAGGTGATGGTTGTGTTACTGATATACCATACTATACCAGCCTTATTAAACATAATATGTCTAATTACTCAATCAATCAATCAATACACTAGCTGAACTACAAGCACTGGTAACAAAATTTAAATCAAAAACAAGCTCGGTTATTTATGAATTTGTTCTATTGAGTAGTATGTTTAAATGGGATAAAAAATTCAAGGTTGTTTAGGGATAAGATTTTGGAACTTATCTGGCCAGTATGGCTAAACTACAGACTCAGAGTATGTGTGTGTTAACATCACGAGGACGTCCAATTCTGACCAGATGCGTACCCATTAAAACAAAACTTGTAATAACTAAGGCATCCGCCTGCCGGCCAGACGTTTATTTAATTAATATTCAGTCGATTCAGTTTGATCTATTTCTTTTAGCTCTAGATTAATTTTAGTGTTATGGGAGGTGCACTGTAGATCTTTTTGTTAATCATATTCTACAAATACATAATCAGACTGATTTATGTTTTCTTCAGTATTTCTTGTCTTTTTCTGGCAAATAATCAAAAATCTCACCTACTTAATAAGTGTAGAAAGCCAGGGAAACACTTAGGTAGTCAAATGTCTATTTTTCTGTACGCAAAGCTTATCAAGAAGACGTAACAAATACAAATAGCACATCCGTATTACAATATCATAGTTGAATTTCTTGTACTTAGTACTAATCAGACTCTATTGGCAGTAGTCTGCCATTCGTATGTTAAGTGTATATATGATCAAAGTAATTCTGGTATGTGTTTTGCAAGTTTATTGTGAAATAGTATCCTGGATTTTGTGTTTTCCAATGATTACTGTCTCCGGAAAGATACAAAACCCCTTTGCATATATATATTCCTTTAATTAGCAACATTTATCGACTCCGGTCTCTTTATGATATGGTTCCAAATCGTTAATAATAGCAGGGATTTAACTGCAGCCACCAAAACAGACTCCCGAAACCAATCTTCGCGTTCCGCTGTACAGCTAACCAAAACTGCTGGTAGTTAAGTTAGGTCCCAAAGCACCCTGACGACAGCAAAAAAAACATTAATTTGAGTTAAAACTCTGTCAGCAAGAATCACACACCAAACACTTCCAGCAGACTGTCCGAGGTCGAAATCCCCATGGCCAACTTTGAATTCATTCAAACAAAGTCAAAATCGTAAAACAACACATTGTGACACCATCATACAGCCAGAAGGAGAAGTCTTTGTTATGTCTGCACCGATAACCGGTAATGAACTCGACTGGTACGCTAATACCCCTACTTGTCCGTTGTACCTTCCGATTCACTGAGCCACGCAAATATCAAAAGACAAAGGCTGACTTGTGACTGTAAGATAATGTACTGTACATTTATTAGGAAAAAGACAATGATATTTATGCACTTTTACCACAATAAGGTCGGCTCACAGCCGTGAAAAATGACTGATCGCACAGTAAATCACAATATGCGTGAGAAAAGATAATATACTAGTTTATGCGGGATCCTATCAGTCTTCGAATTAGCGATTACACAAGAAAAAAGGGAAATAATAAGGACTAGGTCAATAGATGACATGCAAACGTTAGGGCAGTGATATATATACCCAAGGAGAAAAGCGGAAAATCATTACGAAGTTAGTTGAAATATGAGATCATTCAGGAGGGATTTTCAAAACATTTATTCCCTTACAGCAATTATTCCTTGTTATCTTTCAGATTTTGAAAACTTCCACAGATGTATACTTAACTATTTCTGTGTCTATTAAAGTACCATTGAAAATATGTTCTCCTATTTAGCACGCTTCCTCAAAATGTAGCTTATTAAAATAATGCACTTTAGTATCGTGTGTCACGTTATTCAATCGGTTGGATGGCACAACCATTGAGTTAATGAATCTATTGAATTCGAAGACAGCTTAGCTTCTTTGCTTTACCAATCTCATACATGGTGCGGATATTCCATGTTCCCACATAGACTTTTTCTTTTGGCGCAAGGAGATTCATCGTGCTAAAGTTTCTGTAGCAACTTTGTTTACAGGGTGGGGTTGCTAGCCTCACGCCTGAGAAGGGGATTGTTACATTAAATATAGTTTAGAGAGAAGCGACCTTGTGGGTTGCTCTCCTGTGAAGAGGAGATGAAAGCGTAGGAGCAGACTTAGAGCCAGGTGAAAACTCTAGCAGAGAACCGAACGCAATGGAGACTCACTGCTGAAGCCCTATGTTCCTCTAGGAATTAATGGAAACAATAATAATTAGCTTCTTTGCAGTAAATAACAGCAATATGCCTTAGTAAATTTCTCTATCTTCATATTGAAATACTTCATTTTCTCTTCTCTTTTTTTCGTCCTTCAGATTACATACAACTGAGAATGATTTACAGAATTTACAGCGCCAGTTAGAAGATTATAAAATAAAACTAAAAGAAGCAACTGATGAAATTTCCTACTGTAAACGTATGCTAAATTTAAGTGAAAGAAGACAAAATTACCTGCCAAATATGGTATGATTAGTCTGTGTAACATGCTTACATGATAGTTGACTTCGATGAATATATATAATTATTTTCTGTATACTTCAATCATCTATTTTCAAAGGTAACATAGGTAGACATGAGATTGGAGTGTCTTGAAAAAAACACTGGGTACAGAATACCTAATTAACTATGCTCTCCTGGTGGCATAGTTAAGCATTCCTAGAATAAGTGAAAGCATTTCGCTATTACATGAATAAGTGTTTGAGTATTTTTTTCTATTCAGAAAGTCAAATCAAGTATGTTTTAGTATGTTCAATATATTCATTGTGAGGCATAAAGAATGGTTCTCTAACTGATGTCAGCTCATGATGAAATCCTTCTAACATTCAAAAAAATTCCCTACAAAATCAATACTTGAAAATTGATCTGATGCTCACTAGTGACTGGTTATATTCAGGCAGTTACTTGGGGTTCTAGTGGGAAGCCGTGACCAGTGAGGCACAGCAGGTTGAAGGTGAGACAGTAACTCATCTAAGAAGACATTGCGAAGTGGTTGCGCTATGTCATGATTTGGCAGAAGTTAGAATTCATGGGTTGGCCATTGGACCGGGTCTCAGTGGCCTAATGGTCTACGAGCTTGCCTTGTAACCAGAAGGTCATGGTTTTGAACCCCTGTGGTGGATGCGTACTGCTGAAGAGTCACAAAATAGAGCGAAACAGCTGGCTGTCCAGTGCTCCCAGGTTTTCCAATATTTGTCTAACTGATGTCGGCTCATAATGAAATCCTCCTACCATAAAGAATCATCATCACTAATAGTTCCAAGGGATGCAAATAATAAGTGTATAATTTTTTATCATTGACCTTTTCTGATTTCTAGTGGAACATAGGGCTTCAAACTTTGGAGTTTCAGCAGCGGTGGTGTTGGTTTTACGCCAAAGAGTGGCTAGCCTTACGGCCAACCTTTCCTCTTTTTAAAGCTTACTAGGCGAGATGTTGCAGAGCATAGGCTCAGGAGTCGAACCTGGACTACGTGTGTGGCTGGTGAGCATCCTGCCAGTGAATCACCAATGTAGAGCAAATATTTCTACTCTTCTACTTTATTAGTTTTCAGATGGTGTTAACGGTGGTATTTGCGACAGAAAATTATACGTTTGTTAGTGACACTAGTGGTATGGCTAACTTCTCTAAGTATTAAATCAAATCTGTTTGTTCCTATATATTTAGTGAGAAGATAAACCCTTGAATTGAAATATAGGTCGTGTCAAGAGGACTTACACTGATATTTATCTTCACCTTTATGATTTAAAAACTGCTGTTTCTGAAGTTTTGTTTTATTAATTGTTCACTTTCAATGTCCACTTCTCTTTATTTAATTGATAAAGTTTCAACAGTTTGAAGATCAGAAATCCCATTTACCCAAAAAGAAATTCGCCACACATGCACGTGCAATAACATTGTTTAAAAATGTAGCCAATAATCATAATAATAGTGATAATTCAAAACCATTAAAACAATCACAATTTACAGAAACAGAAAACAATGATAAAACTGTTTAATATTGACAGCTTCTCGTATTATTTCATGTTATCTTTTATATTTTAGAAACAGAAAGTTAAAATAAATAAATAAATAAAAGTTAACAGACTTAACAATTTTATTTCATTTTTATCAATGCTTGACTGAAAAATGTTTTCATGTTTATTCAGTGTATTGTCGACAGATTTGATTAAATATGCCAGCTTCTAACTGTCATTTACCATTTGTGTTCACTAGCTTAAGTACTCAACTTTCACCTGCAATAGGGACGTGGGTTCAAATCCTGTTCCACTATCTCCTACTCCGGACAGCTAAATTATATCAAAAGGCCTCACACAGAAAATATGACTCACGGCCCAGTACCGGGTGACTCAATTATAGCTAACCAAGTAAAAAGATTGACAAACAATTAATTATGGTACTGTTATTTTCCTAGTTTTCCTATTGAAAAGCATTTCCAACAGGTTACAGACTTTTATCAACAGCTACCCATTTCTCTGACTTCATACTGAAGATCAAATGGCCAGCCGGCGAGAAAGAATTATCAACAAGAAACTCTAAGGACAAACTAATCTAGAACCTGTTGCTCAACAAATATGTAGAAGAAAATGGAGATGTATTGGGCACACACTAAGGAGATCGCTGAATGACATCGCACGAGTGGAACCCGAATGGAAAATGACGAGCCGGGCATGAATCTGAGGTTGACATTGAGGAAATCGTGTGGTGAGGAGGAGATGAGAGATTATGGATAATCATGGACTCAGCTGAAGAGGACAGCATAAAATACAACAAAGTGGAGATGTGCTGTTGAAGTGCTATGTTCCACTCGGAACCCTAGGGAACAATAATAATAATAATAATCCTATTACTGATTTAACTTTGCCAGTTGAAATGGGAGCTCGTAGGCTTAGATAATTAGGAATGGTTTCATTTCTCAGGTATTAAATATTGAAAGCCCGGTAAGATTTGCAAATCTTGCTTCAGTCTTTGAAAGCCCTATGAGGAGTTTATTATTCAATCTTTGAACAAGAAGACCACAAATCTAATCAATGTATGTATGAAACTTTGGCACTGTGGTAGTATGTAGTTGCATATTAATTAGTTTATTGAATACATTACACAGAGAAACAGTATTATTTACTGGATGACGTTTCGAGTATAATTTATCTACTGGTATGATGTATCCAATAAACAAACACCTGTGGAATTACAGTACTTTTAGATAAGTTTATTAACAAATGAGTAGTAGTTTATACGTACTCTGATCAAGATTTGACCGAATAGTTGCACAAAAATTGGGCGCCGAGTGAAAAACAGATATATTTGATTGTTCACCTGAAGAAGTTGGGATCAGCTTGTCAGATGGCACGTTTGAAGTATTCATTTCAATTTCTCTGAGATTTATAAAAAAAATAAATCTCAGTATACAAGGAGAATAGGTGAAGCTGAAAGAGTTCTCTCTAAAGATAACAATTAACACGTTATTTTGTCAGTTAATCTAAAAAAACGTCACACAGTAATTACGTCTTAAGGAGGACACAAATTTAATATACATGTTCTAAAATTTCAGAAAAAAGATGGTGCTCAATTTTTGTACACAAAAGTTTTGGACATATAAAGTCAACTGGAGGTCTGTTTTATTTCTTACTTAATAACTGCATATTATTGGGTTCCGAGTGGAACACAGGGCTTCAACAACACACCTGAACTTTCTGCTATTTTCTGCTGTCCTCTTCAGCTGAACCCACGATTGCCCATAATCTCCCATCTCCTCCTTGGCACACAATCTCCTCCATGTCAACCTCAGACTTCCTATTCGGATTCCATTCGAGAGTCCACCTGGCGCGCGATGTCATTCAGTGGTATCCTGAGTGTGTGCCCATTACATCTCCATCTTCTTCTTCTTCATATTTGTTGAGCAGTAGGCAATTGGTTGGTTTAATGTCAGAGTTTCTTGTTGCGAATTCTTTCTGATTAGCTATCTGATCTTCATTATGAAGCGAAGGTAGTTGTTGATAAAAGTCTGTAACCTACTGGAAATGTTTTTCGTGAGGCACGCGTATAGAAGAACTGTCTTCACATTTGTGTTGAAAATCCGTAACTTGTTCTTTATGCTGACTGAGTGCAGAAGATTTCCAATATTAACTACATAGGTCATATGAAAATGGTATTCAGCTATAACTTTGATCCACGCCAAACAATCACCAGAAGTATAAAGCAAACAGAAAAGTTTGTCAGGAGAAAATAGGATACCTTTGCATTTCAGTGATTCTTTAAAATAAATAAGGTTTAGATTTTTTTAGTATCTGTATTCGATTATTTAAAGTATTTCACTGAAAATGGAGAAAAATATCCTCAGCAGGTTGTAACAGCATTCGTCACAACGATTATGTATGCGTTTGAATAAAACAAGAACAACAGTAGTTCGTTCAGAATAATATGGTACCATCATTTATTTCGTTGACTTCTCATCATCTGCTTACAGCTTAAATAAATTATTTAAATTTATGTACAGAAAAGTTAACATACTTGCAAATTTTACATGATGTCAGTTAACAGGAGGTTCTGTACTTAGTGAACAGTGTTCAGAAAATTATGCCTATGTAGCTTTTACACATGGAGTTCAAGTTTAAACATTGGGTGACAATGTATCCAGTTGAACTCAAATCACAGAAACAAGAGACAAGCAAAATTACACTTTATCAAGGGGAGTGAGGTTAAAGCCAAAGAATACGTAATCAAATGAAATAGAGAATAAAGACATTCAGTTACCAGGTGGGTAAAGAAAGACTGATAACTGCTTCTTTCTGAACACATAAATCAGGTTTCACTAGTTTGATAGAGATTACTTCGGCAAACTTGAGGAGAACTGAGCTTTTTTTGTCTATCGACAATTTTGAAGGAATTTGCGATTTCCACCTCATGACCCGTATCAAGGAGATGCCTGACAATGGCACTATTGTAAGCGTTTGTTCCCTTGAGACGTAAGCTTTTCGGTACATATTAATATGTATACCCTATAACCCATATTTTAGAGAAAACGGTGTACTCATGTAGAAAAATTTTCATGAAGCTCAATTAATATCTTATTTTCTTTGACAATAAAATATTACAATAAAAATATCTCTTCTATAATAGAAACAACGATTGACCGCGTTTTGGTCTGCAGGAATTCGATTGATTTCATGTTTGATCAAGAACTAACTTCAGTTAGAGAACTGCTGAAAACTACGGAGTATTGGATAGTTGTTTCGCTCTAGTTGTGGACTCTTCATCAGTACCCACCCAGGGCGCTTAGTCACTGACCACTCAGCCACTGGCATGGAATCCAGACTAATTAATTTATCACGCTCCCATTACTGACCAGCTTGAAGCACTAGTGAGAAGTTATGACCGGCAGAGTCCATCAAATTAAGAGGGTGGATGAAAAATAGTCACCAATGATGCCGGCTGGTGGTTGTGCTAAATATTGTGAATTGGCAGAAGTTAGAGTTCATGAGGTCGTAGAATTGATGATATACACATATGCGAGAAATGAGGCACTGAGTTTCGTCCCAGTGACTGATTGGTCGCCTCCTAACCTGAAGATACTGGCTCCGTCTCTAGTGGAATCACGAACGCTCACCGCTAAAGAGTTATTAATTGGGTCGAAACAGTTGTCCAGTGCTCACTGGTTTCCAATGGCACTCTAACTGAAGTCAGTTCGTGATCAAAGCGAAAACTACTATCCATAATTTTTCCATTGGTCTCTAAAGCATGTCCTCTTTCTTTTCAGTGGTCATTTTATAGTTGGTCCTTAAGTCTACACAAATATACAGATTTCTTAATTTTAATTTTCCATTGTTGGGTTGGAAGGATTTAATTGATTTCAGCGTAGATTTCATCATGAACTGACATGAGTTAGAAAACCACTGAAAGCTAGGGAGCACTGGACAGCTGTTTCATCCTAGTTTGTGACTACTTAACACCACATACCTACAACCTCTTCAGGGATCGAAAATAAAGACCTACAGCTTACGAGGCGAGTTTCTTGATTAGTTACCTACCGGCTTACAGTCCAACGAATCATGAATTTTAACATCTGGCAATCTGCGCAAAATGGAGTCACTGACATCCAATGCCATCGACAAGTACCTGTCCTTACGACTTCTTATTATTATCTCAAGAATACCCGTTTTAATACGAAATATAATTTACTGGAAACGCAACCTGGTACAGTAATAGTTACTTATTGTGCATTGAACTCTTCTGTATGATAAAAATGAGTAATCAGGGTTTAATATACATATTAACTTTTTTATTAAATTTAAGAAACATTTTAAAAATATGAAATAAATTTGATTTTGATGTAAATAATCTTGACACAGTTTTAAATGTCCTTAAGTCTGTATAAATGCAAAATCGAATAGCAAATAGTGCAAAAATTTAGTAAAATAGTTTTTTGATAAATGTGAATATTATATGAAATACAAACCATTTAATTACTACCTTTCTTTGTATTATGAAAGCATTTGAAAATGTTACTCAAGTACTCTTCAAACAAAACATTTAAAGTATGAGTAAAGAAAAAATTACAGGGTATATAAGTGTTATTCCTTTCATACTATAAAGGAGTGTATAATTTCCTAATGTACTTTAAAAGTTGTAGAAAAGTATTTTTATAGTAAAATAACACAAAGGGATAGGGTGAGTGTGCATCCGTTGAAGTATCTATCATATGTTGATCTGATCATGTGTGAAGTCTGTAATTAAGAAATCCACAGGATTCTACCGAATAAGTAACGTTCGATTTAGGAAATGAATAGCTGTGGTTTATTTCAGTCTTTTTATAATGAAAAAGTTTCCATCCTATACATGAGTTTCAAATAATTCTGTAGTGTTGGGTTAGTAGAATTCCATAGGTGGTACCTATCAGTGGAGTACAGTATGTGCCAGTAAGTCATAGAATTCACACCATGTATTGAATGTAGGACCTGTTGTTCCAAAAGGAAAATCTTCATCTGTTAGGCTGCTGAGCTGCAAAGGTTTTCAAAAAATGTCTGTTAAGTAAATTATTTAATGTTCTGTATGATGTGAACGACATCTCCAGAGCACACCGAATAACTGCTAAGCAGCTTTTGTTCACCAGAGATAACTACTTACTGGGTGAAATAATAATAATAATTATTATTATTGTTTCCTTTAGTTCCTAGAGAGACATAGGGCTTCAGCTGCACGTCTCCTTTGCTTTCGGTTCTCTGCCAACGTTTTCACTTGGCTCCACGTCTGCCCACATGCTTTCATCTCCTC
Organism: Trichobilharzia szidati; assembly: GCA_944472155.2. Classification (NCBI taxonomy): domain Eukaryota; kingdom Metazoa; phylum Platyhelminthes; class Trematoda; order Strigeidida; family Schistosomatidae; genus Trichobilharzia; species Trichobilharzia szidati. The sequence continues at coordinate 60,803,033 of OX235274.1, read as the reverse complement.
TTCTCATGACCTCCTCCATGTCACCCTCGCACTGACGACCAACTCGCCACTTCCCATTCGGGTTCCACTCGAGAGATGGCCTGGCGTGTGATGTCACTTGGTGGTTCGTTTTCTCAGAGTATGGCCAATCCACCTCCATTTCTCCCCACATTTTTGTTGCACAATTGGTTCCTGCTGGGTTGGTTCTCTCACAGAGACCCCTCCCTGTTGCTGATATTTTCGGCCGGCCATCTGATCTTGAGTGGTATTGAGAGAAGACAGCTGTTGATGAAGGTTTGTAGTTTGTTCGAAGTACCCTTCGTGAAGCGTCAAATCTTCTCTGATCAGTATAGTAGCACTGACTTCACACTAGAGTTGAAAATCAGGATCTTATTTTTCACGCTGAGTGCTGTTGATCTCCACACAGACTTGAGTGTAATGAAAGCTTGTCTTGCTTTCGCGATCCTCGCCTTCATATCCTCATCAGTTTCGTCCGCCTGTAGTTGAAACGATGCTTCCCAGGTCGGTAGGTAAAGGAGGTTGCTTCTTTCAGATTTCTCCGTTTTATGCTGATTGTGATAGGCCCTTGAAATAATCAAAATAAGAATATAATTTTTTGAAATGCTTTCTTACCTTGAACCATAGAATTCTACACATTTGTATATCCTACAGAATTCATAATCATTTTCCTGCACATTTGTGCTTTTGGAGAGTATTATATTTTAATCATTATAAATCGATCGAACATGCTTACTATGGTCAAGAAAACGTCAGTGTAAATAAGATGATTTTATTTAAACACCTTGTTATCGACAGAAATTCACCGGGTATTAGTATGCATATTTATGAAAGCTTCATACGGTATATAAAAACCTTCTTGTGGTTCGAACTACTTGTACAATGAAGCTAATTTACTTGGTTTGGTAGAGAGAGGGCAAGTGAACGTGTAACCTGCAACCATTTCAGTAATACAGTTCGAATGAAAGTAGTATTATGATAGTCATTAGCTGAAACGAACCTAGCTTTTTCTGAATTATGTTATCTACTTCAGAATATGCAGACATGGTTATATGAAGAAAATTCAAGGCATAAAATTTTAAGAACACAATAATCAGCGGAGAAACTCTTTTCAATGAATTTATTATCAGTAAATGAAATATCCCCATATTGAAATCAAAACAAGATTTTGAGCGAACAATTGTTTTCGATAACTTCTTCTTCAGGCTCTACAGTTATAAATCCATGAATAATAGAGTACATATAGCCAATAAAGGCAAATGAAAATAATATCAGAAACTGTATTGGCGTGCATGTGTAAGTTGAGATGATAGTCCATTAGTTAACATAGTCAATCAAATTTGTATAGGGTGTATAGTCAGAAAAAATGTGGTGAAGTGTGAATGAACAATTGGGTGATATAGTGCTGTTTTATAGTCAACAGAATACAAATGTCATTGGGGTGAGAGAAATGCGATAACCACAAAATACATACAAACACACATTAACAAAGGGGACACTGAATGTGAGGGCTGACCGATAATGTCTAATGATAAAATAAAGAGGCTAAATTGTAAATTGTAATAAGATGTTACAGAATTGGTAGGCTTAGTATAAAATCACAAAGGTTGACAAAATTGAGGGTAACAATGAGGTGAAATAAACTGGGTGGAGAAATGGATAATAAAGACATGATATCACAAAATGATAATAATGGTAATAATAATACGGAAAATTATGATCCTGGTGACCTTATAGTGGGCCAGGGTAGACAGAGAGAGTGAATAAGTTTTTTCTGTAGCTTCAGCTATGGCTAGGAGGCGTAATCGTGTGCCTTTGGGGAGATTGTTCGGTACTCGATACACAACTGTAAATGACTCATCTACTTTGATGCTGTGTTCGCTATCCACTAGATGAGACAGAATTGCACTATTTAATGATTTGGTTGCTCTTTTCCCAAGCCAAACAGGAATATGTTCACGAGTGCGTAAAGATAAATTCCTTTGGGTACGACCTATATAACTAGCTCCACAGGAGCAGTTGAATTTATATACACACATTGATGTCGCCATTTTGGGTAATCTATCTTTATTGCACAGTGTCAATATCGGTTTGGTTGAGAAAGTGACATGCAGTTTTGCGGCATTAAAAGTTCTTTCAATTGATCTTGTTAATCTACGGTTTAATATGTCGCTGGATATATCGCCTTTGAATTGTAAATTTAAGTAAAGCTTTTTCTTACTTACTGTGTCTCGCTTAGTTTTATGTGTAGTTTCATAGATATACTTCTTTACAAAGTTGGTAGGATAGTCGTTTTGTAGCAAGGCGTTTGTAAGATTTCTTATTTCATCTTCAATGCAGTCGTCGGTACATATGCGTCTAATTCTATGACTAAGACAACGAATTAGGTTGCGCTTATATTGTATAGGTATGAAGCTATGGAAGTGGGTGTATTGTCCATTCCACGTCGCTTTCCTATAGATGTTTCTCTTTAAGGTACCGTCTGTTCTTTTTGTAAGAAGAACATCCAGAAATGGAATACTACCTTGGAGTTCCTCTTCACAAGTGAATTTAATAGCTGGGTGTACCTTATTGAAGACTTGGAGCAGGTGCTGTCTATCCAGATTATTGTTACAAATGATAAAGGTATCGTCAACATATCGACAATAATAATCGAGTTTGTTTAGTATCTCTTTTAAAGGACCATTTTCCAATTTAGATAGAAATATGTCAGCTAATAAGGAACCAAGGGGAGAACTAATGGATTATCATCTCAACTTACACATGCACGCCAATACAGTTTCTGATATTATTTTCATTTGCCTTTATTGGCTATATGTACTCTATTATTCATGGATTTATAACTGTAGAGCCTGAAGAAGAAGTTATCGAAAACAGTTGTTCGCTCAAAATCTTGTTTTAATTTATTATCAAGCTGTACAGTCGTACATATATGGTTTTTAAGAAATCACATCCGGTGAGGGAATTGAATCAAAGGTGTGAGTACATGAAATAATAATAGTATGAAATGCAATTAAGATATTTGTAATTATAATCAAAGTTAAATGTCAAGTGGCAAAACAATTAATGTCATATATAGAATAATTCATAGGATGGATAGAATTTGGAAAGGGTGTGCAATATAGGATTAGTAGACAAATCGAATAAAATAAAGACATTACGTAATACTGTGTGAAATTTGATAACACAGAAAAGCCAGATCTCTGTGTACAGAAAAAGTTCGTTCAACCCCTCCAACCTTCTCGGTCTTAATCCATCTATGATAAAGTATGGTAATCCCTAATCATATTTTGGTTCTACCAATTTTTTTTATTTTGTCTATTCAATTTGTATACTCTTCCTTTATTACGTCAATTGTTACTATTACTATTCTCACTTTGAACTGTCCCCGGTATTATTTCACTTGTCATTCTAAATCAATTCTGTTTTGCAACATTAAATATTCCTTAATAACTCTTCATTTTTCCAAAATTATGCATTACGCCATCCATGTGTTTCAACCATTTCTACCTTTTAATTGTGTGTAATAATTTTCTCCGTTAATTATCACCCCATTGACATGTTGATACTGACTGGTTATTGTTAACAAACATATCTCCACTTGATTGGTAAATTGTTGTGTATTGTAATAAAAATGCTACATATAGGTTGGTTCTAGGGGCTTTGTTCGTTTGTCTTGCTGTCTGGAATCTCGGCGCTCGCTGATGTTAACCTGTTTCTCTTTGTTTACCATTGCGATTGTGTCTGCGTAACCCCATCTCAAAGTGACCATATGTGGTCCTTCCCACTTTGGAAACTGTTTGCCTGACCCTGTCGCACATTCGTCGGTATTTCGCCTGACACTTTCATATGCTGCTTTCTCCCGACCTCCCAGCAGCGTCCCAAGTAACAGCCTCATCGCTGACAGATCTTGAACGCCACTCAACTGCGCAGAAGCCTCGAACTCCTGCCCGAAGATCCATATGTCTCCATCAAAAACTGCAGGGTATAGGCTTTCCATTTGTCGGTAGGCAGCGACACCAAATGTAACAACAGAAGACAAGGGCCAGGCAACAGATCGTTTATTTAGGAAATCAACAGATATTTATAGATTTTCATGTACATTATTATAGATTATTTTAAGCGAACAAACACAGTCTTCTGATTAGTGGTTTCTCACTGAACGTTAATCCTTCATCTCTTTGTGGCCGCTTCTTGAAGTTCAGATTATCTATCTGCAAATTGTATCCGCCTACGCAAAGTCTGCTGTGATTGGTTGTTGAGTCAGTCTTTGTTCTTATTTTTCTCATGACCAATATTGGGGACGTAAACATTGACGTAAATTACTGTCTAACAATTTTGGCTAGCAGCCAGCTCTCACCACAGGTAAAGTTAGGTATAGTTAACAAGCGAAAATTCTACTCTATTCATTTGAGTGATGAATTTATTCATGTACACTAATCTGAAAGGAAAAGTGATAACCCTTGAGTAATAATAATAATATTAAATACTTTACAAAATACCCCAGTGAAATGTTTACCTATAAAAATTTGAAGAATGCATAAAGAAGGCTGACTGTCATGACGGTTGAACATACAGCTACTTAAATTCTTTATGTATTGATATAAAAGGACATCTCAAAGAATACTGTGATCAGAATAAGTGTTGCTTTGATAAGAAAATTCCTTATTCATAGATTTATTTGTTTTTATAACACTTGAAAGACGCTGTCAATAGCATGTCGAAAAAAAATCATCTTAAATCCTTTTTAGGCTAAATAAATATCATTTCTTATGCAGTTTAGTGTGTAAGAGAAGCGAGGTGGGTGAATATATACCAAAAAAGATGGAAGAATAATGGGATGATAAGCTTTGTCTAGTGCTATTTTCTAACATGTGTACATATCGTATCGTTTGCTAGACCTTACCTTGATAACCCACTTTGAGCAGACAAAAATGTATAATACTTCCTATAAATCCCATGAGCACTTATTTTTATTGCTTTCATTTGCATAACATTTCGCGGTTTCGGAAGTCAGTATAATGATACTTAACCAATGGTTGAATATTAACTATTTAAACAACAGTTCAGGGAAGACACTGACAACTGAAGTGTAATTGAAACTTCAATAGCGGCTACATTTTGAAGCTTAGCTGGTAGCTTTCTAGTGACCGATAACCTGCAGATTAATGGCTAAAACATTACTAAGAAAAAGTTTGTTTTTGAACTGCATTGCGCGATAATCGTTTGTTCTACAACTTTATTCTTCAATTTAAGCAGATTGCCTTTAAATATATATATATATATATATATATATATATATATATAAGTAGAGAATATGGGGTTTAGAATTGAAAAATTGGTTTTTACTATCTTACATTTAATGTATTATCAAATTTGGATCGTAAATACACTTCCAGCATTCTAACTAAACTATTTTACTTTCTTGATATTGTGTTGATTTCCATGTCTTTTTCGTGTCGTCTCATTAGTTGAGTAGACTTAAGGATAAAAAGGATAAAACCTGGGCAGTGTGACAGAGTATAAGTCCATTATGGATAAAATTTTATTTTGATAAAATCACACAGTGGTGAACAGTAATATTTACTGATCACGATGTTTTGTGCGCGATTTATTGCCGCTCATAATCATATCAAGGCACTCACACAACTTTCTTGCTTCATTCATATGCATGAGGAGAGATTAGTGATTAGACATTTGGATAAAATCAAAATAAGATAAAGTACATTCAAAATAATATTAGTGTTATCAATAAAATACAATAGGATGGGAAATAAAATGTTTTCATAGTAAAATAAATAAATAACATGAATTGAATACATTTTAACATTATTTATTATCCTCCTCTGATTTGACTGGTAATAATATCTTCCATATCTCTGGTATTTGCGTTGAGTTATTTCTGTTGCATGTGTTGAGTGTAGACTCGATGAACAAGGATTCAGTAATCAACCTCTCTCCACCCACCTATATTACTTCTTAGAATTTTAACCGTCTCCCACCCTATTGTGTGGTTGTGCATTAATGCACGTAGTGAAATTGTTGAGCTTTTTTCTAAATTCCTTATCTTCGCGGGATCAACCATTCTAACCTTAGCTAAATTCTTATGTTCTGATAATCTCACTACTCCTTCCTGATCTACTAGTTTGACCTATGTAGTTGACTTAACTCACAGTCATTGCAAGGTATTTTGTAAATTATATTATTTTGTTTAATTGGGTCCACCGGGTCCTTTAGCTTACACAGCTTGTCCTGCCTGAGTGAGTTTTTAGGTTGAAATGCCATCCTAATTCCTGCTTTATTGAGAATCCTACATAGGGTCTCAGATGTCCCCTCCTTATATGGTAGAACTGTAGATGCCTTATATTCTTTCTTATTTATGTTATCATTATAATTTTCCCCATTATTTTTATTTTGCTTTTGACTTTTTTTGATCTTCCTAATGAATTTTATAGGATAGTTATTTAGCACCAATGCTTCTTCCATCTGTTTTATTTCATCGTTAAGGTTTTTTGTTGTACTACTTAGTGCTATTAATCGGTTTGTTAGACAATTAACTAAGTTGATTGCTGAATCCTGATTCATCGAGGCTATACCCAACACATGCAATAGAAGTGACTCAACGCGAATACCAGAGATATGGAAGATATTTATTTATTTTACTATGAAAACATCTTATATCCCATCATATTGTATTTTATTGATAACACTAATATTATTTCCGAATGTACTTTATCTTATATTGATATTATTCAAATGTCTAATCATCAATCCAAGGCTACATGGGTGTCACCAGATGGGCGAACCAAAAACCAAATTGACTTCATCTCAATCTCAAGGAAGTGGAGGCGCAGCCTACTGGACACAAAGTAAGAAGAGGAGCAGACGTTGGCTCAGACCACTATCTCGTACAAGGGACAATCCAAATCAAATTAAAAGCTTTCAGAGAAACAGGAGCTGCAGATAGACCACAAGCCAAGTTCAATACTCAAAAACTGTAGGACCAGGATACAAAGGACATCTTCACTGCAAGCATAAAGGAAAAAGCTGAGACACAAATCAACACTAGCGTAGAGGTCAACGTTGAGAAGCATTGGAACAACCTGAAAGTGGTATGGAATCAAACCTGCATGGAAGTTCTAGGCAGAAAGAAGAGACAGGACAAACAGTGGCTCACTACGGACACTTAGAGACTAATAGAAGAGAGAAAGATGGTGAAACAAAAAATTATCCAGTGCATCGACGAGCGACAAAAACAGGAGTTGAATGCAAGCTACAATACACTGAACAAAAGAGTAAAGAAGAGTGCCAGGGAAGACAAAAGAAAATATTATGAAGCCATGGCAAGTGAAGCAGCCCTCGAGTGGAACCCGAAAGGGAAGCGGCGAGTTGGTCGTCCAAGGGTGACTTGGAGGAGGTCATGTGAAGAGGAGATGAAAGCATGTGGGCAGACTTGGAGCCAGTAAAACTCTAGCAGAGAACCAAACGCAGTGGAGACGCGCGGCTGAAGCCCTATGTTCCTCTAGGAATTAAAGGAAATAATAATAATCAATCTCTCCTCATGCATATAAATGAAGCAAGAAAGTTGTGTGAGTGCCTTGATATGATTATGAGCGGCAATAAATTGCGCTCAAAACGTCGTCATCAGTAAGTGTTACTGTACAACACTGTATGATTTATCAAAATTAAATTTTATCCATAATGCACTTAGGGATAAAAACTTGACATCGAGAGAAAACTTCGTGTAGTAGATAGGCTTCAATATACATAAATTTAACTTGAGATTTAAACAGTTTCATTTGTACATGAATTACAAAAATGTAACACTTCTCTAATGTAAAGAAAAAGGGCGTTAACATGGTCATATCTTTGAACTGAATGTATTTGAGTAAAATGGTGATAATGGTAACAGAGCCAATCCTTGATAATGACAAAAAAGAAGTTTAAATAAGAAGACATAAAATACCACTGATGAACCAATAAAATAATATTTTGAATTGATAAAGAAATTATATGAAATCCCAAACTTAGTGAAATAAACAATTCAACAGTTTTAAAATAGTTAAGCGTTAAAAAGTTAATATAAACAGCATGCTTATACCAACTAAACCTGCACCGCAGTTCAGAGGGAAAGCGGTCATCGATGGTGCTTTCCAGACTGTCAGTTTACAGGATTATTTAGGGAAATATGTGGTCTTGTTTTTCTATCCTGCTGACTTGTAAGTTTCTTTTTTTTGATTTTTCGATTACAACTTGATTCCACACTGTATTTTTGGTACAAGTATGGAATTTTCAGCATGTGATATCGGTAGCCCAAATTTTCCAGGCCGACCATTGATATCAGGTGTGCGTCGGCTGGGGATCGAACCCCGGACCATGTGCATGGTCGGCGAGAGTCCTAACCACTGTGCCACCGACGCACATACTGTTTTATTTAAACATGTAATGAATATATATATATATATCCAAAGAAATTATTTGCTAAAGTTTGATGTGACGCATATATTAACCATGCAAAGATTTAGTCAAATAAAGTACGATTCGTGTTCAATATTCAACAGATTTAAGCGGTTTAAGTATATGCATATCGATCTGTGGCTTGATTTGAGGTCATATGGAAACATTGATTGTTTGGACTTTATTTATGAGTAATATAATCACTGAAATCTTAAAATGTGATTCCTTTTTCACATCAGTAGAATAACAACTGAACAGGACAATTGTTTGAATAACTCAACACACACACACACTCAAATTTCGGAAGAAATTGACTGTTACTCTAATTGGCTTTATCTTCATGTTTTTATAAAAAATTTAATACTCTAGGCTGGTTGTGTGTGTTTCTTTTAAATAAATCCAGTGAATAATATACATTCAGTGGGTTACGTAAACAGTGTCTATCCATCAGTAGCTTAAAATCACCATCACCAGTGTATGAAGTCTATCACCTGAAATCTGAAGTTTTATAATACATCCTGTGATTGTTTAAATAGTTTCGGCGATCCCCTTCAAATACCTACAAACTGGTAGTATTTGTTGTATGATGTGGTTTTAATTTTTTAATCGTACAACTTCTGTCCACCTCTTTAAACCCTATACGAAATAAACACTGTGGCATGCACTTTGATTCAGTAGTCCAGAAACCTGACTTTCAAATATTTGATTACAAGTTCTAAACTCACTCCACTTATAAAGTCTGGATGCCCAGACAGTGACTTTATCAGTAACTCGATAGGTTTAGCTGATTCTTAAATACATGCGTCTTGTATATACCATAGTTAACTATTCCCAACCAAATTAATGATCATGATAATCGATAGATTTTATGTAAGCTACTCCTTAAAATGCATAAGTGATTTTAATTCTTACAAGAACTTTTATACACTTCTAATTATATTCACTTTAAAGTGTAAGTATCTCGTTACAAAACCAAAACTATGATTTAAAACTCGACTTAAACATATTTTCGGTTTGGGGAAATCGTGAGTGAGGATAAGAAACAATCGCGAAGTGTTTTCTTTCGAATAGCACAGCAAACGCCACAAAAGATATTCTAGTTGTGTAAAACCGTTTATTGAGCACCTTTAAAACAGCCAGACGTAACATCTGATATGATTAAAACATTCCTTTAGGCAAGTAATAGAAAATCACATAAAACTTACTACCTGAGGGAATTAAAATCATAATTGATCACCTCCATTCTACTCATTCAAGTAAGCTGAAACGAAGATGCGGTGAGTTTGTTTTGCTTTAAGTCATCTGCTCAATCGAAAACTGTATAGCGTTTTTACAAAACTTGGAGTAGTTGAAATAATGACTCTTCCCAAAATCATCAACAGTGTCATCCACCAGGGTGAATATACACTGGTAAAACAGCAGTTCATACTAACTGCTTATGTAATCTACACCGACATTATTTCATACTGTGCTCCAACACATTAGTGAGCACTGAATAGCTGTCAAGAAAATCATTGTTTTACTTCAACATAAATGACTTTTACTACTCGGATTTTAAAATTTAAAGATACTGAAATAATTTAAATTGGAGTTGATACCTTTCTTTATCTTTTCTTAGCTAATGACTGCCTTTTACCTTTCCTATACATGATTCTTTCGTATCTTTAAGTAACACTAATTAACTTTATATTTATCAAGTTGTGGAGTCACTAATCATAAAATAATTTTGCGTCTCTTAATATGATGCATGCTGGGAGATTCGCCAGACATCTAGGTGGTCCGGATTCGCTTCCCGGTTGACTCACCCCTGAGCCTCGCCTAGTTTACTAGGCGGTAACAAGTTCGGAAAAATAAGGAAGATTGGACATGAGTCCAACAACTCCATCCCGTAGAAACAACATTCCTAATGGATCTTCATAGTTAGAATCTTTATATTCTACTAAGAACGCAAAGAATGAGAAAGGATTTCAATATGGATTGTTTACTTTTGTGCCCTCTGATTGGATGAACTAACAGAAGTACTTAGGTCACTAAAAACTCTCATCTATCTTCCATGTCGGCTCCTGGTATGGATGCTTCGACAGTGGTTTAAGGTTGACCTGATACTATGGCATTCAGGGTGCTATATACTACTGATTGGCTTATATGAGTAGTTGGACACCATTGACACCTAGTAGTAGTGCTTGTTAGCCAGATACAATTGATCTAAACACTGGACGCACGTTTCGCTCGTTTGGGGCCAAGCTCATCAGCTCAGACAGCCGAATCAGTTCAAATTGCATAAATGGCAAATTTAATTCAGTGTACTGAAAGCTTACACAACTACCTAACCAGAATTTGGGTGATCTGCCGAACTGCGTAAATTCGCAATTAACTAGTAAATCGTTCATTTCATTTAACATTTTCCACTTTCGTTTTTGACAATTATGTAAATGCTTCTCATTACAGGATAAACATAAGTGATAAAATACACTGAATTATTTCAGGGACTTCTGATCAAATTCAGCTTCCTTCGCAAATCCGCATCCACTGAATAAAAAAGCATTTTGCAGCATATTTCCAGTCAGGAAATTTGATGAGAAATATAAAGTCAATTGAACACAAACTTGATATACGCATAATGAGATTCATCAAAACTTTTCAGCTTATGTAAAATACCACACTTAAAAGCAAACGAATCAATCGAAAAGTCACATTATTATTATTGTTCCCTTGGGTCCCTAGTGGAACATACGGCTTCAAAAACACATCTCCATTTTGTCCTATTTTCTGCAGTCGTCTTTAGCTGGCCTCACGATTGCCCATAATCTCTCATCTCCTCCTCATATGATCTCCTCCATGTCACCCTCGTAACGACGACCCACGCGTTGTTTTCCGTTCGGATTCCACTCAAGCAATGGCCTGCATTGCGCGCGATGTCATTTGACGGCCTCCTCAACGTATGCCTGATCCATATCCATTTTCTCCTAAATATTTGTTGAGTGATCGGCTCTTGGTTGGTTTTTTGCCGAAGTTTCTTGTTGTTAATTCTTTCTCGCAGGTTGGCCATTTGTTCTTCAGTACGGAGCCAGCCAGCGAAGGAGGCAGTTGTTGATTAAAGTCTGTAACTTGTTGGAAATCCTTTTTGTGATATGCAGTGCAAGTTTTTGACCTATATGGAAGAAGTAAATGACTTTACATTTGTGATGAAAATCTGAATCTTGTTGTTTATGCTGCGGAGTGTAGAAGATTTCCAAACTGATTTCAGATTGATGAAGACGTAACTTGCCCTCACGATTCTGGTTGGCTTTGACATTTGCATCCGTTCCGAGTGGCTGTAGTTGGAAGGAGGAAGTAACCTGTGTCAAATCTCTCCCGCTGATGGTGACTGGTGCTGGTTGTTGTTGTTGCTTTAGGTTGGTTATCTTGATCACCACAGTCTTCTCTATGTTCACCTGCAGTCCTGTCTTCGCTGTCGACCTCTTCTGTCATCTTGATGGTTTCCGCCTGCAAGTCTTCCAGTCTGTCTGACATTTAAGCATGAATCATTTACGAAATCCAAATCTTATGTAGTCTTCTTATTGGTTCAGCAAATTCCTGTCTTCTCGTTCCCCATATTTTGCCGTATACTCCAGTCCACCAAAATATCGAAAAGCTATAGATAATTTGAAAAATTAAGTTTGCAGCTCCTAGATTAATAATTAAATGGAAACTCATTAGGCAGAATAAAATGTATGTGGAAAATATTGTTTAAGAAGAGCTTTACAAAAGCTCACTTAAAGATACAACACTTTAGGTAATCGGAAATACTAAGAAGAATATTTATAATTCCATGAGTAAGTGACGAAGTAATTTATGCAGTGTTTTCTTTTCATTCCTTTAACAGCACATTTGTATGTCCAACTGAAATCATAGCGTTCAGTGAACGTAATGAAGAATTTGAGAAAAGAAACTGTCAATTAATTGCTTGCTCAACAGATTCTGAATACTGCCACCTGGCATGGACGAAAATGGAACGTAACGCAGGTGGACTAGGTCCTATGAAAATACCTATTCTAGCTGACCCAACGAAAACAATTGCACGGTCCTATGGCGTTCTTGACGACGTGGAGGGTAATGCATTTAGGTAAGTCTTATTTGACCAATGCACGAATACAATCATTCATATGTTTAATAAGGAGAGCGTATACAGGTTGAAACTAATAAGGAATTGGAATAATATCACTACCTTAAGGGAATTAAAATGAAACGACACTACAAATTTAGATTATGGGTTTCATGAGATTCTGGATTAATCTCAGTGTAGATTTCCTCACGAACCAACACCAGTTAGACATCATTGAAAACCACGGAACACTGGACAGCTGTGTGACAGGCTTCATCAGTGCACACCAACGACCACACCGAGGATCGGGCCTGGGGCCTTGAAGTTACAATGACAAGTTGGTCGACCATTCAGCCCCTTTGTGGTGGTGTGATGCAGACAATGTGTGCCAACGGAATACTATTCTCAATTCCCACATTTCAATACAGCGTTAGCAACAAAATACGATATATCTACTTGAACATCTTATTTAATGTTAGAGACAGAATACTTTTCCAACAGTTCAATACAGCGTTAGTAACAGAATACTATGTATTTGAACATTCTATTTCATGTCGTTTGATGTAAGCCGAAATCACACGCTCAATGATTGGCTAGAGAATATAAAACTATATATATATATATATATATAAATACAGGTTTGATCACCTGAAAATATACCTTGGCTTCAGTGTCTTGCCTTCTGTTGCTACAACTTGAGCCGGAATTCAGTGACCCGTGAATTCTACCTCCAATCAGTGCCATTGGTCAACATCCACTCCATTTTGACAAATCCCTACAAAGACCCGTAATCCAGCTCACTCATGGCTACCGGATGGATATTCTGAAGCTGTCGTGAGAAGTCATCACCAGTGAGCTTCACCATGTCAAAATGAAATGGATGTTCGTCAGAAGCATTGGTTGAGAGTATTGCTACATCACGAAATGACAAAGTTACAATTCACTGTTCACCAGAATTCCAGATCAAGTGGCTGGATGGTCAATGATCTTGATCTGGTCACCTGAAGGTTCTGGCTTCGATCTCTGATGGTGTTGTAGGTATGAACTGTTGAAGAGTCCCAAATTAGGACGTAAAAGCTGTCCATTGCCCCCCCCTGGTTTTCACTGATGTCTAACTGATACTGGTTAGTGACTAAGTGTACATTGAATCTATAAGTATTTATACTACAGAACCGTTTCTTCAGAACATAATCTGGAAATCTTACTGTCAGCCGACACTACGGATTAATAATATTCAGTCATTATATTAGTTGATGTGAGAGTCAAATAGTCTGTTTTGTTCCCTTAATAACATCTGAATTCTTAATAGAATGAATGTGGCCACCTAGCTGTCTAAAAGCAACACAACAGATCGAGTTATATATATATATATCAGTGTTGCTGAAAAACTGCATGGAAGTCAATACACTCGGCTGTGAGTCAAATCTAACACCCGAGAGCTGATAGCAATACCTGGCTGCCTAAACCATGGTAGGTTAAGTAGTGTTCTAACCTTTGGTACTCACATTGAAAGGTGATAATAAGGGACGCATAACCAAAGTACGTTACAACGACACAACTCAACGGTAATGGTTTTGAATATGATTCTGATCACTTCTCAATTAACTGAATCTACGTAAAACTGACTTCAAGTAAAATGAGTGAAAGTGTTCAGTTAGTATCTACTAGCAAAGCGGAGATCATTCGCTGTACATATATGTATAAATTAGAATACAAAAGGGAAAAGTAATATTATACTTCTTAACTGGAGATTAAAAATTTTACTAACTAATTATTTTGTCTCTTGGATGCCTGAATTTTAGAGACTCACTATCTAAAGAAACATAGCACGCCTAAATTGTCTTCAGTGTAAACACGAATTTAAAGTACATCAAAAATTTAGTGCTTCCTGTTAATAGAAAGGGAGGCGATGTTTACTTTACTACACCGACAGTAACCAGTGCAGTTTATAACTTCGAAGTTCTAACATTTGTTATTATTAAAACATAAACTTGGTAGATTATTAGCACCAAGAGATGTGCCACACAAAAGTAATAAAACAACAGTATATAGGGAAAATAGAGATAGAGTAACTGAAGGACATCATCCAGAAAGCAAGTAAGCATACTTGTCAAAATCATTCAAAGTACGCTTCATTACTTCATATCACTTTTGAAAAGGGAAGTAAGAAAAAAAACTCCAACATATTCACCGTTGATTACTACTCATGGTTATATCTGCTAACATCTCAAGCCATAGATTCAAATCACCTCTTGGACTTCACCCAGGGAGTCGTGATACAGTGAGGGATGCTAATCTAACACATATATCCTTCATCCCACAGAGTCACTTTATAGACTGACCATCCGTTTGCTTTTTCCACTCAATCCCAAGGATGTCAAAGAGTGAGCAGTATGGGGATCTCTAAGATGACATCCGTAACACATGCCCAAGCAACCGAAACGAGTGTTCTGAGATGACAACACTCAAAGATGGCCTTCACCGTATCCCAACAAACGCTTCTGGACCTCAGAATTATTTACATGATGGTGCCACCAGTTGCAAGCGATTCTACGGAGTCAGTGATGATCGAAGTTGCCACACATCCTCATCTCAGAGAGGCCACGTTTCACAGGAGTAGAGAAAGAGTGTGAGCATCGAAGCATTGTACACTCGACCTTTGACAGCCAGGCTGACGTCACGACGGTGTCGGGGGTGACCCAAGTTGGCGTATGCCGAGCTGGCTTTCACTATACGCTTAGGGATTTAATCCGTCACACCTTCTGCAGGACTTACACAGCTACCTAGATACACAAACTTATCGTCAACCCCAAGCGGTTTACCTACAAAACGGACTTCACTAGTAGTACAGACATATACATGGACATGTTAAGCTAATTTTTCTAGTCAACCATACTATATTGCACTATTATCTTAGACTAGCAATGCAATCAGCTGTATTAAATCCTGTTTCATTCTATCATATTTTATATTATTAAAATTGCAGAGGACTATTCATAATCGATACGAAAGGTATACTTCGTCAGATAACAGTTAATGATCGTTCAGTGGGTAGATCTGTTGATGAAGTTATCCGACTATTGGATGCATTCCAGTTTGTTGAAAAGCATGGAGAAGTATGTCCAGCTAATTGGAAAGCTGGCAAAAAGACAATCAAACCAGATCCAAGTGCCAGTAAAGAGTTTTTCTCTGGATCAACATAAAATTTTGTCGAACTAGTTTTTATCAGTTATTTCACCTGTAGAACAATGAACAAGATTATCTTAGTTGAATTTATTTCACTTTAATTATTCTCACACAATAAATAGAAATACGTGTACTAAAACAAAATACTTCTACAAATGATCACGACTACCTACGAATGAATAATTGGAATGATACTCTTCAAATAAAATCTCCATTCCAACTTATAAGGGACGATGTTGATGACGAGGTACGAACGTTACTCAGTGATATAAGTAAAAATGTACTGAATAATGGTAGATGAAACTTTTTACTTCAGGCTTATACATAAAGAACAATGAAATTTGAATTTAAGTAGCCTTATAGATAATGTCTAAAGCTATGCCAACAGAATTCACAAGTCGAGGAACACAGGAACAACCAGTACAAGTAACTAAACCTTACTGACTTATAAATTAGTAAAATAAAAGAGAAGCAATACTACGAAACGAATTCATCATACATTTAGTATACATTAGAGAAAACAAGATATTTCCTAAAGAATATAAACAGTGATAGTCAAGAGGCAACGAGTACTATCGATTAAATTGACACAACCTTAAGTAAGATTCATTCTCGAATTCGGGCTACAATTCATGGGTTAGTGAATTCCAATACAGTGATTCAGTGGTAATAGTGTCTAGCTTTTTAACTGAAGGCCCTGCTTGGTTCGATTTTTGGCGGCATCGTGGGTAATGTATTGCTAGGAAGTCGAAAACTAGGATGAAACAGCAGTTTAGTGTCCCTTAGCTTAAATTCAATTGGCTTTTTGTAACTAAAAGTGGGTGAAGCTCAACTATTAAAAAAATATATCTGCAGTATTGTATTTATTATTGGGTGACATATTCCATAAAAGTAATTAAAGGAGATACAAGTAGAAAGGTTGAAAAACATACCTAACTGACTGAATTTCAACATAAAACTTTACAAACAAGTACATCAGTTCAAGTTGCCACACTCCATGTGACACAAAGATAAAGAAAAGAAATTCAAAAGACTTGCAGTGAGCAGAAATGTACCGAAGAAAGAATAATAACATGCAAAAGAACAGGAAGGTTTAGTGGACATACAAAGAATCTGCACCACTGGGATCGATTTTTAGCCATTTCACCAACATTCTCCAGTTATCACTACTTATCATCCCGACGGCCCCAGCTACGCAATGCATACCTCTTTAGGGATTGAGAGAGTGTTGACGTTCACAGATAGTACGACGCACATTAACGCGAAATCTCACACCCAAAACTCCTACAGTATTTGTTCCGCGTAGACAAAAGACAGATCAGAACACCAACTTGATCGTCCAAAATAGGAAAAGAATTTCGGGACCAAAATCGCAGTACGAGGATGACTGCTTAACTAGCTAGGGATCGTGCACGAACGACCCTACCGATAGCTGCTACCTTGATGTGGTGGTCGGGCTTGCATATCACAGTGAACCAGCATGCTACACTGTCTGGAACTAATCTTCCTTCAGGTCCTACCATGTCAGGAAGATTGTTAGGATAGCGATTAGAATAAAATCAGATACTGGCATAGTGCAAGATTCTTCTACACTATGCCGGGCTCTGTGGGCAAAGTCGTACTGCCGGCGAACAGGGATGTAACAGCAGTAAGGTATTCCCCTCAGATGACCAGCATACCAGTAAGTTATGCTGTCTCTCCACTCTGGACACAGGGGGTTAGAAAACGTCGACCCCAGAGATTGCACATCCCGGCTTACCCTACAGTGTTCCGTTCCGTAGCCGGCGGTAAGTTACTAATATGTAAACAAACCAAAAAGCCAGTTCAAACAGGCCGTGTGTGACCGACCTCAATCAGTTGTCCCCTGGGCTCTGTGGTCACGCAACATTAATTCTGTTTCTGTTTCAGGTACCCTAAGAAAAAATCAACTTCCACGGTGTGGACAGCCGGTAAGTAACAACTGCCCACACACTTCCAAAAGCACACGAAGCACGAACAACCGAACGTAACACGACAGCGTACTAAGCGGTGTGGATGCTTGACCGTGAGCTTTTAACTTAATGAGCCGACTTATACAGTGCAGGTCAGCATCCAATGTTGACTGGTGAATGCTGTAGGCTGGTAATTTTGAGGAATTATCTACCACTACCTCTCTACGCGGCTTAAACCAACAGTCAAACACTTTATAGACTGATGCCATGTTTTTATTTGACTAGCACTATTTCCTTTCCAACCTAATTCTACGGTTCACGGGGAAGGCGACCAGCTGGCGTTGGTATCGAAATGTCCTAGACATCTCAATGAATGCAGCTGCAAAACTTCATCGACTAACTTACCCTCCTTACCTGGCACTCTACGTCCAACTTCATTATTTATCCCTTAGCGCGGGAAATAGAACATAAATATCTGTGGTAAAAGACAGCCACCACTTTCATGTTTCTCACTCTCAACAGCCATGTCTCCCAACCATAAAGGAGGACAGACCAAACTAGTGAGTACACACTTCCCTTGATCGATAACTAGACATCACGCCTAATTCAGACATGAGGTAAACTGGAAAATTTTGCTCGAGTTCTTTGTATCAGTGCTGAGCCCAGTCCTAATGGACAGATTGCTGACAGGACCTCAGAACGAAAAACCTACTACAAAAAAGTTAGTGAATGACAAGGATGAAACATTTTGTTACTTCAGAACAATGATTGAAAATTAGTTCTAATGATAAGGTATTCTTTTTGTGATTTAAGAAGAACAGCGTACACTGATATACTTGGTTTCTACACCTTAATGACAAGACTATCAGCAAGCTTAAATGTTTATCTTTGTGAAGTAGTGAATACTCAAATACAGGATGTCAACATTTAAGAAATAACAGTTGGCTATAATGACGTGGCAATGAGTATTTAACGTAGACTCAAGAAGTTATTGCACTGTTGATGCAGATTCAAATAAGCGTACACTGTTCACATATGACCACGTCGGAGACCGAACACGGCTTCTAAATTGTGAGGTGAACCCATTGACCATTTAGCCACTGGGACGTGGAAAGCAATTGGAGTTTATCTTCTCTACATAAAAGTAGCTAAATGTAACCAGTGTTTCTATTAGAGATTCAAATGAAAAAATATATATACGACAATTAGAAAATCGTGATAGCAATAATAAGTTTGATTTGCTTAACCGTCAAATCAGTTGAAGTGAATTTAGAATGAATATTTGCACATCACAAACAGTTCTAATTTTAATTATACTTCGAGCAAAACTACTACACTTTGGAATACCAATTACTGGAATTCCCAACTCATAAGTAGCTCATTCTAAATATTTTGCTTGAACTATTGCCGAATTAGAACTTATCACTGTGTGCTAGCACAAATTACGAATGCACTTTTATTAATACAATTTATTCAGAATTTTATTGAGACATCTAGAAACAAACACCATTCGCTAACTATACTTATACGTGATTCATGTAGGGTTGACTTTGAATAATAGCAATTACTTGTGATCAGAGATGCTGTTAACAGACCAAATCACTATTACGTAACAATGTGATGAAATATACTAGTGATCAATTTATATGAGTGGTTGGAGACCACTGACATGAAACGGCGATGATTGCTAGCCGAATTTAAGCCATCTTAACACCTGACGCCAATTTCGATCATTTAGAGCTGAGTGCACCAGTGATTACCGGGTATGACTCAGCTCAGAAAACCCAATCAGTTCACCCGATTTAGGACTAGTTACTTGGGAAAACTGGTAATACATGGAATCCAATTCGTCACTTGTGAATGTGTCTCTCAGTTAATCTTAACGTACCATTACTGCCATCATGTTCTATTGCCAGAAGCTGTGAAGCCCCTACAAAAGCCGGTTTAATGAAAGGTTTGTCTGCTGAGCACTAAACCATGTGACACAACAAACGACAGTAAACGGCATTATGACTAAAATGTTTCAAGTCTGAAAGGCGACTGCGACTTTTGTACCCCTATATGACGAATCCATTCCATTCTGAAATTTTTATATACATATATAGTTTTGAAACCAAAACAACTTCAGCGATACGTTCCATCCCTTTCTCTATGCATCAAAGAAAACAAAAGGCTACTAAAATGCAAGTGCCCAAAATCATTCTTTACTGGTACGCATCCTTCGTTGTAGGTGAACAAAGAGAAATGCTTGAGCTTTGTTCAAGTAAGCTGATGAATCCTAAGTAACTTTTTGCGCAGAAATTTTGTATACTACTTATTTGAACACAATTAGGAAAAGTGGAACAATGATGAAGTATGTTGTTAAAGAAAAATGAGAAATAAAATCAGAACTACTGGTGTGGTTTAGGTGTCTTCAAGACTTATTCATTAAAAGAATTGCCGTATGACGATATTGTAGTCAACCTCGCGATCACATACCAATGAACTATTTCAACATAAGCACATTATGTAACACTCCAGAACACATGTTGAGGGAGATTTTCAATTCTAGCCATGAAATGCACACCCTATCTTCTAGTAAGTTTGAATGAACATACTATGCAGCATTGACTGAAATGGCTAGAAACAAACTAATCGAACTGTGAATTCCGTCTGCCAACCATATTCTGCAATCACCAAGTGTCAGTTATCCAGTCTTGACCGTAAGCCAATCCATCTATACTTCGTAGACAGTAACCACTAGTTTGTGATTATTTTCTCTAAGCCGATATCTTTCATATAATAATAATAGTACTATTCCTTTCGATTCCGAGTGGAACATAGGACTTCAGCAGTGCGTCACTCTGTTATCTGCAATCGCTTTTAGTTGGCCCCACGACTGTCTATAAGCTTTCATCTTCTACTCACACAATCTCCTCAAAATCACCATCAAGCCTGTGCTCAACTCTGTTTCCCACTTGGATTCCTCTAGAGGGCTCGGCAAATTATGCTGTTCAACAGTCTCCTCGGCGTATTTCCAATCCACTTCCATTTTCCTCTGCATATTTGTTAGGCGATGGGTTCTTGGTTAGTTTGTTCACAGAGTCCCGAGTTATTTATTCTTTCTGACCGGTCATATTATCTTCAGTATCATGAAGGGGTAGATGTTGATGAAAGTCTAGAGCTTCTCGTGACGTGGCAGGTCTCCGAACAGAAGCACCGACTTGACATTGGTGTTGAACATCCGGATCTTGTTCTTCATAGTGAGTGCAGAAGATTTCCACACTCATTTCAGAATAATGAAAGTTTGCTTTGCCTTTGATACCCTCATTTATGTTGCCTGTAGTTGAGACGATGCTGACTAGATAAGTGACTTCCTTTTAATCTCTCCTGTTGATAGTGATTGGTATTTATTGTTGTTAATTATTATCTTGATCACATCTGTCTTCTCCATGTTCACTTGAAGTTCTTTCCTCTCTGTTCCTTCTGCCTACTTGTTGGCTTTCACTTGTAGATCTTCAGGGTCGTGTGAAACTAGACATAAATCGTCAGCGAAGTCCAGATACACCAGTGTCTTTCTGTCTGTCCAACGTATGCCCACCTTCTCGCTCACAACAGTCTGTTGTATGGTCCAGACCACTACAATCAGGAAATATTATCATATATAGTAGACAACCTTGTCTTACTCGTCTTCACTTCATTTTCTGTCCCTTGTATTATATAAATTCTTACAGTGAACTTCTGAGACAGGAATGAAGTGTGTGACACACGGGATGTAGTCAAAAAAATAATAATAATATTACAAACTAGAGAGATAGATCCCGATGCAAGGCAGCGATAAAGGCCAGTGAACTTCCCAGATGAAAATATCAATACAACAATCACCAACCCAACTTGCACTGGTTAAACTCTCCGAGGTCGATTACATACATGCCTACCCAACCCGAGCACTTTTAACTTACAACCTATCTTTCTCAACCGTCTTCTAGTCTTCAAAAAAAGCATGAAATTAAAATCCTAAGAAAAACTGTCAGTCGTAAACGTCACATGACTTATAACTGTTACAAAATATTATTATTATCTTCCACCAGCATATTATCGACCAAAAGAATTGATACACACAAGCCTACAAACTCACTTATTGTCTGAATGGACATTACTGAACCAATAACAGTAAGAACTACAGACTTCGACCAATATGCAATAGAGCCTGTTAGAACTGTATAGGAAAAAGTCGTGGGTTATTAATGAAATCGGAAAGAATAGGCTTTCGAAAGTTTGCGAATGTTCAAACCTAAGCCTCATCAAGCGTTTTCTCTTGGAATATCCAGGCGTTGAACCTTAAAGGTATAGGATCAAAAGACTTACATACGCATTTAAGTAAGAAAATCAGAAGCTTTGAGTTGACTTACTGGCTTCGACAGACTTAGTTTTTCCTAAATTCATTCTAATCAGGTTACACGCTGCATTATTACGCGAACGACATTTCTCCCCAGACAAACAACGCAATACAATGAAATAAAAACAGTAGGTTTATGAGAAACAATAAAATCATTATTCATCAACTTCTAAATAGGGAAAAAATTATATATGATTTATTAAGTATTTGGTAAAATATATAGTTACACAAATCAATACTGACAATCACAAAACAGTAATAAATAAAGTCGAGTTTATTATGCTTTTTCGAATCAATCCTCATTTCTACAGAGAATTTTGAATTACTTGGTAGAAAGTATGAGAGCCACAATTAATCCATACAGCCCAAGTACCTCCGCAAAGATCAAAATTAGCACCATACCCACGAACATCCTCGGCTGCTTCGAAGTAGCTCGTACACCTGCATCTCCAACTCTTCCAATAGCATATCCAGCAGCTAGTCCACTGAATCCGACGCTCAAACCAGCACCAAGATCATTTATCGACCTACCAGCATTAAAACTAGACTAGTGCACTCACATGAATAGTGTGTATCTGTCATCAATCCTCTGTGCAATTAAGACTGAGACAACAAGGCCGTATATTGCTATAATACCGGCCATTACAACTGGGATAATTGTTTTCATAACGATATCTGGACGCGTGACAGCTACGCACGATATGCTCATTCCAGAAAGAGCAGTACCATATCCAGCACCAAGTGCTACAGGAAATATTTTCGAAATAAAAAGAGACATTACCACAAAATATCATCGCGGAACTACATCCCATTAACCCAAGAAAGGGAGCCCAAATCTGAGTAGAGGACATTTTCGGAGTTTTGAAACTACCACTCTCAATGTCCAATATCCAATATCATTCTCAAGAGCGACTGTAAGCCAATTTGATCTCTATGGTCTCACTTCTTGGTTGCGAGGCAAAGGCTCCTGATCTTCGGTAAACTTCGGCATATTTCGTCCCGCCACTCGACTGTCGTAGCTTTTGGTTGAGTATAAAAGGAGTGATGCCGTGATTAATTGTGTTTTTGTAGTATTCAGTTTGTTAAAACCATTTTAATACATGAAAAACCCCAATTCGAACGTTATTATAGGGAAGGCCAGTAGTTCAGCGAAGAGTTTCCTTTTGGCGAATTCATTTTCACGCCTGTACAATCGCAAATATATATGGTTATTTTGTATGGGTGTGTACAATCAATTTATCGAAAGAAAATACAGTTAGTAGGTTTTGGTGGAGTTAAGCAACACAAAATGCAATCAGAGGCACTGGAGTCGATAAAAGGTAGTAACAAGAGCAGTGAGTTGTCACAAACGATTGTCAAAGAAGAGTTACGTAATAACATGGTGAAAGAGTTGTGCTCAGGGTGTACGTGAAAATAAAATAAAATGCTAATTACATAAGAGTTTTAAGTGGCTAGAAAAGACGAGCAAACAAGCAAAATTTAAGTCACACCAACAGAGCTCTTCCCACTACTTAAATATCCTACGTAATTCGCATTTTATTTTATTTTCACGTACACCCTGAGCACAACTCTCTCACCAAACTATTCATGTTATTACGTAACTCTTCTTTGACAATCGTTTGTGACAACTCACTGCTCTTGTTACTACGCTCTTATATCGACGTCCAGTGCCTCTGATTGCATTTTGTGCTGCTTAACTCCACCAAAACCTACTACAAGACCGAATATGCTCTAGAAAGAAAAGAGGTGGAGGCGTCGCAACCTTCATTCATTCTCAGTGGTCAACTTCAAATCATGTATGTTTTTCTTTCTCTAGTGACGTTATTGATTGTATAACAGTCAAATGTCGTCCGAAACACTTATCCAAGTTTAAATACGTCTTCATCTCAAACAGTTATGTTACTCCTGGCTGTTCCCCCTCGGATCTATCTTATTTTGCCAATGAATTCACAGCATTCGCGGTTACACATCTTGAAAACTCTTTATCAGTTGTCACTGGAGATTTCAATACCTGTGACTGTTCTTTTCTTGAATCATTAGGTCATGTCAACATTGTCAAATTGCCAACTCGGCTTGATAAAACGCTGGATCCAGTATTTACTAATGATGCGGAAATATATGAAGCACGCAGACGTGCTCCTATAATGAACTCTGATCATTGTATTATTCGGATACTACCCAAAATATATAGCAGATATCACTCTAATATCCTGTCGAATCTCTCCAGGAAAACACAAAAAAGATGTTACTCACAAGAAAATGTGCTCAAACTAAGATGTATGTTAAATGACACAAACTGGGAACTTTTCACTGAACACACACTGGATGATACTATTTCCAATCTGACTGACTATCTTAAATTCTGCCTCGATGTATGCTGTCCAAAACAGATACTTTACAAAAGAATAGACCGTTTCTCTTCTTCTCATCTCAATAAGCTTCGAAGAGAAAAAGAGAGACTGTACAAGGCTAAGGATGAAGCTGGTCTTAGGAGAATAAACATCCAAATTAAATCCGAAATCAAGAGGTTAAACAATATTTATAATCAAAGAATTTTGTCATGTAAAACTCCTGGGAACATGTGGAAGCTTTTCTAGAAATTACAGGTTGTAGTAAGCATAGTTCTTGTGCTCCCTCTATTGATGTAAATACTCTTAATAGATCTTTTATCCGTCTTCCCAATGTACCATTTAGCTTCAATGTAACCAATAACATGACCAGTGACTTTAATAGTTTTAAAACTTCTGATGTTCTTAATTGTTTAAAATCTCTTAAACCTTCCCAGAGTCTAGGTCCTGATGGTATACCTGCCATTGTCCTAAGAAAATGTGCTGATATTTTAAGTAACCCACTTACAAACATCTTTAACACTTCTTTTTCTAATAATGTTGTACCTTCTCTGCGGAAAAATATTAAAATCATCCCTGTACCCAAGTCAGGCTCTGGTAATAATGCTAAGTTTAGGCCTATCGCTATTACCTCTCCTTTTTTGAAACTAATGGAGAAATTATTGTTACTAAAACTTGTCCCCTCCCTTAGTTTCTCAAACGATCCAAAGCAGTTTGCTTACAAGCAGGGTAAAAGTACTTTGGACGCTGCTGCTGTGTTTCATCACAACATTGTATCCTCCTTAGACGAAGGGGCCAAGTTTGTCCGTTGTACGTTCCTTGACTATACATCTGCTTTCGACTCTGTACCTAGAGGCCTATTGTTAAACAAGCTTAGTCTTACACAAACTGAGCCCTGGGCTATCAACTGGCCACACTCTTACTTCTCTAATAGGATGCGGTACACGGTATATAATGGTGTATCTTCCTCTCCTTTGCTTACTGAAGCTGGAGTTCCTCAGGGTGCTGTTCTTTCTCCGTTTCTCTTTTCCTTCTTCTTACATGATTTACCTCTCTCAGAAGAAATCAACTTCGTCAAATATGCAGATGACCTGTCTGTATCGTGTCCCATTAAGTCTCAGTCAGACTGTCTCAAATTAAATAGCTTCTTGTCGGACATCAGTGAGTGGTCCAAACTAAATGGTCTCATGCTGAATCCCTCAAAATGCCAGACTATTGACTTCTCCCTTGATGATGCCTGTAAACTGGCGTCCCTCATGTACAAAATGAGAATATACTATTATTTATTTATTTATTTAAACGAGATCTACAAGCACTAGTAAGTTCTCATGAAGACTGTTGCATTGAGGGGACTAAAATTGAAACTAAGTCTAATGCTAAATACCTCGGTCTAGTTCTATCTTCCGACCTTACTTGGACATCTCATATCCTAATGATTTCTAAGAAAGTGTTCTGTCTTGCCTACTACATTAAGAAACTTAGACAATCTGGAATCACCCAGCCTATACTTTCACAATTTGTCAACACTTGTATCTTACCTATTCTACCTTACTGCTTCCCGTTAGTCTTTCCTGGTCTACTGAAAAAGGACTATACCATCCTGAGAAGGATGTTCAAGGTAGTCAGTAGGACTAGTGGTGTAAAGCTGAGTCAGCTCGTCACCACTTTAGTTGATAGGCATCTGAATACATGCGAAAAATGGTCAAAAACCATACTCTCCGACCCCCAACACCCCCCCTATTCCCACCTCTCGCCTTGTATCTCATCAAGTAAAACCAGAAATCAGTATAAAATAATTTATGCTCGTACAACCAAGTACAGGAACTCAACGATACCATACTTGGCCCGTGTTCTAAGCGGTTCCGGTTACAAAGCAAGCTCGAAGACCATTCAGTCACTGGGAGCTGACTCAATGGACCATTAACCCTAACTTCTAGCAGTTTGTGATTTTAGCGTGACCACCAATCAATGTCATCAGCTGGAACTCCATCCTCACTTCCAATCGGATGAACCTTACTGGTCACGACTTCTCACTACAACTCCAGGTTGTCGCATCGCAAGTCTACCTTGAAACACAAAGTTCTAAATGGTCAAAAACCATACTCTCCGACCTCCAACAACCCCTCTATTCCCAACTCTCGCCTTGTATCTCATCAAGTAAAACCAGAAATCAGTATAAAATAATATGTGCTCGTACAACCAAGTACAGAAACTCAACGATGCCATACTTGGCCCGTGTTCTAAGCGACAGAGACAATGTTAAGCGTGAAACTTATGACTTCCTCTGTTATTAACAACATAATTTTAGGCTCTTTTATTTCTCTCTTATTTTGTGTTCTTTGGTGAACTCCTTCTCAAACATACTTGGCTACCTAAATTATTAACATTGGCTTACTTTTTTGTACTTTACTATATTCCTTCTATTGTGTATCCACTGGTTCCGACTCTATTAGCACTATGAGTATTACAAAAATATCCTGTCATCAACCATCATGTAATTATTAGTTTTGTGGCTGTTTTTTCTTATTTTCCATACTTTTCGGCAATATTAAACTGACAATCATTGGTTGTGAACGCCATAGTCACCACCTTAAAAAAATTTTATATTATTCAAGGTTACTCACACTACCACCACAAACACTGCATTAGACTTTGGTACTTTTTCGCATTTATAATTGTTTTGTGTTTATCCTGTTTTTTTCTTTTTTGCTGTTGGTGTCTTCAGATTCATTTTTTGTTCCTTTAATACTTATTTTAAATGTCTGTAAAATTAGATGCAAATATTGCAGATATGTGCTGAAAATTCCACACTGTACCACTAGTACTGTTTCTGGAATAAAGCAAATTATTATTAGTACAAAATAACCATATATATATGCGATTGTGCAGATGTTGGGATTGTCTTGCTACTGTGAACAGAGTCGATCCTTTCACCAGTTAGTCTTGCGGTGTCGTCGACAAAAGAAAAGAGATAATAATAACAGATATAATTAGTGTAGGCTATTCAGAATGACAGAAAAAGAAATAAATAAAAAGTAAACACGGACAGCTAATGAGATTTGAAGCTGATATAATGTATATATGTATATATTATCAATGATAATAGTAATGCAAGGGACGTAGTGGTTGGAGTAGAAGGGAGAACAAAACAGGAGAGAATGTGAAAAAGCAAAACGGTGAGTTTAAATATCTACTCACTGACATCGTATGAAATTTTAAGGAGATTGGCAGTTGGGACGCAGTCCTTGAATTGTTGCATAATTGTCCAGCCTTCACTTATAGATGTCCATAGACCGTGCCGCAGCTACCTCTGCCGGTAGGGAGTTTCAGGAGCTGCAAACTCATAGTGGAACTAAATGGGAGATAACTTGAGTCTTTTCCCTCTGGTGAGATATCCTTCTGAGATTTCCATAAGGAAGCCCATACTCACTTATTGGCGAAACACCTTTTTTGGGTGACTTTGGTCATTCGTATTCCTATACTCAGTAATCAACTTTCCACTGAGCCGACGGTAGCTAAGTGTCAATAGGCCTAATTTCTTTAGCCGTTGATCATACGGTTTAATTCGGAGACCCACCACTTCTTTTGTTGCCCGTCTATGGACTCTTTCCAAGAGGTTCGCGTCTCTTCAGAGCAGTTGGGGTGCAGTGTAATTGCGCACTTCGGCGTGTGACCTGATGTATGTTGTGCACAGCCTTAGAAAGAGCTCAGAAGTGAGTGCACCTAACTGTCTATGTATAAGGTGTATGACAGCATATGCCTTCGCTACATCCCCCATGTAATTTACACTTGTGCCTATATTTTTTCCGTTAGAACTAAACCTAAGTCACGCAACGACGTTGCGTAGGAAAAGCTTTCTTAGCATGAGGAGTAACTTGCATTCTGCAGCCTACTGGTGCACAATTTCACTGCTGAGCACTTTTTCAGGTTGTAAGCCATACCACTGTCCATAGCCTAGTCTTCCAGAAGCCTTAGGTCTGCCCGCAGACTATCTGAGTCTTCCGAGTATTTTATTGCCCCACAAATCTTTACGTTGTCAGCGCAAAGACGAGTCGGGCAGCTTAGACGGCATGGTAGGTCAATGATAAAAATCAAAAACATCCATGGCCCTAGGAAAGAGCCCTGTGACACTCTTGATAACGAGCTGTGCCAAGGTGATTGGACTTGATTGACCTTCCTCCCATCGAGATAGTCTTCAACATGACAAAGTGCCACTATACGTTACTTTTTGTGTAGGAGGTCATGGTAAACTATGTCAGATTCCCTCTCAAAGTCTAGGAAGTCAACATGGACTGGAACATTCATATCTCAGCATGATGTCCAATCGTCCCAAGCTGAGAGTAGGTTTGTTACACAGGATCTGCCCTTATATATGTCCAAACCAAGTTCACTTTTAACAGTTTGAAAAAACTTGGCATGGGTATATGATATTCATTATAATAAATGTTTTGTATTTCCCAATGGTGAAAAACAAAACGATATTGTTTTTACTGACGTTTCGCTATTTAATGCTAATAGCTTTATCAAAGTATCATTAAACCGGATTTACAAAATCTCAGCAATATATAACAAAGAGTTAAGGGGATTCTCTCACCCCTGAAATGACTTCCTGTCACTCCTCACTCTCACGTTGCACCGGTTCCTAAGTTCCAGTTATGCACCTTGGCCAGTCTGGCTCTTGCATACTCGCCACGTAAACCAAGCCTTGGTTTGCAGAATACGTTGCGTAATTCTCTTCAGCCACGAGGGCCTATTTTCAGCCGTTTTGTGACTAAAGGGACGGCATCCAAGATTGCTGTGCGAATAATCCTTTTTACCACTTTCGAGTGTTTATCCACAGATAATTCAGACCATCTATGGGCCATTCTGTGTCGGACAATGGTCTTCGCATTCTGTCATAGCCAACCATGCGATGAAACGGACATGGTCACGTAGCGTCCCATTATGAGTGCCCACGGAGAACAAGATCGAATCCCATGATTGAGTGGTCACTACTTCCTATAGGAGTCATAATCTGCACCTTTACGACGATTGTATTTAGAATATAATCTGGTTTCGATGACTTTCCACCAGGGCCTTACTCAGTGGCGTCTGCAACATTTTCAGGCAGTCCTGTATTAATAATGGTTTGTAGTAGATTTTGACCGAATTTTCCCCGAGCATACCCTGAGCCAAGCTTCAGTGATGGGGCATTGAAATCTCCAGCTATGGTGATTTGGTCACAGCTAAAGTCCGTATTCCTGTGATAGTGCTGAGCAGTAGCTGGCTGAGCTCTGCCCCACAGGTGGTTGATCGGTAGATGCCACCCATTAAGTGCTTGATGTTGCCTACAGTGAAATGACACCATATGGAGTCTGGGAATTATGTAAGTGGTGGGTCTATTGCATGTGCATATTTAAGTATATGGCAACTCCTCCCTTTCTTGTTATCCATGTCTCTCCTGACCAGAACCATATCACTTATACTGATTTCGTTGTGGGCAATAGTGGGGGTCAGCTAGGTTTCTGTTAGCATTATTACTTTAAGGTGTAGGTGTGACTGGAGGTTTCTGAGTTCACCTACTTTCCCTCCCATCCCTCCCACATTGCTGTACAGGCAATTGACGATGAGTCTCACAACCTAAGCGTGTTGTGGGGTAGTTGGCGCTATGTTGTCTACTGGTAGGGAGGCTGACATTGGGACTAGCTGGCCGATTCCGATGGAGCCGGTCCGCTGTTGTTTTTTCCTTGGATTCGGGTAGGATACTGGGGTGACACTGACTTTTATTCTCACTACCGTATCTCTGTAATGCAGCTGATGGTTGGGGACGTATTTACGCCTCAGTTTGCTGCTTCCTTATGGTTCGAGGTCTGCCTTCGCAGCATCGGATATGTCCTCCCAATTTACCATTGGTCTCGTACCACCATTGAAGTGCTGGGGCCAACTGTTCCTGTGAGCTGAATTTGACACTTAGCAGCCTTGGGGAGCTAAACAAATTTGAGATGAGCGCGGGGAGGTAGCTGGAAAATCCAGATTGCTCCAGAAACACCAAGGGACATCTAAGATGGCAGCCATCTCCATTGCTGTGCGTCATGCATGTGTTTTCACAAGCAGTGCTAGTTCCCAGCGCCGCAACACCGCATATAACCATAGGGGTAGAAAACATCAGTTCCCGTGACTCCCTCACCATTCACCTGTCAAACCACTGCTTACTATGCCTTACTTTTATGTCGGGAATCCTGTCGATAGCTATTATTTGAGCCAGTAACAGTCTTCTTTCACTCTCCTCAGCAGAGCCCAGTGTCATCTTTAATGGAGGTTACTTACCTTGAGATACCAAAAACACCCCTGTACAATCTGCACAATTCCGCTGAATTAATTTTCAGACGTAATTTATTGCAAAAATTAGACCACTGTTATTTATCAAACAGAGCTCTTTGTTCAAGCAAATTGTAACTGCACGCGTGTAAATTAAACGGGAAAGGATAATTCGAATGACTGACCTCAGACTTCGGTTTGGATTTAGGCTACCTGTCTTCCTTTGTTGGGTCAATCACTTTAGAATTGATCAGTTAATGACTAGTCTTCGCTATATCGCCGTACTTGCTAGTTGATGCAAGAAGGGCTTTGGCAACTCCAACTTTCTGGCTGTTTTAGGTGTGCCCTTGAGGGTCTTCACTTTATGAAGATTGATATTTCCAGTCGGTTTGTTAGGAGTATCCTTCTCACGGTTTTTACAAAGTTTTGGTGGTGTGGTGTTATCTAGCGGAAAACTGTATTAGGCTGTATCGAGACGTAAAAGTGGAATGCTGTTTCTATTTTCCGGAGACCCTCTGTGTAAGACTGTGCCGGTGTGACCAAGTGAGCAGATGTACCAGAACTATGGGATATGTTATTTTGTATGGACTCAATAAATTTTGGCACCATTTCGTCACAATTGCAGTGCACCCATAGTCTACAAAATTACATTCTAATGATAAGTCAGTTTTACAAACAACAACACTGCAGGCCCGGTAATCGTCCGCATTTCTAGATGACACTTTCAAGGTCTTGTGACGTCTTGAGAGTTTCTTTTTTGTTTCGCTGTGTGTCACGCACTAGTTTCCAAAGGATACAGGTGTATTACCATATCCACCTGGTTTTGTCTGTGCCGCTTCGGTGCAAGACTATGGCAGTGTATGTGCAGTATCAAAACGGACGAGATGTACACTGGTCTTTAGAATTGGTATGCGAGATTGGGTTGATGTCCCTGGGTTATTGCCTCTTCCAGCTAAAGCTCTTGTGACTATAGAATATGGTGTTTTAGTGCATTTTTAAGGCTGATTTCAACTGTCATATTAACAATCACTATAACCTATGATGATATATATAAGTAAGAGATAGCAACAGTATCTGCCCAGAAGAACAAGAACAATAAGACTGACAAATTACAGGATAGGGAAAATAAAAGATTTTCGACTTTACCTAGTACTTTTTGGCTGCTCGGCTTCACAAAAGTCACGTGGCAGGCCAACAAGCCTTGTTTATCTGAACGAGTGAGGAAGATGCTGCTATGGATTTAGCACCTGAAGGTCTGGCAATAGTTTGAGATAGCTGGAAGTACAACGAAGACATCTGATTTGGAAGTAATGGTTGGATGTTATTCACCGACCAGCAAAATGAATTTCCTCGAACGGATAATTCACAAAATAGGTATTTTCCGGTTAGAGAAGAAAAAGCACATCGTATTCAAGTAGCGTGCTCGAATCATGAAAGCTCGCTGACTAATGTAGTCAGGAGCAGTGATGAGGCTGTCGATATTACCAACGCATTATGTGCCTGGCTATTTCGTTCGAAGTAAGCATCATAATTCGTGACTAAATCAATAAATCAATATCTATAATAGTGTGTCATTGATGAAGTCGACTGGGTATTTCTTGAAAGAAACACATAGTAACTAGCATAGCGACTAGCCTTTTGTATGCATACATGGATAGAAAGATGAATACAATCATTCTGGCCAACGAGATTCTATAAAAAATAAAAGACTTCTGATACGCGCACAAAAAACGCCAAACATAAAAATAAGCTTGCTATTATGTAAGTATCGGTAGTATGATCAATGAAGTACTTAATACGTTATTCGAGCATATATCTACTATTCAAGTAAATGCAGTGTTACAAACGACAAACGACTTCGTTAGCTATGATGAACTCAGATATATTCCCGTTATGGGAGCTGGCCACGAGAATGGTAAGTATCCTGCATATTTGATAATATGAAAAGTAGCTTCTTATTGCAGAGCTAATGAGGCATGCTCCACTATCGTGATCTAACTTGTTGATGTTGATTCTAAGCTCTAACCAGGCGTGCCAATATTAATGCAACATACTATTCCGTTAGCATGTTGCGACTCGTGTGAATATCATTTGCTACGATATGGACAACTAGCTTACGTTGGGCGAAAATTGGGTGATAAGATTGCCCCCAACATGCCAAATGTACCATGTGATTTACAGTGATTATAGGAAAATACCAGATGCCTATGGAAAATGAATGCTAGACTAAAGCTTACAATAGTCAAATAAAAAATTGCAAATCAAAAACCAAAATAATCCGGAACTAGCCCGGGTGATTTGTGAGTCTATCGATCACCCAGCAGGACTTCGCTACTACCAACTAGTATGCTGTCACCGAAACGACTTGAAATCGCCTCCATAAAATTTAACCATGATAACTAGTGTTGTATAGCTGATAGCAGGAATTGTGTAGGTGCAGCACGGCGAATATTGGATGGTGATTGAGAGGAAGTGTAGAGGAACAAAGAAGTTTGTTAGTTCAATTAAACCTCAGCCGTATCGCTGTCAACGACCAATTTGCTTATCTGTGCGGATTGAAACACATTGTGGGGAATATAATTTTCATGAGACAAGAGCTCGGCAGCTTCACTGTAGTGCAATTATCTACTTGTACACTCTCTTCAAATCACTAGTGACAAATACATCTTTCACCTATCCACCCGGCTTGGTCGGCCAGGCTAAAGAGTTAGGAGGTAGTTTAACTAGTGCTTAGGTCTAGCAGGGCTGACAGCCACACATTAATCGTGTACGTTATGTCTGGCAGAAAAAAACCGCGAACAAGTTCAAAATTATTCAAGCAACCTAACTAAGTGGTTTACTAGACAAGAAACAGGTTAGTCAACATAGATCACGTCGGGTTCACCAGCACTAGGACACCAGTAAGTTAAACTGCTTGAGTGACTTCTAACTCGTTTCCAGTTGGTCTCGACAAGATATGAAGCTCACGATAGCTGTGTATCTCACAATCGTGCCACATCTGAGCGCTAGCCACACTGCCTGCTGACTCTTTATCCTGGCTCACCTAAACTGGTGGTCAGACTTCTGTTAACACCACCCTAACTAGCAAAAGGAAGAATGTAGTCCTCACTGCTGTTCAAAGATGTATTTATTAACGATGGCATAAATAGGCTATGGAGGCAAACAATCACATCACAACGAAGCCACTGAGTTCTGGTGTCTTGAAAATCAACTTCCTCCAGTTTGATTCAGTCAGCACAGATAAACAAACTGTTCGGTGAGGGCGAAACGCCTCATTTTCGATGGAGTTTACGAATTACTTTACTTTTCATAACGTGGACCTGGTCTTTCTTTCTCTATCGAAATTTATCAAGGGAACCAAATGTATGGAATTCATGTTCGTTTTGACATTCAAAACTGGATCACCCAGTGCCTCAGTCAAAGATGTTACCACTGGGCTAATTGAGCCTACTACTGACCTGTGGAAATGTGGTAAACGCTTTGACTGTACACTATGTGCTGACTGATATCATTCGTCTAGTCCTTCCTTTTGGTGTGGGCTGTACTCTGTCAGTTAAATTTACAATGTGGCCACCATGCTAGGTGGCCCGCCATCTCAATGCAGTTTGCTAAACAACTACAGTCAATCGGCAGAAATATGGGTTCGAATTTTAGAATATGCCTTCTTGAAGAGTGCAAACAATTGCGAAACATGAGTCAAATTCTTCTTGCCGAATGCCTTCAGCCAACTTCCGATAATTCACGGTAAAACCACGGCCATCAATTTAGCTTGATGGTCGCAAAACAAACTTTACTGGTACGGTTCGGTCTGCACCAAAATGAAGGATTAGATGCTTCAAATGATCAGTGCAGAAACTTTTATTAGTGTTGTCAAGAACTTTGGTTATTGACTGAAGAAAATCCACAGAATTCAGAATACTGCTAAGGTACTGAAGAACCAGCAGGACTTCAGCGCAAGACAGAAGGGGGACGTCGATGATCTGTTGCCTATGCAATAATAAAGTAGTATGAGTTAGTCAATTATACAACAGTTTAATCATCGAATTAACAGTTGCTGAATATAAATACACTAAAATGTCCACAGATGAACTACATAGTCACTGGTGATTATTTACCAGTAGTAAACAACCAAACACAAGCAAATTTTGGCACTACTGATCATGATGTTTGCCCAACACTCAGCGAATCGTAGGCTGAAACGGTTCATTTGCATGTGTTCTGTCATTACTTAATTTTTATTCTTTATATCCCATAAGCCACAGGTTGAGCACACCTATCATTATACAAACACTTAGGGATAACGAAGAAAATTATCGATGCTTATTTTTCAGCCTAATGAAAATACTCACTATGCGTTTTCGTGGTTAAAGTTGGAAACACATCGTATACTGCAAAACGGGCGAAAGACTTGCTCCAAATAAAAACTATTCGGCAAGCACACAAATCGTAACTCAAATACGACAACAAGCAGTCGATGAGAAATTAAACTTCTGAGATAAAGAGATTACTTCGAACAAACATTAACAATAAATTGCAAGTAGACTCAAAGGTTGGGCATAAATTTAAGTCTAAATTAAAGCATACTAACCAAGACGCCAATATTATAAATTCCTCCAGATAAAAACTCAATACAGTTAAGGCTGAATCATTCAGCCTTACTTTCTACACACTGTACAACGAAATGAGTGACCCAGCAGCAAACTAGATCTTTTGATACTTAGTTGCACCTTATTACGAATAACCAAATAACCCCTTATGAGACTGAAAATCAACACAATCACACAAAGGGGTCCGGTCATCATGACATAATGCATTCCTTTGTGACAACCAGTGGAGTATCACTCTTTAGGGAGCAAATGCTAAATTGATTTCTCGATTTCTCTTCCTTTGATTTAGCTATCGATGGAAATTTTTCAAGGTACTTGCGACTACCATACAATCGGTGGAAAGTGGACCATCAGGGGCGAAAGTACTAATTTTGTTGCAGCAACGCCACAGTCCTAACTACCCTGCTAATCTAACTCACAACCCACTCCACTGGGGAATACCAGAGCTACGGCCTGTGAGTGGCCAGTCTGATAACTCAGGATCCATTAGGATACGAAGAATCAATAATAGTCTCCCAAGACGTGGGCATGAAGTAAACAATTTCCTTTACATTGGTCCAAATCCAGAATGTAACTCGAAATTTGTTCTGTTTATCGAAGCGAGCACAAAGAAATCAAATTGGTTTATACTAGCTCGTAAAAACGATATTGGTCATTGGCGATTCTTTGAACTCGACGTGACTTTTCCTCTCTAACCGGAAAATACCTATTTTGTGAATTATCCGCTTGGGAAACCTGATCTTCCTAGCCGGTGAATTAAATTCAACCATTACTTACATATCGAATCTCTGTGTGGTAAGTCCAGCTGTCTCGAACTACTGCCAAAGCTTCAGGTGCTATTTTTGTAGCAGCATCTTCCCCACTCGTTCAGATAAACAAGACTTGTTGGTCTACCACGTGATTGCTGTGAAGCCGATCATCCAGAAAGTACTAGGTAAAGTCGAAAACCTTTTCTTTTCCTTGTCTTGTACTTTTTCAGTCTTAATCTTTTTCTTGTGGGTAGATACTGTTGCACTTTTATTCTTATACAGCATAAGTTTTAGCGATAGTTAATATGGCTGTAGAAAGTAGCCTTAAAAATGGCACCAAAACACCTTACTCTGTAGTCACAAGGGCTTCAGCCAGAGAAGGCAAAAACGCAGGGACACCAACCCCAAATTGCATACCCATCCTAAAGACCCGTGTAGGACTCGTCTGTCCGGATACTATGCCTGCAGTGCCACAGTCTAGTACTGAAACGGCTCAGGCAATACTAGTAGGACAGGATACTACTACACCTGCACCAACTAAAAGCCAATGTGTGAAGTATAACAAACCTAAAAGGAAACGCTCAAGACGTCATAAGACCTCGAAGGCGTCACCAAGTAAGGGAGACGAGTGCCAGGCGTGCAATATCATTGTTTCTAAAGCTGACTCAGCTTTCGAATGCAATTTTTGCAAACGGTGGGTGCACTGCCGTTGCGACAAAGAGGTACCGAAATCATACTACGAGTTTATGAGAAATAACCCATGCCCGTGGTTTTGGTACATCTGTCCACTCTGTCGCCCTGGTGTAGTCACACAGAGCGTGTCTGCGGCTAGCAGAAACAACACGCCGCCCTTGTGTCCCAACACGGTCTTATGTAGCTCCCCACCTGCTAACGTCACATTGCCAAAACTTGGCACAGACAGTAAGAAGGACACTCCTGTCCTACTGACCGAAAATGCCAATTTTACCAAGGTGAAGATTCATAAGGCTGGACCTAAAAAATCAAGGAAAGATAGAGTTAGAGAAGCACCACTTGCATCCACAAGCAAGCTTGGCAACACAATAAAGGCTGGTCAGAACCCGATGAAGCCTAAAGTTGCTGATGCTGCAAAGGGATATGAGAAGCCAAAGGCCAAACCTAAGTCTGAGGTTAATCGGTCTAATTCGCTCATCCTCTTTAACGTACCTGTGAGCAAGGACAGCTTGCTTGAACAGCGGGCCCTGTTTGATCAGGAACAGTGGTCCAACCTGTGCAATAAACTAGGTCTGAATATTAGTTCAGTGAAATTGTGCAGGCTGTACAGGGGTGTCCACACACCTCAAGGTAAGCCACCCCCATTACGGGTTACACTGGACTCTGCCGAAGAGGCCGAAAAGGTACTATTGATGGCTCAGGTACTAGCCATCGACAGAAGCTCTAACATAAGGGTGAGACAAGACAGACCATGGGCTGTCAGACAAATGGCAAGGGAGTCACCGGAACTTTTGCCTTCCACCTCTATGGTAGTGCACGGTGTCCCGGAGCTGGAAACGGGCACTGCCTGTGAAAAACACATGCATGACGTACAGCAGTGGAGATGGCTGTCGTCTCAGATGGCCCTTGGCGCTTCTGGAGCCATCTCCGTTTACCGACTACCTCGCCCCGCTCATCTCACACTGATTAGCTCCCCAAGGCTGCTTAGTGTCACATTCAACTCCCCAGAGCAGTTGGCCATAGCACTTCAACGGTGGTATGAGATCAAGGGGAAATTGGGAGGACACATCCGATGTTGCGAAAGCAGACCTCGAACCATAAGGAGGCAGCAAACTGAGGCTTTAATACGTCCCCAAGCTTCAGTGACACTCGAGCGATGCAGTTCTGAGAATAACAGTCTGTGCCACCCAAGTGTCCTGCCTAAATCCAAGGGAAAAAACCACAATGGGCCGGTTCCATCGGAACTGGCCAATTAGTCCCAACACTAAGTTCCCTACCAGCAGACAGCTTCACGTCAACTACCCCACAACACGCTGAGGTTGTAAGACTCACTGTCAGCTGCCTGTATAGCAATGTGAGGGGGCTGAGAGTAAAAATTGGTGAACTCCGAAATCTCCAAGCACACCTACAACTGAAAATAATCATTCTCACCGAAACATGGCTAACCCCCACTATCGCCGATAATGAAATCAGTATAGGTGATATGGTTTTGGTCAGGAGAGACAGGGACAATAAGGAAGGAGGGGGAGTTGCCATATACTTTGATAGGCAACTTAAATGTGTTCGCGCAACGGACCCACCACTTATTGAACTCCCAGACTCCATATGGTGTCATTTCACCGTAGGCCACACCAAGCATTTACTTGGTGGCATCTACCGATCTCCCACCTGTGGGGCAGAGCACAATCAGCTACTGCTCAGCACTATCACAGGGATACGAGACTTGGGCTATGACCAAATCACCATTGCTGGAGATTTCAATGCCCCATCACTGAACCTTGGCTCGGGGTATGCTAAGGGAAAATTCGGCCGAAATCTACTGCAAGCTATTCGGAACACGGGACTGACTGAGAATGTTGGAGACGACACTAGGTGGGGCCCTAGTGGAAAGTCATCAAAACTAGACTACATTCTAACTAGTGACCAACTACTCGTCGAAAAGGTCCAGGTCATGACTCCTCTAGGAAGTAGTGACCATGCAGTCATAGGTTTCGACCTCGTTCTCCGTGAGCACTTGCAGTGGGACGCTACGCAACCATGTCTGTGTTACAGCAAGGCTGACTACGCTGAAATGCGGAGGCTCTTGTTCGATGCAGACTGGCCCTTAGCATGGGATGAGCTGTCTGTGGATGAACACTGGGAAGCGGTAAAAAAGATTATTCATACAGCGATCTCGGATACCGTCCCTTTAGTCACAGCACAGCCAAAAAGAAAATCATCATGGTTAAAGAGAGGCACGCAGCGTATTCTGCAAGCAAAGAGGAAGGCTTGGTTTACGTGGCGCGTATCTGGAAGCCAGATCGACCATGATGCATACCTGGAACTCAGGAACCGGTGCAATGCAAGAGTCAGGAGGGACAGAAGGTCATTCCAGGCTAACCTTGCTAAAAAACTCCTGGCAAACCCGAAGAATTTGTACCGATTCATGTCGGAAAGGAAACCAACCAACCAAGGGGCTTGCGCCTTAGTAGGCCAAAACGGTCAATATCTCACTAGTCTGGAGATGGCTGAAACATTCAGTTTAGCCTTCGCCAAACAGCTAAACAGCAATGTGGGTATTACCGTTACGAACCAAAATGGTGGCATGACTATTTCACAGGAGGAAGACCAAATAGCCACCCCTCAAATAAACCCTGCAATAGTACTGAGAAAGCTGCAGCGGCTCATACCTGGGAAGTCCCCAGGTTGTGATGACATCAGGCCATCTGTTCTGAAACAGTGCGCCGAAGCTCTCTGTAGGCCTTTATGCGACTTGTTCCAACACTCCATGGAATCGGGGAAACTGCCAAAGGAATGGAAAAGAAGCATCCTTTCTCCGATCTTCAAGGGTGGGGATAGGCAAAATCCCACCAGTTATAGACCAGTAGCTCTACTCCCAGTGGTATCGAAAGTACTGGAAAGTATTATTGATGATCACATCAGGGAATATCTGGATAGGTCTAAAATACTCCATGAAGCCCAACACGGTTTCAGGAAAGGAAGATCCTGCGTCACTAACTTATTATCAGCTTGGGACGATTGGACATCATGCTGGGATATGAATGTTCCTGTCCATGTGATCTTTCTAGACTTTGAGAAGGCATTTGACACTGTTCACCATGACCTTCTCCTACACAAAATAAGCCAGGTAGGTCTAGGTAAACCACTTCTGTCATGGTTGAAGGACTACCTAACTGAAAGGCAATTTTGCACCAAGGTCAACCGAGTCCGATCATCTTGGCACAGCTCGTCATCAGGAGTGTCGCAGGGTTCTATCCTGGGACCACTGATGTTCTTGATTTTTATCAATGATTTACCATGCCGTCTAAACTGCCCGACTCTTCTATACGCTGATGACGTAAAGATATGGAGGGCGGTAAAGTGTCCGGAGGACTCAGATAGGCTGCAGGCAGATCTAAGGCTTCTGGAAGACTGGGCGGTAACCAGTGGAATGACTTTCAACCTGAAAAAGTGCAAAGTAGTGAAGTTACACACCTGTAGACTGCAGAATGCAAGTTACACCCTGTGCAATGAAAGCTTGTCCTGCTCAACGTCGGAACGTGACTTAGGTCTAGTTCTAACGGAGAAAATGGACACAAGCGTGAATTACACGGGGGATGTAGCGAGGGCATATGCGGTCATACACTTTACACATAGACAATTAGGTGCACTCACTCCTGAGCTCTTTCTAAGGTTGTATAAAACATACGTCAGACCGCATCTTGAAGTGCATAATATCATTGCACCCCCACTGCTTAAAAGAGACGCCAACCTCTTGGAAAGAGCCCAACGACGGGCAACAAAAGGAGTGGTTGGACTCCGAAATAAACCATATGACGAAAGGCTGAAGAAATTAGGCCTATTCACACTCAGTTACCGTCGCCTGAGGGGGGATTTAATTACTGCCTACAAAATAACAAATGATCAGAATCACCCGAACAAAGGTGTTCTGCCATTGAGTAGGTATAGGCTCCCTCGTGGAAATCCCAGAAGGATAGCTCATCAGAGGGCAAGGACCCGGGTGCGCTCCCACTTCTTTTCCCTGCGGGTTTGCCGTCCCTGGAATTCCTTACCGGCAGATGTAGCTATGGCACCATCTGTGGACGCCTTTAAGCGAAGGCTGGACAACCTTGCAGTGACACAAGGACTGTATCCAAATGGCCTATCCCCTTAAAATCGCATATACCATTCAAAGATAGACAATTAAACTGGTCGTTTTACTTCTTCACATTCCCTTCAGTCTTACTCTCCTGACAGCTTTAACTACACTTATTATTATTATTGTTATTATTATTATTATCATTATTACTGGTATATATTATATATATATATATATATGTATACCGGTTGACTGACTGTTGTTACGTTTTCTTTTTTTTTTTCTCTGTCTGTTAGTCTGAATACCTTTACTAATTATATCTATTATTATTATTATTATCTCTTTTCCATTGACGACGATACCGAAAGACTAACTGGTGAAAGGATCAACTCCATTCACAGTAGTAACAGTCTTAACACACTTCATACTACAGACGCCATATAATTAATCCCAGCACTACTCCTGTTGGAGTCAACCAAAGCTACGACAGTCGAGTGGCGGGACGAGCTACACAGACGTTTACCAAAGATCAGGAACCTCTACCTTACAATCAAGAGGCGAGCGCAAAGAAATCAAATTGGTTTATACTAGCTCGTAAAAAGATATTGGATATTGGATATTGGACCTTGGCATTATTTTTGAAATAAATCGAAACACCTGCTGTAGGTCTCATTTTTTTGTACTTGAGGTACCTGCATACGTTATATTCACAGATTTCACTACTATAACTGGTTTTTTGGATAATTCGAATGTTATTTTCGCGTGTCATCCCTTTTCACTTCAAATTATTCGCCTAACATATATCCCAATCGTTTAATGTACATGAAACATTAAAATCATCCCATCTAGGTTAAGTGGGTAAAACTGTGGGCAGTTTTCCGCTGAGAAGTTTGTGAGATGCGAAAAATAGGTGGGAAAGATTTCAGTGGAAATGGTAAACCGGAAAATTGGGTATTTTGTTATATTACCCATCTTTCCCACGTGTTAGCCGATCGGAACTGCTTAATTCTTCCACATTTTCACCCCACCCACGTACGTTTTCCGTCTGGGAGTTTTCAGGCAGAAAGGACCGTACAAAGAGGATGATATTTCTCCTTATTTTATGAAGCTTCAATTTGGTCCGGTGCATTCTCTCTCAACATTTTTTATATTCCATCGGTCGGTCGGTTTTCGACATAGCTCTCATGTACTAATTATAAACTATCTTTAGTATAACACATAGATTTTCATTGCATTTAATGAGTAGGAGCTCGTTACTGATGGTTAATCTTGCACCTTTTTTGGTCTAAACGCATCCTTTTTGATTTTGGTTGGTATACAGGTCCAACTTATTGTTGCTACCTTCAGCTAGGGAAAGTTTGTAAGGAATGTATCTGTCATTTATTACTGATGACCAGTATTCTTACGTTAATTACTGTCTATATTTGTTGGTTACAAGGTTGACTTTGATTAAGAATTCCAAAAATTTTGCTGAAACAAATGGAGATTTATCTTTACTCCACGCTCGTGCTAGTTCATAGTCAACTTATATTGCAAATGTCATCTCTGCACTGAATTATGGATCTCGGTCGGTCGATAAAGAGAAGTAATTATGACTGACTGACTGGCTTCAACATAGGACTTTGCACACATGTGCAGCAGTTCGAGTCGCCACACCATGTAGCACATGAAGCACGAGAAGAGGGTAAAGAGAGATAATAAACAGAATTATGAGGCAAAAAGAATAATAATATGGAAGAACAATAGAATTTTGCTGGATATTATAAGTCACGAGAAGTGGATGCCATCAATGGGAACGATTTGGAGCCATATAACCAATTGTCTACAGTTATTGGTTTTTACCATCCCAAGTCCATCCTATGTCAGCTAACAATACCCATTGAGGAGGGCGATGATTAGTTCTGCTCAACTCATGCCTTGACCATCTCAATCAGTGTAACTTCACAACCTTGTCTATTGATTTCCCCTCCTTACCTAGCACTTGACCAAAGTCTAACCTCAGTATTGCTCACCTTATAATACCCCTTAACACGGGAGATAGAACTCAGATGCCTATGAACAGAGACAGCTAGCCTTTTCGTATCTTCCACTTTTAATAGCCGTGTCTCAGCCATGCAGAAGGACACAGCGAACTGCTGAGCAGTACATATGCCCTTTAGTCGTCAGCCGAATATCACGTCTACGCCAGAGATGACGTTGGCATATACTAGACGAACCTTCTGTATCCATGCCGAGATTTCGTCAGCGATCAACCCGTTGGGGTCAGCACACTACCACTTCATTCCCTATCTTTATGCCAGTAATGAGTCGATGCACTTCAGTCCTGTAGCATCATCTTACGTTTAACAGGAGCAAATCGCATGCCAAACATTCGCAGATTGCTGTTCAAGGTGTTCAGAAGACGCGGCATTTTGTCAGCGTCTAGTTTAGACGCCATATTGGTCAAGCTAATCCCCTGTGGTTGTCACAGGAAGACTTGTCTCTCTTCTTGTATATCGGGATAATCAATGAATTAAACCAGCCCGGCGGGACTACCTCTGATTTCTTGATGCTACCTAACACCTTAGTTAAAGCAGACAGACTGTCCGTAAACACATCTGGAGTCATTCCATCAGGTCCCACCGCTCTGCCCCGTTTCCGACTAGTGACAGCTTTTGTAACCAAAGTTAGGGACTGAGTACCGGTGTTTGTATCCCACTCAGGGAGATGTTGGATGCTCGGTAAGTTGATCATGGCTGTAGGCCAATTAAATTGCTCCTCAAAGTGTTCTTTCCAAAGTTCCAGTCGTTTATCCCGGGAGCTAATTGTGGTGCCATTTTTCTCGGAGATTGTCGCACTTATCACTTACCTTTTACCACCTGTTTCCTTGATGAGTTTAAATAGTTGTCCGGTGTTTCCTATCGCCGACGCCTTTACCGTCTCTTTCGCTTCTGTCGCCCACCACTGTTCACTGTCGTTGTGAAAACTTCTTGTTAGTTTGCGTTTGAGCAGCTTTCGCTCCTCATCATATCCGGAGCTCGCCGGAACCAGTCTTCTTGCATCAATCAGTTTGAATGAGGTAATACAGATTCACTGACTCTTACTAACTTCTGGTTTTAGTTTATTAACAGCCTTTACAGCTGTGTCTACAGCTAACTGTATGTTGTGCCAGGCTTCCTCAGGAGGGGTCTTGCTGTCGACCTCCGATCCTCGTTTCGCTATCAATTCCTTAAATGAGGAGTCAGTATCTTTATTTAGTTGGGGGTGTAACTACCTCGCTGCCAACAGTTTTTTATGTCCATTTAATCGTAAGCATAAACGTGCGCAAACCAGGGCGTGATCGGAATCTACGCATGTGTTCCAGAAGGAGTGGCAATCTTCTACTGATCATCGCCAACGATACCCTATCTCTATGGGGTCTGTTTGAGACCAACTTTGATTTGGTGGTGGAGTTCGCCAGGTTAGGCAATGCCTTTCTTGATACCTAAAGTTAGTGCACACTAGGAGCACGATCACCGTTGTCGGTTCGTCGGCAGGGAACTCCATACATACCACCTACATACTTCTCAGTCTGGCACAACTTCCCTACTTGGGTTTTGAAGTCGCCTGCTAAAACAACTAACTATATCTGAAACTTT
Organism: Trichobilharzia szidati; assembly: GCA_944472155.2. Taxonomy (NCBI): domain Eukaryota; kingdom Metazoa; phylum Platyhelminthes; class Trematoda; order Strigeidida; family Schistosomatidae; genus Trichobilharzia; species Trichobilharzia szidati. Next base: position 60,758,611 of record OX235274.1, on the reverse strand, counting down.
TGCTTCTTGCAACAAACTAGACAGTTTCTAGTAGAAATTACCATTTAGTTCATTGGAACTGCAGTCTGTTGGGGCGTAGGCAGAGACAAAACAACGATGGGTAATACAGTTCTTCCTTCTTCTAATCAATCCGTTCAGACGGACCGCACACATACGACTATCTACTGGGATCCAGCCAAAAAGTGATTTTTTTACTCTAATACTCAACCCTACCCCTACACTTGCGAGTCCTCGCGAACTAGCTGAGCGGTCTCTTGACACTCTTAAGGTGAATTCTGAAGATCGACCTTGTTGGTCGGGTGAGGTTAAGTGAATAACCACACTCGGGTCTTGTATGCGTGTCTCCGAAACACACCATACATCCATGGCTTGACATGCCAAAGTTCTTGCTAGTGATGCCTGTTGTCCGACTTTGCAGAGGGTCCTGACGTTAAATGCTCCTACATGAAGTTTGCAGCGTGGCTTTAAGAAGCTGTCGGTGGGTGTTTCTATGGCTCATCGTTGTTCGTTGTCACAGAGTGAAGTGAAGATGCCTCACTAGCCTTTAGAATAGTACTAACAGTAGGAGGAAAACAAGATGAAGGGATGACGGATTAAGGAGAATGATGACTATAAGGGCTTTGTGTGCTTTTGGAAGTGTGTGGGCAGTTGTTACTTACCGGCTGTCCACACCGTGGAAGTTGATTTTTTCTTAGGGTACCTGAAACAGAATTAATGTTGCGTGACCACAGAGCCCAAAGGACAACTGATTGAGGTCGGTGACACACGGCCTGTTTGAACTGGCTTTTGGTTTGTTTACGTATTAGTAACTTCCCGCCGGCTACGGAACGGAACACCGTAGGGTAAGTCGGGATGTACAATCTCTGGGGTCGACGTTTTCTAATCCCCTGTCTCCAGAGTGGAGAGACAGTATAGCTTACTGGCATGCTGGTGATTTAAGGGAACACCTTACTGCTGTTACATCCCTGTTCGCCGGCAGTACGACTTTGACCACAGAGCCCCGGCATAGTGTAGAAGAACCTTGCACTATGCCAGTATCTGATTTTATTCTAATCGCTATCCCAACAATCTTCCTGACATGGTAGGACCTGAAGGAAGATTAGTTCCAGACAGTGTAGCATGCTGGTTCATTGTGATATGCAAGCCCGAGCACCACATCAAGGTAGAAGCTATCGGTCGGGCGAACTAGTTGTAGATAATTTCGCTTCACAGTACAATGAATATTGTGAGCTTTGTACATTTAATTCTTTTGATAAGTTTCAATAAAGAAAGACCAGATTTGCAGCATAAAATGTTATCATTCCATTTCACAGGTTCTCATCAGCTACAAACTACTTGAAATTACAATGGTTCTAAATAATGACATAACATACTACAATGTGCGAAAGGTAATAGAGAAAATATTATAAGATGAACGCATCCGGAATATAAGTATTGTAATTTTTAGTTTAAGTCACCATCAATTAATATGCTTTCAAAATAGAAGATAGGGAGAAGATAGAAAACAGAAGAATCTAATAAACAGTGTTAGCATGTAGGTTTACTTAGCAACTCAAGAAGATTACAGTTCATAAAATTGAAAAGTTGCTTAGTGAGTTGAAATCACTAATGTGGATGACTTATCAATGTAATCAAAATGCAGTTACCAAGGGAGAGAGAAAGATTAATTACACTCTCTGTATTCATAGGTTCGCTTTGAAACGATTGATTGCAATCTTTTCAGCAAGTCGTAGTAAATTTACTGTCCTTTGTATGTTTAATACTTTGAATGATTTAGAAATCTCAACGGAATGACACGTATCCACAAGGCGTCTAGTAATTGCATTTCGTGAATATCTGCTTCCATTTAGACATAAGTTTCCTGGGATATGCTCTGAAAACCGGATAAAAGCCTTTCTTTCTGTCCTTCCAATGTACTTGCTGCCGCAGGCGCACGTAAATTTATAAATGCAGTTGGAGGTAGCATCAGCAGGATACTTATCCAGTTTCGATTGGCTTATATAGCATGTAGTGCTGTATAGTGTCACCAGCTTAGTTGCAGAAAAGTATCTTTATATTGCTCCTTTCATTCTCTTGTCAATCTTTTATGATTACTGCTTCTTCTTAGAATAGGAAAAAAATTTACACTTCTTTTCAACTGTTGGATACTTCACTTTCTCGTCTTTTTCTTTGCTGTACTTTAGGATAAATGCCTTTGCATACCCGTTTTCTCCGAGGCATTTTTCAACGACGCTTAATTCTTCTTCTACCTTGTTAGGCGAACATAACTTCCTGCCTTAGTCGTAGTGTCCTTACTAATCCACACGTATAGCTTATAAGGCAGAAGCTGTTGTAGTGAAGATATCTGGTCCAGATTTCTTAACTGTAGATGGATTTTTCGACTGCACCGACATTTCTTCTCACATTAAGGTCCAAGAAATTGAACTCATCGTTGTGTTCATATTCCATGGTGAATTCAATGTTTAAGTGGATCCCATTAAGATTGTCAAATAATACAGATGTCTGACTCATGCTGTTACATCGACGTATTGGCGATAGTAGGCTATTTCATTGATATCAGAACTCAGTTGCGTCTGTTCAAGATAACCCATGAAGTTATCGGCCAGGATAGATCCTAAAAGTGAACCCATGGCTATCCCATCAATTTCTCGGCAAAATTGGTTGTTAAATTTGAATTGTATGACTTTTGTGCAGAGAAGTAGTAGACGCTTCATCTCTGTTTCCGGTAGTGGTAACATATATACTTGTTTACAAATGATGTCTATTGTTTCGATCACTGGTACATTTATAAAAGGGTCAGTCATGCCATACGACACCATTAGTTTGTTTCATATATCGACATAGTCGACTTTAAAAATTGGAAGGTATATCTGAAGCTATGAATTGCAAATTTATTTCGAATTGGCCCCAATAAATCACCTAACCATCGAGCTAGCTCGTGGCACGGTGATAATATGGGTCTTAAGGGCACATCGACCTTACGGATTTTCGGTAAACCGTACATAAAAGGGAGGCGCCCTTTTTGAGTTCGTTGTAAGTCTTGTTATTGATCAGCTTCTTGATGAGGAGTTCTTTGAAACATTTATTTATATCCGGCTTTCCATCAAAGGGCCTGTGCGCTACTCAACAGTTTGTTCTGTCCTCCTTCATGGCTGTTGAAAATGGAAGATATCAAAAAGTTGGCTGTCATTGACTACATACGTTTACTTTCTATTTCCTGTGTTAAATAGTACATTATGATAAGCAATATTAAGGTTAGGCGTAGTGTTAGTTAAGGAGGTTTTGAAGCTACGTCGATTAAAATGGCTTGGATACGTGTTGCACATGCCGAGTCACTGCCTTCCTCGACAAGTAATGCTAGTTAACATAGGGTTGATTCGGAAAAGAACCAGGGTTTGTCAATTCAAAGCCTGGCATCAATCAATGAAGTTTTTGGCTTTTGGTTTGAATCGCATAGTGAGGTGTAGACTGCCTGACTAGAGATTAGTGGTGATAGGGCTCAAAATCTTCATTGGCGGAAGTGCATTCACTGTGTGATTTCCCATATCCCCTGCATCTTGATGTCTTTCCATGTTGCTAGTCTTTCTCTCCTATATTTCTGCTCATTATAGTTCTTTTTAGTCTCTCTTCTTTTTTCTCTACCTTTGTGGGTTATGTAGTGTGACAACTTGAACTGCTGCACTGCTGTGCCAAGTTCTGTATTGCAACTCAGTAAGTCATTCAGTAGTACTGGCCGAATAAGTCTCATCTGAAAAAGTTGTGAACTTGGTAACGAAGCGTACTTTTGTGTATAGGTTTGCTCATGCTGTATGTCTCAGCGTCTGTAGACAAGACAATGTTCAAGCCCACAACTTACTGGATGAACGTCAATTGACACTACTTCATATATTCACTGGATGTTTGCAGAATCTCTCCGGTAGTCGTGGCATCATCATGGTGAAATTACCTTGCAATATAACAGTAACTGCTTCTATCTTTGCCGCTATTAAATATATCGTCTTGCATAGTAGAACTTTCGAGAACTCTTTTCAGCCAGCATGGGTCATTGTCCCATTGCAGTTTCAACCATCGTTTTGAGGTAGTAGTTATCACTCTGGCTTGCTCTAGTATTTAGTCCTCGTGTCACTCAATGTATAAATGAGATGAAATGCATAGTTACCTAAGTTAGTGTTCCATAAGTAAAAATCTAATAGGCAGTTCTTTTTTGACACGCTTACTAAATTTACTTTAACTAAATTATCTTTTCTTGTCTCTGATTTGTATCGTCCGTTTTAGATGCGTGAATATTTTTGTAACCCTCTTTCTATGGTCTTCAACTGAAATACCTTCAAATTAAGAATCTGTCTGCCTATCTTATATGTGCTAATATATAACGCGTCAAATCAGTATATAATTGCTTTGTCCCTTTGTTTACTATCACTAGTCATCTCAAGACATCATTTTTTGTAAACGATATCCATACCACACTTGTGGTCTGTGTCATGGATCTTTTTGAGGAGAAGGATCGTTTGGATGGATCTACGAGGGAAGTTGGTGGCCTCATATTGTCGAAATCAAAAGAAGTTTTCAGACAGCCGCGACAGTCCTTGTTTGGCCTAGACAAATTAGCGGCGAAAAAACGACAGGAGGCTGAAAATAACGAACCTCACTTCAACAAACGTGATGGTACAAATAAAGAAAGGTAAATTAGTATTTTGAGAATGACTTTTTCTCCTCAGATTCTACAGGGAAAGGCGTGTAGAAACTCCGTCTAATCGTGGGGGTGTCAGTAAAGAATATTTCGATTCTCAGGCGAGGAAGCGGGAACGCGATTATAAGGAACGAGTGAAAACTGGTCTTGTTTCGTCAACCTCTAGGAAGTTTGATAACAGTTATTCAGATTCTCGGAAATCATCAAGTAAGCTTCGTAGCATTATAGTATGTCTGTGAAATTCAGCCGTCATAAAATATGTAGGCTAAGTTACTATCTTGTCCTCTCTCCAATATTGTGTTACTTATTAAGGGTCTGCTTGCACAAGTTCGTACTTAAAATAAGAATAGGAATGCGGGGCAGTGTAAATGTACACATAGATGTAAAAATGTCTCTCGTTATTCAGAAATTGGGTTTGTGTATTGCAGGGTTTCTTAAATGCATTTCTGGAAACGAATGTAGTTTAGTGTTTTAAGTCTTCAAATAAAATGAATGTAACAATTATGGTGCTTTAAATTCATTGCTATCTAATGTATCTAGGACCCAGTCAACGCCACGTACACCTTCATGTGATACTGAGACCATCATTTGAAGAAATGCTTGCAAACTAGATACTATTCCTGGCTAAATCAAAATCTAGTGTTCAGTTCGACGTTACTTGCTTCCTCACTGAATACCAACATGGGTTTTCGTCTACATTTGAGCATTGTAGCTGCCCGTTTCCTGTTTTCATTCAGTTTGGTGCACAGGTATACCTGGAGTTGCTATTGCAGTCAAAATCCTATTAGTGCCACGCTGCTTGTGTGTTTGTACGTATTTATGAAGTTGAACAGCATCACCTCGTCGGTCAGGCACTGTTCAATAAAATGACTACACGTATATCATACATATTTTTTAGAAAAGACATAAAATCTCATCCGATAATTTCGTACTTGTGGTTATTAAGACATTGTCTAGTGTGGGATAGTATTCAGGCGCTTGAAATATTCACTCTGCATTTTCTAGAGTGATTGATTTCAAAGGAGAAAGAAGTAAGGTTTGCCTGAGTTGAGTCACTGACAGGATAAGAGAAAGTTAAGGTGACCGTGAAGAGTGTAGTATTAGTAGCACAGGGGATAACGAAACTAGAGGAGAGAGCAAAAGCTGCCAGATTGAATTGTGCACTGGTGGTAACGTATGTGGGATTAGTATTTACAGACTATTCATGTTGAGATAGTTGGTATCTTCTTAAGACATTTGAAAGAGTAGGTAGACCAGTTTTGTGTTGCCGCAGATCCCGTAATGATGTTTTTTCGACCCCGTATACGCTTGTTAAATTTCGCTCAGTCTCAAAACCTTACTATTAGCAACGGGAAGTAGTTGGGCATAGTTTTCAATATTGGTGCATTACTACCTTTTCTCTGCAAAGTGGAAAGGTGGTGTGACTCGAATGGTGCTCTTCCAAGTTAAACATCGCACCGCAACTTGGCTTTGCTATCAGATCCCGAAAGTATCACAAGTCATTCACATTAGAAGGAGTATTACTAACCAGCTTTCTGAGGGCAATAGGACCTAAATGGAAAGTTGCTTCACTCAAGATAAGTTGCTAACTTAATTAAAGTCTGCTTACCACGTCAGGATTATAATTATTTGTTGGTAATGTCGTTCGTTATTGTCTACAAAGTTCACAGATGAGTAATGTGAGCTCACCACGTATTTCTATTCATTATTCCTTGTTGTTTTTCCGTTGAAATAATATTTTTGCTATATATTAAACATAAAACTCTTTACCAAGCGGTGTGCATTATGAAATTTTTTAGATCACTCTCGTCATGAAACAGACAGAGAAAAGGAGTCTTTGAGTACACGACGTCGAAGAGAAGAAGAATGGGAAGATGAAACACCTAGTCGCAGTGCTAGAGAGAGTGGAAATGCTACTGGTTCCAGCATTAACCGATTTCAGACTCCAGAAATTCATACATTTGAAGAACGATCTCCAGGGCATTCTAGTTGGGATGATTCTGGTCTAGGAACAAGTCGATCGACGACTCCTAGAAGCACTGGGTCATTAGCTCGCGGATCAGATAAAGAGCGATATACTTATACTCCTCTGCCAACTCCAACTTTCAAGCATAACCCTTGGATGCAGTCAAACAGAAATGATACACGAGAATTCGATTCTAAGCGGTCACATTCTAACCGGCATAATCATGATCAATCTAGAACTAAACATCCCAATGGGAATGAAAATGACACTGTAGAAGGTGCTGCAACTGAAGTTGAAGAAGACAATGATGAAATTATGGCTGAAAATGAAAGACTAGATCGTAACTGGTATCAAATGGATGACGGTTATGATAATGAAAACAATCCTTTTGCTGGTAAGTTTTGTTTTTTTAATAATTATTTTTATTTGACTGTTGGACTACTTATTTTTACTCTTTAAAAATCATTGTCACTGGAACACCGAATGTTTACTATAGGCCTTTCAGTTCTAGTTTTCTTCATAATTATATAAGGAAGTAAAGTAGAGAGTATCCTGGTAATCCCACTTTGAGTACAATTGTTTGTCTTGTTCATAAAGAGCAGCAGAGAATTTCAATCTCAAACGAAATTTCACTTTTCTGAACAGTTATATTTTATGTTAATCATAACTGAATAATAAGCAGGTTTAACTTCAAGTAGTTAATGCTCTTACAAAAATATTAGTTTGTTTGATTTGATGTCAGAAGCGTGGAACACCAGCAAAATTCACTGCTTTTGAGGGGTATAAATCCCCGGGGTGGGTTTACCAAATTTCTAAAGTTGACGATGGTTTTTCACAGAAACATTGGATGATAATTAGGCCATGATAGAGGAAACAAAATGTTCATAACAGATGTCTTTTCAACAGTTTCATCCTCAAAAGCTGTATAATTGCAGTTTATATACGTAATTTATCTTAGTTACAATTATTATGGAACATATTTCCTTGGTTAAGAGATATTCAAGTTTCTATAATCTACTTTGGAGGTTGGACAGTATATTTATAACATACAAGCCTTACATTTGATTCTATCATAGAGTTAAGGTCATCTATTGAGAAAACGCATATTGGGATAAAATAAACATATATGTACTCGTAGGAATTCTTTGCAACTCTCTAGTTGATTTAATACATATCTTGTTATGCAGAACAAACGTCTTTTAAAAAAAATTATAATCGCTGTTAACTTTACTATTCCTGTTCATTAGATATTCCGGAAGAATACGCTGCAAAAAAGGAACGTCAGCTTGCAGAACGTAAAAAGAGACACAAACAACGTTTAACCGCTAAAGCTGTTCAAGTTCACAAAGATAATCAAGCATGGGAGCATAATCGTATGTTAAGGTCTGGAGTTGTCCAACGAGTAGACTTTGATCAAGATGAAGATTTCGATGAAGAAGGCGAGGCTAGGGTCCATTTGCTGGTTCGAAATATCTTACCACCATTTCTTGACGGAAGGATTGTTTTCACTCGTCAACCTGAACCAGTTATCCCAGTTAAGGTAAATTAGCGTTTTAATAAGGTTTCATTACTTCAAGTCATATCCTACAATTGTGTACGATATCTTACCTTCCACGGAGTTACCAGTAAAAAGCATATAGCATTTGAAGACATTATTTTCCTGTGTATTCGTTAGTATTAAAAGTATAGTGTTGGTGTTGAGACTCGTAATGTATGTACAAATAATTATTCCCTTGGGTGCATCCGTGATCCTTTGGGTTCCGAGTGGACCTGGGGTTTCAACAGCGCATCACCATCCCACTCGAATCTGTGCAGTTTCTCTTAGCTGGCTTCACGATTTCCCACTAACTTTCATTTCTTCCTCACATTATCTCCTACATGTCCCACTTGTCGTTTCCCATTCAGGTTCCACTTGAAGGCCTGTCTTGGGCGTGATTTCACTCAATAGTCTCCTCACCGTATGTCCAATTCATCTTCGCTTTCTTCTACATATTTGTTAGGCGATAGGCTCTTGGTTAGTTCGTTTCCAGAGTTCTTTGTCTTTAATCCTCTCTGGCTGGTCTCCTGATCTTCAGTATGGAGCCCCAGCTAAGACAGCTGTGTGATGAATGTCTGCATCCTGTTGGAAATGCCATTTGTGATGTACCGAGTCTGTGAACTGTGCGGAAGCACTGACCTGACGCTAGTGTTGAAAATCTGAATCTTGTTCTTTATGTTGAGTGCACCAGATTTCCACATTGATTTCAGTTTGGTGAAGGTCTGTATTGCTTTGCGGGTCCCGCCGTCCTGATTAGCTTTGACATCCAGATCTGAGCCGCCTGTAGTTGAAACGATGCTGCCTAGACAAGTGAAACAAGTGACTTCATTTAGATTTATCCTGTTAGTCGTGATTGATGCTTGTTGTTGTTGTTGGTGGTGGTGGTGGTCAGGTATCTTCATCAATGTATATATATATATATATATATATATATATATATATAAAATCACTCAGAGGATAGGCTAAAGTGTTTGCTTGAAAGCTGTATTTTTGTGTTTATTCTCATCTACATCTTTTTATAAGTACGTGGTACTAAAGTATATTTAATCCTTACTAATTAAATTAAATTTGCCACCTTTGTCTTTCCATCGAAGGGTGAATGAGCTTGTTCCCCGATATAAGTGTGTCATAAATTTTTTTGCTGAATGTTGCCTTTTTATGACCTCGCCAGGTGAAGATTTATCCTTGAACTCCAAGTAATAACATGAAATCTTAAGGGGAATAGGAATATGTAATGTATGCACACTTCTTCTTTGAAGGTTTTCTATTTTTATGATGTTTGCATAAAACCATTGCGTGTGTGTATGTGTGTGCGTTTATCACCTTAGCTACTTTTGAGTATCACAGTCGTAACAACCAAATCTTTGTATTTATCATTGTTTCGAGGGACTTCACTCTCTCTTTTTGGAATATCTGTTTCTCCATACTAACGTAAATTACTTATAATTTGTAAATGCTATTTTTTGAAATTTGAATTCCTTGCTTTTGAATCTCATACGCTTCTCTGTGCTTCCATTCGCTTTCGCCGCTTTTAAGTAGGACTAATCTGTAATAGGTATTCATCACAAATTTTTGCTTTTTTACTCCACTGGTGTCAGAAGCGTAACTGGTCGATTGAAGTGAATCTCCTTCACCCCGATTGCTGTCTTTCTTTCTTCTGATGTCATCTGCCTTCAGTGTTCATAAAGCATCGTCATTCATCAGTGTTTCAGTGTCGCATCAAATCGTATTTTTCTAAATAATAACATTGTAGAGCATTTTCATTTTGTTATTTCTCGTTAAAGTATGTACCAAAACAGTTATAAAATGTGATTTTACTTTTGGTGTCTATTTTTTATGACAATACATTGCTGTTTTTTTTCCGTAGGATCCAGATAGTATAATGGCTAAAGTTGCTCAAAAAGGCAGTGCTATTGTGAAATATTTCAGAGAACAGAAAGAACGTAAAAGAGCACAGAAAAAAGAATGGCAATTGGCTGGAACACGTATTGGCGAAGTTATGGGTATTAAACCTCCTGAAGAAGAAGATAATTGGACTGAAAAATCTCATCGTGATACTCAAACCTTTGCTGATAAAGTTGGTGATATGAAATCTGAAGCTGTAAGCGACTTTGCCACAAGAAAGACTATTGCGGAACAAAGACAATATTTACCCGTATTCTCTGTAAGAACGTCTCTACTGAGAATGATTAAAGAACATCAGGTGAGTTGACTACCACCCACTATCTACAAGTTATGGAATTATCTCTTTCTTGTTGAAATTAAAATATCTTTTCAGACGGGATTTATTTATTTCATACACTGAGAAAGCAGAATATACCATATGGAAAATTGGCTTTTTTAAGTGTGTAATTCCCTAGATTCATGTGTAGCTCTAAGGCATTAATACTAGTGTTTCGAAAAACTGAACAATAATTCGTCTCGCTTATAATAATTCGGTAGTTCATAAAGAAAAACACAGCTTTTTGATCAGCGAAGAAATATCTCTTTTCAACGACTTCATTTTCAAGCTGTACAGTCGTATAAATATTACGGAAAAAGGCATTAAAGGCATTTATACCAGTTCACTTATTTAGCAATCTTTAAAAGTTTTGTAATTCATCCACTTCAACTCTACTCACTTAATATAGCCATTTTAATTATCGTTATTCTTATCATATGTTTACTGACTGGGCAATTTCTAGTGCCACAACTGTACGGCTTGAAAATGAAGTCGTTGAAAAGAGATGTTTCTTCGCTGAACCAAAAAAAAACAACAACTGTGTTTTCCCTTATGAACTAATGGGTATATTCCGGTAGTTACTTGTGTGATAAATAGTTAAATGTAGTTTCAATACAATTTACTTTTAGTTCTTGCCTACTCTATGCAGAGATATTTTTCTTCTGTACTCGAAGACCTGGTGTATAAACTCTAATTGCAAAAGCCTCAGCAATTGCAACTATATCCTTCTGTTTCTCTATCTATTGACAACAGTGAATGAATTGAAAACGACAATATCATATCCGTAGTCTATAAGATGCTTTGTTGTTATTGCACTTTTTAGCACATTGACTTCATATCTTTTTCAACCACTTGGGTAAATGCTGCATCATGCGAGTAGATTAATCACCTTTCTGTACGACCGATTTCATCACTAACTGGCCACTGAACATCTATTTTGTCCTAGTTTGTTGCTTTCCAGGCTTGTGCACCTACAACTCCATCAGGAATCGAACCTATGACCTTCAAGTTACTAGGTAAGCCTGATGGTCTTCCAGTTTCTGGTTTAGAATCCAAAGATATGGTGTCTTTAGCTGAAGAGTCTCGAACTATGATAAAATAGCTGTGTCAGGCTCCGTGATTTTCAATGGTTCTCTAAGTGATCTTAGTTCGTGATGAAGTCTACCTTAAGTTCAATTGATTTAAATGACTGAATATCTCAATATTGCTTAAATTCTCCGTTTCGTTCAGTTTATTATGGGAAATAAATGAGGTGTCACTCACCAATTGTTCATACACTTAGCAATTAACCACACGCTATGTACGATGAATAACCATAATAGTTGGCTACCTAGGACTTTGGTATTGTAGAGTGGTGCTGGAATCGCTTAACCTCTGGGTTGTCTTTCAATATTGACTTCTCGTTTTCTTAATATATAACTTTCTAATCTCACAACTTCATCATTCAATTAATTTTTCTTTTTTTTTGCATATGCATCTTTTCGGTTTGATTAGATTGTAGTGATTGTTGGAGAGACTGGCAGTGGAAAAACAACCCAATTAACACAATATTTACACGAGGATGGTTATACAACCTATGGTATGGTTGGTTGTACACAACCACGTCGAGTTGCTGCCATGTCTGTTGCTCGTCGAGTTGCTGAAGAAATGAATGTTCGTCTGGGTGAAGAAGTTGGTTATGCTATAAGATTTGAAGACTGTACTTCTCCTTCTACAATCATTAAGTATATGACTGATGGAATCTTGTTACGTGAGTCTCTGCGTGAATCTGACCTGGATCCATACTCTGCAATAATTATGGATGAGGCTCATGAAAGATCCTTAAACACTGATGTACTATTCGGATTATTACGAGAGGTACAAACCTTTACTTCTTATTTGTTTGGCGTAATATTTATAAACACTTATTGTATTAGGGGCACCTAATCCTTCCATATTTTCTATTCTATAATGACTTACTGAGTTTCATCGTAGAATTTTGCACAGTGGTGCATCAGTTCAATATGCCGCTCCATATAACACACATAAGTAGAGAAAAAAATCAAATAGAATTATACCGGGCAGAAAGAATCATCACATGGAGAAACATGAGGACTTAGTGGGTTTAAGATTGCAAAGACTGAGTGTGTCTACGCTACTGAGAACGATTTTTGGCCAAATCACCAATAGTCTTCACCCATTGATTCTTAGCATCTTGAGGAATCCAACTAGGAAGTGTACACTTCCCTACGTGGCTCAAACCAACAATCAAAGGTTTGGTTAGAGGATTTCATCGTGAGCTGACATCGGTCCAAACGGGGACAAAACAGCTGTCCAGTACTCCCAGCTTGTTTTCCAATGGTTCTCTAACCAATGTCAGTTCATGATGAAATCCTGTAACCAGTCAAACAAAATCCCTACAATCCAATACTTGAAAATCAAAGGTTTCATGGATTGATTCCACTTTTTGATTTGACCACTACTGAGACTTTCCCAACCTAGTCGAATATCAGCTAACATTGTTCGACGAAGAAGGTGATGGCCTGGCATGCGTAGCAAGTCTCCTAGCCATCTCAATCGATTGGCTCACTCTCCCTGCCTGAAGTGACTTCAGTATTACTCACCGCATTATCACTTTCATATAGACATACCATATTACATATCTGAACCAGAAGTATTACCACACACTCATTTCTCAAGTACGGCACAATAACACTAACTATTCCCCCAGCTTTACTTTTTTTTCCACTGTCACTCTCCACCGTAATAGTGTAAAAATATACAGGATTTGGGAAAATGTTACCGTGCAATACTTGAGGAATGGGTATATAGTAGCACTTCTGCTTCAGATATGTGATGTAGTTTATCTACTTAGAAAATCTTGGGGGAGATAACACTGAAAACGGTGATATTCTGGTTCAGTAATATATAGTTGATGATTCATATTACAAACGCTAGAACCATAATGGCTACCAATTACAATTTTGATGACAGTTATTTCATAATCAAGAGTTATACTTGTTCACTACTTTACCTTATATAAGTTAAAAATTCATGTTAAGCCTAAATAAAGATAATATTAATTTTAGGTTGTTAGTAGGCGAAATGATCTACGTCTCTTGATCACTTCTGCCACTATGGATGCAGAAAGATTTGCTCAATTCTTTGGTGATTGTCCAATTTTTAGAATCCCTGGTCGAACATTTCCTGTTGATACACAATTTAGTAAAACAACAGTAATGGATTATGTGGATGCATCTGTGAAACAAGCAATTCAAGTCCATTTGGGATCTCCAACTGATGGTATGTTTTCATTTATATATACCTATTACATTGTGAATATTCCTTATTAATAATGAAATTATTTTTTTTGTTATTGCTAAGAGTTACCGACTCACTCCCTAAACCTAGCCTAGTTTACTAGCCGTTAGTAAGCTCGGGAAAGAGGGAAGCTTGCTTGAGTGTGGGCCTAGCAACCGTATCTCGTAAGACAACACTGTTGCTTCTAAAACTTCAGAGGCTTAAGCACTGTGTTCTACTTGGGAACGCAAAGGAATGAAGGAGGTTAAAGCATACTAATCCTGAAAATCAGTGTGAATTTGTTCTATTGTAAATTAGCTGACAATTCCATTGCTAAAATATTCTATAGTTTATAAAAATTTGGATATTTAGGCATAATTATCCTTATTTATACCAAATTTTGGTCTCTCTTATTCTCTATTCTGTTTCAAAACTGACATCCATTTTAATTCTGTCCATCTTAGTCTTTATATACTGTTGTGAAACTTAATAAGTTTTTGTTCGTTTACGTAATCTGTTATACTGACACACTACTTCTTGGTTAATTGTTGTTTACATTCACATTTTAGGCTTGATATTAGATGGTTGGAGGCAATCGGCAGGAAGCCTTGAACCTACGTTTCGTGCTAGTTGACATTCACCAGTCAGCAAGGCGTATCTGCAACCTTGAAGGAACACATGTCCCTTTTTAGGTTGTAGATACACCTTGCTGACTGGTGAGTGCCAACTAGCACGAAACCTAGGTCCAAGGCTTCCTGCCGATTGCCTCCAACCATCTAATATCAACAATTCAAAGTGCACTGTGATGGCGAACCACCTAGCATGGTGGCCACATTGCAAACTTGGCTGATAGAATTCAGTCTGCACCAAACAAAGGACTAAACACATTACACTAGTTACTGACTAGTGTCCAATCAAGACATTTTAGGCTGATTTTATCGACAATATTCATTCACTTATCATAGAGATAGCTAGTTAATCCTTTTAGCAGTTAACGATAAATTTTACCTTTGATTAGTAGTTTAGCCTAACTGTAATTTTTACATTCCTGTATGCTTCGCTTCATATTCGTCTAATATTGGTTTGAGTTACAATCTTGAATATAATATCCATTTTATCTTCACTTTTGTTTTCCTTTCAAGGCGACATATTAATCTTCATGCCTGGTCAGGAGGATATTGAAGTTACTTGTGAACTTATTGCTGGTTAGTTGTTTGAAATGCTGTCATCCTTTATATTTGTTTTTATAAGTATTAATTATAGCAGTGATATCATAGTTTGTTATTATTTTATTGTGATTTAAATTCCTTACGTTGTAATGATAGAATACAAGAGATTTGGTATTTTTTCTCTCTTCCTTTCGTGTCCCATGTTTTTTCCGCAATACTGGTTCATTTGATCTCTTTGACATCAAATCTGTCTCTCCGCTATTTGATATTTTTGTGCCGATGAACGTCTCTTTATGTTATTATTATTCCCTTGGGTTCCGAGTGGAACGTAAGGCTTCAACAACATATCTCCACTTTGTTCTATTTTATACTGTCCTCTTCAGCTGGGCCCACGATTGCCCATAATCTCTCATCTCCCCATTGCACGGTCAGCTTCCAGGTCACCCTACGATGACCCACTCGTTTTTTTTCCATTACGGTTCCACTCGAGCAATGGCCTGCATTGAGCGCGATGTCATTCGACGGCCTCCTCAGCGTATGCCCAATCCATCCTTATTTTCTCCTGAATATTTGTTGAGAAATTGGCTCTTGGTTGGTTTGTTCTCATAGTTTCTTGTTGCTAATTCTCTCTGGTTAGCTATTTGATCTTCTTTCTGGAACGAAGGTAGGTAGTTGTTAATAAAAGTTTGCAACCTGTTGGAAATGCTTTACGTGACGCACCAAGTTTCTGACCCGTATAGAAGCAGTGACTGACTTCACATTTGTGTTGAAAATCCTAATCTTGTTGTTTATGCGGCGGAGTGCAGAAGATTTCCAAACTGCTACTACTACTGTATACTACTTATAAATATTATCAGTAGCACATGTCACAACCTCTTTCATTACTATTGTTACTGTCTTTTAGATTATGGGCTTTAGTTTAGATTTGAATTCATTTCAATGTATATTTCGTCGCGAATCAACAGCCTCAGTTAGAAAGGTCGTTGAAAGTCATGGAGCAGTGGAAAGCTGCTTCATCTTAGCGGTTGAATTGCCAACGAGCTTGATCATGTAATCTGAAGTTCCCGGGTTGAACCCCTGGTGGAGTTATGGGTGTGCACTGCTGTGAACAGTCCCGAACTAAGACAAAAAAGATGTCTTTCCCCCAGGTTTTCAATGATCTCTCTAAGTGATGCTGGTTCGCAACAAAATCTACATTAAAATTATTATTGTTATTATCGTCATATTTGATATGTATCCAATAGAACTATTGCTTATCAATATTTTGAAGTACTACGGGTTTTTGACATTATTACGCCTAACAAGGCGATTTTCTATGACAATGTAAAATAACATTATTAGAAGGAAGGTATAGGCATCAAAAAAGCATATTCGTCTGAATTGAAGGACTTCATACTCAAGATTTATTTAATGTTGTCATTCTTAATGGACTTCCTTTCATTGTCACTTCTGTGAAGTATGACTCTTCAGATGCAATACAAAGAGGCCGTCAGTATGAAGCATACCGCTTAGCTATTCAAATACATTACTGATCTCATAATTCTGTTTTCGAATAAGTTTTATCCTCCTCAGCCGAATATGTGTAATTAATATTGTTGGGACACTAGGCAATCGTGTAATATTCGGCCGACAACGGGCTATTAACACTTTTGTTTGTGTGTGTTTTAAATCCTTATATTTATATATTACTCTAGATAGGTCCTGTCAGACTCCACTTGGTATTATGATGTTTTAGCTTGCTTATTAGAAATATCTCTCCATGAAGCATCATATAATAATGGGTAATGATTAAGGTGAAAACTTAGCTGTCGGCAGAATTCGAACCCCTCAATCACCGGATTCCTAGCCCTGTTGTCATCATGATCTCCTTAGTGGTTGATTTCCGACTCTGAGCTTGTACAGTGTAGATCTAGTCGTCTAGATGCCTCGAGTTCTAGTCTTGTAATGACTAAGGTCTTCATTTTAACTTTAATAATCACTTAACTGTATCAACAAAGTCGACAGATTGAAGACTAGCCAAGTCAGTATTAGCTTCTGTTATTGATTTGCTAAATTCACTGATTGATCCTTTTTTGAAAACGGATAGTGAGTAGTTTTATACTTATTATGAGTTGAAGAGGAGAAAATTTTCTCATTTCTAAATTAAAGGTGAGGTTTAAATCGATACAGTAACTAGTAATTGAAATATCTCAGCTAGTTTCTGCTTAGTTCTAGCTGAATTTATTCTTTTTTTGCAATCACAGATTATGTTCAAGTATTTTTAAATGAGGTGCATCAGTGGCACAGCGGTAGAACGCTCGCCAACTGCTCATATGGTTCGGTGTTCGAGCCCCGGCCGACGCACTCCTTTACCTCGCTAAGCCGTTAATAGGACTGGTAAAGAGCGGAGGCTAGCAACCCCATCCCTCAAAAAATGAACACCACTGCTACCGAATTTTCAAGCCTCTAGCTTGAAACCCTATGTTCCATTAGGAACGTAAAGGAATAAAATAAAATAATGAAAAATAAAATCTTCAAGTGGTGGATTTATTTTCTGTGTTTATGAGAGATAGTGTAATCTGAGTTTTATCTTCCTCCCGGTTTTCTTTTTCTCTTTTTAGAACGATTGGGTAACTTGGATGAAGCTCCTCCACTGTCTATCTTGCCTATTTATTCTCAGTTACCTAGTGATCTTCAAGCTAAAATATTTATGAAGGCTGAAGATGGTGTCAGAAAATGTGTTGTAGCTACAAATATTGCTGAAACCTCTTTAACTGGTATGTTTTTTTAAAATTATATCATCTTGTTTGTTATTGTTGTTGTTGTTTCTGGTGTGATGTACATGTAAACATTCGTTAACAAACACCTATACAGGACATTTTCGCTAGGCTATTTAAAACACCTTAGAACCAATGCATCAGAATACTAGTTTATTCATCCATCATCCTATATGTTTGGTGGTGTTGTGTTGTTAGCTATCTGGTCTAATTATGGAGATTCCATTAACCTTTTAGACAACATCTACAATACTTACTTCAAAATGAAGTTTTCGTTTATATTATTCTTTTGTGTTCCGAGCGGAACATAAGACCTCAAGTTTCAGTAGCAGTAGTACTTTTTTGCGTCGTGAGGTTGCTGTCTTCATACCCAATCTGCCGTCTTTACCGGACTTGCTACCAACTAAGTGAAGTTTAGCAATGCGTCGTCGGCCGGGATTTGAATCCCAAAAGATATGCAGGGCTGGCGGCGGGTATTCTACCGCTGAACCACCGATGTACTCAAAATGATGTGAGCCTTAGGAATTCCTCCTCATGAAATCACCATCTTTCCCCTGTTGACCACCTAGACTTTGACTGCTCTCCATGGAGATTTTTTTGTCATTATATTCAACTATATTGTTACTTATGTGTATATTTTTTAATATATATATATATATATATATATATATATGATCTGTAACTATGTCCATTAACTGCAAATTGATCGGAATGCCAGGCTTCTAAGGACTCACTGGTATTCTTCATATTTCCTCTTTTTATGACTTTGGCATTTTCCCTGTCGAATAAATATCCTTAGCTGGCCTACGTGGGTTGATATGAAAGAATGTGTCATATGTTTTAACATGGATATGAAAATGCAGGAAACGTCCACCTTGACTAAATTATTATATATTTCTGGCAGTCTAGAATTTTATGTGTGTCTGAATGACTTAGCAACACATTTTTACCAACAGTCCTCAACGTCAAATGTTCACTTGACCGCTGTCCTGCTCTGTCTTCGTTGTTAATCGAATAAATAAGCCTAACTCACACAAACAAAACTCCCAAAACTAGAGTTTATAAAGAGGGAAGATAAAAACACGTGAAGGTAAAAAAAAACAATAAGGAGGAACAGAAAGATGCGAAAACTGGGTCTACTGAATAAAGATATGTGACTCTTCTGATTAAGATTAAGGGTAGTATACTCTAGAGCTATACACCCCTCCAGCCACAGACAGATTTTGACCTTTCTACAAGTCAGACAAACAGTGTCTCTTAGAGTGATCGATACTATGTTATGTTGATGATAAAAATATGCCTACATGTTCCCACCTCATGAGATACCCTATTGTTTGTTAAATCGAATGATAGAAGTAGTATATTGAAGATTTAACCACTGACGTATCAGTCAAGATCCTGTACATAGAGAATGAAGGTGGTCGATAGGCGATAATCCTTAATCGTATCTGTGAACGACATGGCTGAAAAAGGTGTCATATTGTAGAAAATGTATTGTAATACAATAGATTTATATTTCATTTTTTAGAGTGAATGCAGTTCTTCTCTTATGTTTTCATATTAGTTTCACCACTGACTGTCTTTAGGGTTAATATATCAAAAATCTCTAATACCCATTACCTATACATATTTGTTTCAGTCGATGGTATTCGTTATGTCATCGATTGTGGTTATTGTAAACTTAAAGTTTTCAATCCTAAAATTGGTATGGACGCTCTACAAATCTTCCCAATCAGTCAAGCTAATGCTAATCAACGAGCTGGTCGTGCTGGTAGAACTGGACCAGGGTAGGTATTTCCTTTTGCCTTTTTCATAAATAATTTGTTACTATCTTCTAATGGTCACATTTGCTTGCTATTCTTCTCATCTTAACAACGGTTAAATATATTTTGTTAAAATAGATTAGTATTCAAATTGTGTTTAGCAGTATATATGACGTCTTTTTTTCTAAACTGCAATGTAGACTAAATGTCAGTAAAAAAAACTTGAGCATTGTGGAATAGATCAAATAAATTATAATTACATTTCAGTGGTTTACACACAATGATAAGTTTTTGTTTTTTGGTAATACTTCGAGCAAAATCACTCCCCGTGATCACACCAGCTGTTGGAATTGTTTTGTTTTTAATTCATACATTGATGATTTGTACTCATATATGTATAGTTCATTCTTTTTGTTATCCATTCATTTTTGTGTATCCAGAATTATATTCCGAGTTGTTGACAGTTGTGCTGCCGAGTCACCCTTGTTACATGTATCCGGTGTGACCTTGATGATGAATATAGATTCTGTTATTAGTCTCTCTTTCCATTTGTTCATGTTAGATTTCAGAATACGAACGTTGTCCTAATCAATGTTGTGGTTTTGTCCCATGTCATAAACTTGTGCTCCTGTGGGATGATGACCTTTAGTTAGGCGTTTATGTTCATTCACTCTTATTTTGAGTGATCTGGATGTTTGATCCACATATATTTAGTCGGACACGCGGCACAAGACATTTTGTAAATTACAATATTTTTATCCATCATTTTTATGGAATCTTTCAGTTGATTTATTTTATTTTTAATTAGATTCGTTGGCTTAAATGTGGTGCGAATCCCAAACTTTGGGGTTTCTTCGAATTGCCTCTGATTTACCATTTTTGTATGGTATTGTGATCGTTTTTTGGTCTTCCTCCTTCTTGTCATTCTCTGGTTTTACCCTCTTTTTTCTCTTCTCTCTATTATCTCTGATAAATTCTTTCGGGTGGTTGTTGTCGAGTAATGTTTTGTTGTTGTAAGTCTACGTATTCTATTTGCAAGACCTTGTATCAACCCTCTTCTTACTGTAAGTGGATGAGCTGAGTGATAATCAAGGAATCTTCCAGAATGTATAGTTTTTCTATATAGCGTCGTTTTTATGCTACCATCTGTTACTCTTTGTATTTTGCAGTCCAACATAGGCAGTTTCCATAGTGAATTTTGTTGAGTCGACATGACTGTTTATGTTTGAGATGAATTTCTCAACCTCATTTTTTTCATTATTACCAACATTTTATTGATGACCTGAGTGGTTTGAGTGGATTCTCTTCTCAAAAATCCATGAATATATCAGCTATTATTCTCGATCCCACGGCTACTTCTTTATTTTGTTGATATATTTTTCCTTCATATGTAGACAATACTCCTTACATAACCACAGCAAAATGTGTTCAAAACCTTCGACTGAGATGGTTAGGACATGTGTTACGTATGCCTAGTCATCGCCTTCCTCGACGGGCAATGTAAGCTGATATTGGGCCAGGCTGGAAAAGAGCTAGCGGCGGTCAAACGAAAACATGACACCAGTCAATGAAATCCACAACAGTTAGCTTAAGCCACATAGGAAGATGTAGACTTCCTGGTTGGGGTCCTCGGGATGGTAAAAACCAATGGTTGGAAACAATTGGTGACATGGCTCAAAATCGTTCTCAGTGGCGCAGATGCATCCACTCCTTGTGACTTATGATTTCCAATGAAACTGTTTTGTTCTCCGTTATTACTATTCCTTTGTCTCACACCTCTGTTTACTGTTTATATTATGCATTTCTTCTACTTTCTTCTCTTGCTTTGCGTGCTACATGGAGTGTGGCGACTTGAACTGCCGCACATATGTGCAAAGTTCTATGTCGAAAACCGACCGACCGCTCCAAACCTTCTTACGTTTAGTTCTTCCCTATTTCTCTTTCCACCTGCCTGTTATGCATGCATCATTTCTTTATTGTTGATGGTGTTTAGAGTGTGATATTTACACTGATGATGGGGGGACTGCACAAAATTCAAAATTGTTAACACTTTTAATTTCTTAAAGTTAAGTAAATATTTCTGAATGCTGAAGTGTATCAGTTAAGTTTCCTATGTGTAGTATAGCGCCATTCAGTTAGCTACTTTTGAATTTAATTTGTATACAAATTAGTTGAAGGCGTTTTTCATTTTAACTGATGGCAATCTAATGACTGTTACTTAACATGCTGAGAATTCCGTGCTGTATTATAAGTGTGGTGAGAGCTGTCTACTAACCGAATTGGTAGATAGTAATTTACGTCAATGTTTACGTTCTCAAGATTTGTCGCGAGAAAATATGAACAAAGATTCATTCAAAAACCAACTACAGCAGACTTTGCGTAGGCGGATACAGTTAACATGTAGATGATCTGACATTCAAGAAACAGTCACAAAGAGATGAAAGATTAACTTTAAGTGAGAAACAACCAATCAGAAGACTGTGTTTGTTTGCTTAACTAACCTATAATAATGTACATGAAAATATATAAATATGCTTTGATTTCCTTAATAAACGATCTGTTGCCTGACCCTTGTCTTCTGTTGTTACATAAGTCCTCCTTTTGGAATAAAGCAGATTATTATTATTATTATATTCTCCCTTTGTTACAATTGTTACTTATTGTCTATCTGACCTATCTTAACATTTAAAGGAGCTAATTATTATTTCAGCTGACTTAACAATACTTCTAAGGAGATAAAGGCTTTGAAAAAAAAACAATTACAGAAGTCATTATGGCTTTTAACGTTGATTGCAATTTCTTTTCGTTCAAATGAACAATGAACTAACTCACTAGTGGGTGTTCTTGCTTTCTAACTACTTACTGAATAATCTAGTTGATGGTGACCAGCAGTAGAATCCAGAATGCGCATTCCCAACTATTTTGAGATTCATCAACCGCACGTACCTGGTGTTCTTACTGGGACTGGAACCCTGGATCCATCGTTTCAGATGTCAAAGCACACTATCCACTAGGCCACTAGAACCACCTCCTCCTCATGTGCAATGGGTGTCAGTTATTATTTGGTTTTAGATTAATTTGCTAATGTCGGATTGAAATTCTTGGTTGACTTCTTGCACCGGATGCTTTGCCTAAGGATTAATGTGAAGTACTAAAAGCCTGCATGTCAACAGAGATCGAGAATTTCTATCCAACATTATCAATCAACTAGAAATGCAAATTAAGCTAGAAGAAAATACTTAATAACTTTAAATTGAATGGAATTTTTTGTTTCTATCCAACGAATATTTTTTTCTTTAATGTTACTATTGTTACTGTGGTTACAGTGAATATCAAACTTGTTATGGTAGAAGTAGAATTTATCCATTGTCGTTAATATAATTTGGATTTCGGGTTTTGTAGGGATTCGATTGGTTCCAGTGTAGATTTCGTCATGAAATCATTTAGAGAATTATTGAAAATTGAGGTGTACTGAACAACTGTAAATTGACAGCAGTTCATGGGTTATTATTGAATTCCAACCCTGGTAACTAAATTGTCAACTGACTGACCTATCAATTTGAAGGTCCTAGGTTCGATGATGCATTGAACTGTATTTGTCCACTGCTTAAGAGTTCCGAACTAGCATTGAAAGCTGTTATTTTAGCGCTTTGCTAATTGATGTCATTCCTTGACAAAATCTACTTTGAAATGTAATTATTATTATTATTATTCCCTTTGGTTCTTAGTGGAACATAGGGCTTCAACAACACATCTCCAATTCGTTCTATTTTCTGGTGTCCACTTCAGCTGGGTCCACGATCATATCAACTTGATACGATTATGAGCAATAAATTGTGCTCGAAACGTCATCAGTAAATATTACTGTATAACACTGTGATGCTTTATCAGAATAAATTTTACCCACAATGGAAGAAAACTAGCAAGCTAGTTAACTAGGCGAGGTTTGAAATGTAATATGTGTTCAATAGAGTGATAATGTTTTAGTGTATTGTGGAATCTTTTATATTTCCTTTAGAGTATGTTATCGACTGTACACAATTAGTCAGTACCAGGAAGAAATGCTTATCACATCCATCCCAGAAATTCAGAGAACTAATCTGGCTAACGTCGTTCTCTTGCTAAAGTCACTCGGTGTGCAAGATTTAATGCGATTTCATTTCATGGATGCTCCTCCACAGGTAAGTGCTTTTTTTGAAACTGTAACCTACTTTTACGACAAAAACACTGGTGAAATAAGATTTGATTAGATAACTGATAGTTTAGTTTTGTTTATGTAATGTTCAGAGGTATTTTAAAGTAAAAAGTAGTTACCTGTAGTGTTAACTAAGTACTAACTTATAATGAACTTCTAAATTTATTTCAAAATCATACTGTGTTCGTATCATGCACATCATCACTGTAGCTGGTTAAAAAAGTCTTATTGTTAACTACTGTAAGACTGCAGTTCATGTTATATACATCTAGTTCACTTGAGTTTCATGTTTTATTGCTTTGGTGAACCATGAGATCTTTTAATCTTCTTTAAGTTTACTAGCAAAAATGTCGTGTTTTCTGTGTCAGAATATTTTCGGGAGTTGACCGAGTGAATCAGCTCTATTATTATTATTATTAGTATTTTATTATTATTATTATTCCCTTGGGTTCCGACTGGAACATAGGGCTTCAACAACACATCTCCAATGTGTTCTATTTTCTGCTATCCTCTTCAGCTTGCTAGCCTTGCGATTGCCCATAATCACTCAACTTCTCCCCGCTACACGGTCTCCTCCAAGTCATCCTACGACAACCTACTCGTCGTTTCTTGTTCAGCTTCCACTCGAGCGATGTCACTCGACGGCCTCCATTTTCTCCTACATATTTGTTGAGCAGTAGGTTCTTGGTTGGTTTGTTCCCTTAGTTTCTTGTTGCTAATTGTTTCTGGCCATTTGATCTTCAATATAGAGCGAAGAAAGCTGTTGATAAACCTATTGCAATCCTTTTCGTGACACGCAGTGCAAGTTACTGATCCATATAGAAGAACTGACTTAACATTTGAGTAGCCACCATCTTGGTACTTATTTGCTCTATTCAGAATTACTTCTCGGTTTCTTGACATTTATCTCATATAATCAGCTAGAAAATGCTAGTCGTACTTTTTCAGTATCGATGGCGTTGTTTTTACGGTTTGGGGTTGCTAACCTCACGCCTAGGCTTTCCTACCGACTTGGCAAGCTTAAGGAATGCTTTGGTAAAGAATCGCATGGTTTGCAAGCATCCGGGCACTAAACTGCTAATGTACAGCTAGTCATACTAGATGTCGTTTAATTTAAATTTCAATCATTTCCTAGTTTAAACCTCATTTTGTGTCCATCAGAACGGCTATCTGAGGTGCACTGTAAAACCTTTGTGCTTGCTATTGGTGAAATTGTCAGAAGAATCCCTGTCTTAACAAACCGTTTTCTTCCTTTATAGGACAACATTCTTAATTCAATGTATCAGCTTTGGATTTTCGGTGCATTGGACAATACCGGTGGCCTTACAAATTTGGGTCGCCAAATGGTCGAATTCCCTCTGGACCCAGCTTTATCAAAATTATTGATTATTTCCTGTGATTTGGATTGTTCAGAGGAGATTTTGACTATCGTATCAATGCTTTCTGTACCAAGTGTATTTTACAGACCTAAAGGTCGTGAAGAGGAATCGGATAATGCAAGAGAAAAATTTCAGGTTCCCGAATCAGATCATTTGACTTTGCTGAATGTATTTACTCAGTGGCGTAAGTCAGGCTACTCGTCAGCTTTCTGCGCTAAACACTTTCTTCATTTAAAAGCTATGCGAAAGGTTCGTGAAGTTCGACAACAAATGAAAGAGATTATGGAACAGCATAATATGAATTTACGCTCTATCGGTAGTGATTGGGATGTTGTACGTGAGTGTTTATGCGCAACCTTCTTCCATCAAGCTGCTCGTATCAAGGTTAGACTTCTTTTTTTTCAACCATTCAGTGATAATTTATATCGAATTCACCATTTTTGGAAGAGTTTTATGAAGAAACAGCTGTTTTCAAATGGTTTTCATTTTGATAATATTTCTATTGGGTTCGTATTTGTCATTGCTTGTCAGTAATTTTATGAACATAACTGGTTCCATGTTTATTGTCTTGAATTCTATATGGCAGTTAGCATTGGAGTACATAATGCGCATTTTGTCTTGCATGTGTTCACCGTGCTGGATGTATTTATTTTCATTCCCTTTCAGTGATCATGTTCCCTATGAGACTCCAGTCTCTACGAACAGTAAAACGTTTTTTAGAGTAGACTATTTAGCGACAAGGGACATATCTTGAGTAACGCATACCATTTTGGTTATTTCTTTCTGCTTGTAATTTTACTTTGTTGATTTATCTGGATAGAAATGATCAGTTTCTGTAATCCTATTGTATTTAATACTTATAGCATGGGGGTAACTATTCTGTAAAGAAACGAATACGTCTTTTTGTTGACAGTTATTTGTGCCTCATATCTAATCAGTGTTGATTTTTTTTGCTAAAAACTGAGAGGTTTGTTGTAGTTCCAGTAAAGCGAAATCTCGTCTTAATGTCGGGAAAGCAAGATAAACCTTCATTGAACTGAAATCGGTGTGGGAATCTGCTGCACTCAACACAAAGAACAAGATTAGGATTTCCAACACTCATGTGACGTCACTTTTTTATACGGTTTAGAGGTTTGGATTGTGCGTCACGAAAAGCAATTACAACAGCTGCTTTCACTCCATATTGAAAGTCAGATGACTAGAAAGGATTAGTAACAAGAAACTGTGGAGATGAATCAACCAAGAATCTATCACCCAACAAATATGCTGAAGGAAATGGAGGTGGATCGGATACACGCCAAGGCTACCATTGAGTGACATCACACGTCAAGCCATTGAGAGGAACCCCAGTGGGAAAGGACGAGTTGGGCATCCGAGGGTGATACGGAGAACGTCGTATAAGGAGAAGATGGAAGCTGATGGACAGTCGCGGGGTCAACTAAAAAGGACTGCAGAGAACAGGTTGAAATAGAGATATGGTGCACTCGGAACACGAGGGAATAATACTATATGTTCTACTTCTGTACTGCATCTCCATAACCCGGTGGGGTGTGCATCCGTACGAATGTTGTATGGATACAAGGTTGTGTAGTAACACTGTATTGTATCACTGTATCCAATTCTTCTGCTTCATAGAAATATTATCAAGCAACCATAATACCCCTTAGTGTCTGACATCAGCATTTGTGTATAAAACACAAAATAATTGAGCAAAGAATATCCTTTTCTATAATTTCCTCTTCTGGCTCCACAATTAGATATATGTTTAAATACATAGAATATTCTGGCTCTTGTGGATCCATTTACATAGGTCGTACAATTAGGCGTGTTTCTCATCGAATTTCCGAACATCACCCTATGTGGTTAAGTAAAAGACAAACAAAATCTATTCGTAATGCTATTCTATCTCATCTTGTGGATACAGAACACAAGATTGATGTTAACCAGGCTTTCAGAGTCATTTACCGCACACCAACAAATCTCAATTTCGCCTTAAGAGTTCGATTACTAAATATTGCTGAGGCTGTTGGGATCCATATTAAGAAGCCTGATTTGTGCGTCCAAAAGAAGTTAGTTCAGACATTATCCTTACCTTGGCCATCTAGGTTCTAATGATCCTCAATTTTTTGTAGAAATTTCCTTAATTTTAGTTGATATTCTATTTGCTACTATATCGTTATTATTATTATTATTATTTAAGCATCTTTAGTGGACTGTAATTCCATTGATCTTACTTTACAAATCGATATTCTTTAAAAAACACTAATATTGTTATTGACTACTATTCTAGAATATTCTATGTATTTGAACATATATATATAATGGTAGACCATAAGAGGAATTTATCGAAAAGGATATTCTTTGCTCAATTATTTTGTGTTTTATAGATGTCTGAATGAATATTTTCACTATATTTCTGTGTGTGATAATGATTAGCACATATATAATGGAATCATTTTCACTTGTTTACCTCCGCCCACTAACAAAAATGTAAAACGAAGCACATTTCCACTGGAAACATGTAAGTAATTACTGACATGACTTATTCACCCACGATTTTAATCCAGTAGGTTCCGGGTTCAAGTTTGTTCCCCAACCCCCCTACTTCACTCTGGGCAAATGGGTGGTGATATCATCTCTTACACATAAGGTGTTTAAAGTTTAAGTCTAAATTAATGTTGACTGACAATATAACTGTAATAAAATTATTTTCATATTTGGACATTACATATAGATAAAGTATATTTTTCATTTTCGTCATCACGTCTAGGGTTTAGGTGAATATGTGAATTTGCGTACTGGTATGCCTTGTCATCTACATCCAACCAGTGCTCTATATGGAATGGGTTATACTCCAGACTATGTGATCTATCATGAGTTGATTATGACAACTAAGGAATATATGCAATGTGTTACTTCTGTCGATGGAAATTGGTTAGCTAAAGTCGGCCCAATGTTTTACAGGTATGTATCATTGTAGTTTGTTGGGTTGTTTTTTTTTAACTCATACAATGTATTTTATCAATGTTATGTCGATAAATAGGAAGATTAATTTAGTTTTCTAGTAGTAGAGTGCGTTGATGGCATAGCGGTTAGGACGCTCGCCGACCGTGCACATGGTCCGGGGTTCGATCCCCGGCCGACGCACTCCTTTACCTCACTAAGCCGGAAATAAAGCTGGTGAAGAGGAAAGCCTCTAGCTTGAAGCCCTATGTTCCACTGGGAACGTAAAGGAATAAAAAAAGTAGTAGAGCTGTGACTCGTTGGCTTAGGCATGTGAATTTCAATTGTAGGGTCATACGTTAAATGTCCTGACTAACCAATTGAAGTTTTGGTAGCCAGCCCTTACTCAATAGGTGTTGTGCATAGCATTTCACTTTGCCCCACGTTGTAATGCTGAATGATAATCGTCGAAAGTAAAAGATACAGAAAAGGTGATACGTTTCTAACCATTGATGTCTACATCCGTTTATTGGTGTTAGCTAGGGCAGCATAGTGAATAATGCTGGGATTCAGCATGGATTTGTAGGCAAAGAAGATTAGTTGGGCGATGAAGTTGTGCATTTTCATCAGTTGGGGTGGTATATGACATGCGTTAAGCCTGTGAATTAGATTAGAAAAGAGTTTAAAGTGGTCAGAACGAGTCATAACACAGTAATCTATAACATATCTGATTATAGAGGATATAATCTACATCACCTACTCGGCTAGAGTTTTTGTGGTGTTAACAGTCAGTGGGTGAAGATATTTGGTGACATGATTCACAAGCCTTCTTAATGGAATAAACGTATTCAATTCTTTATACCTTCAAAATTTTGAATATTGTTATCAGGCTGTACTGAACTATAATCTTCCACATCCATGTATACTGATTTAAAATGTGGTAACTAAAACTGCTGCATTCCTCTCCGGTGTTTGTCTTTACTTCGTCTATTTGTCTGTGTACAACACCTAACAATGACTTCAGCGACTCAGTAATCGACTTTTTACCAGGGGATAATCTCCTTGACTTAGAATATGCTAGTGATATAGTCCTTCTAGGTGATGACTCTGACAAAATGCAGAGGCTTCTGAACACCTTGAGCTGCAATCTGCGAATGTTTGCCATGCGATTCGCTCCCGCCAAATGTAAGATGATGCTACAGGACTGGATTACATTGACTCCTAGCTTAAAGATAGATAGGGAGTGTTGACCACTTCACTTATTTGGGAAGTTGCATCAGCCAAAGCCAGCGGGTTGGTCACTGACGAAATCTCAGAACAGATACAGAAGGCTCATTTCGCATATACCAGTTTACGCAGTCTCTGGCTTAGTAGACATGATATCCGGCTGGCTGTCGAGCAAAGGATTTGTGTACTGCTCAGCAGTTTGCTCCGTCCTCCTTTATGGCTGTGAGTCTTGGCTATTGAAAGTGGAAGGCACGAGTAGGCTAACTATCTTTGATCATAGGTGTCTGCGTTCTATCTCTGGTGTTAAGTGGTATATTAAGGTGAGTAATATAGAGGTTGGGCTTCGGTCTAGTTCTAGGTAAGGAGGGGAAGTCAGTAGACGAGGCTGTGAAGTTACACCGATTGAAATGGTTAGGACATGTGTTACGCATGCATGCCTAGCCATCGTCTCCCTCGACCGACGGGCAGTATTAGCTGACTGACATAGGATGAATCAGGTCGGAAAAGAGATAGCTAGTGGTGGTCAAACCAAAACATGGTTTCATGAGTCAATGAAGTTTAAGCCAGCGACGTAGGGAGATGTAGACTTCCTGACTGGTTGGGTTCCTCGAGATGGTAAAAATCAATGACGGTTAGAGAAAATCAGTGATACGCCTCAAAATTGTTCTCAATGGCTGTTGCAGATGCATTCACTCTTTGTGATTTATAAAACCCAATAAAATTCTATTGTTATTCCATATCACTATTTTTGTTGCCTCATGTTTTTGTTTATTATCTCCCTCTCTTTCGAACATCTCTTTACTCCCTCCTCTTGCTTTGTGTGCTACGTGGAGGGAGTGTGGCAACTCGAACTGCTACATATCTGTGCAAAGTTCTATGTTGAAAACAGTAAGTCAAGCATATCTGTTTGAGGACCATAAGAATCATTTCGGTTACAGAATAGCTTCCATTTTAGCTCACACTGATAAACCTTTTGTAGTTTTCCTTGTGAGATACACTGTTTATCTTTATACCTTGTAATTTTTATGTTTTGTTTTATTATTATTATTTTTAAAGTGTAAAAGATCCGAATCTTACACGACTAGAAAGGAAGCGACAAGCTGAAGAACAGCTTGCAGAAATGGAGAAAGAAATGCGTTCGGCTGAAGAACAACTTACTCGTCGACGTGAAGAACTCTCTGCATCAATCGGTTCAAGTCGTTTGTAAGTGACTGTCCATTATTGAGGCTTTGTATTATAGCGTTCACTTTAACTAATTATTATGAAAATGTTACTTATTTGATTATCCATGGGATTATTATGTACGTAGCATCTCACTGAGCTACTTAGGTCGAAGAAGAAGTGATCAGTATTTCAAGTGTCACGTAGTGTATGATAAGTATACAGTTGTAATAATTTTCTAATCTTCACTCCTCTCAAATTTCATTTTATATTTTCATCTTTCCCATCATTCCAATGGACATTTATAACTAATTTCTAGTGAAGTTAAGAAGTAGGAACCCAAAGTAAATGGAATTCGCTCAAACTCTAGATTAACTCCTAACTCCTACCTTCTTGCTATATTGAGGAATGTTCATTTTTAAAATCTGTAGAGCAAGTGATATCTGCAGTCTCAGCTACCTTACCATATCGAATGGTGCATCATTACTCATGAGTATACATAAGTGGGCACTACTTTTATTCCTGTAAGTATGTATGTATGGTTCGTGCCTTTCATTATCCCTAAGGACATTATGTTTAATTCTGTGTACTGCTTGTTATGATAGCTTCTCATAACTTCTCTTAAACGTAAGTAGTTGCATTATGGAGGACTGTGAGCTGACTGAGTTTGTCGTACTCGTAATTATCTCTAATAATACTGTCTAATGATGAGCAGTCCAAGTGTCGTAGTAATAGATAATCCAATGTTAAATAAATAGTTGTTCTCGAGATGTGATTCGTCTTTCCTCTTAAAAAATTTTCAACCAGTTGGTTAAAAGTTTGAAACCTTTTGCACCCATCGAAGCTTGTTATGCCAGCTTTCAAACAGTCAGTGTAAACTCTGTGCTTAATATTTGAAAAATATAAAAGATTTCCGCGTTGAATTTATTTCCCGAAGTGTATATTGTAACTACTTTTTAAAAAATATGCCTAATGATATTAGAAATTTGTTTGAGTTAATTTTATGTTTCTCGTTGATTGATTATATTGAACTGAAATGTTCTCGGTCTCTGTTGACATGTCGACTCCGAGCACCAGACGCTTTGGCGATGTCTGAGGATTGACATAATTTTATTTGGTGGATGGTTATCAGCAGTGAAATCCAGGATGCACATTTTGTCTAACTTAGGACTCGGCAGCTGGATGTACCTACAATCCCCCAGTGAGGGACGAAATGCACAACCTAGATTTCACTACTAGTCACCATCCATCAGATGATATGTGAAATCACTCATCATAATGAACTAGTCAGGTTCATTGTCATCCTTTATTCCACATCTCTTCTAGCATATTGTGTTACAGTAATTCTGAAATCAAGCCTGTATACTAGCATAAACAAAGGTCACTCTATTGTGTAGAAACGCATAGTGTGATGCTCAATCAATATGCAGAATTAATGAATGATAAAATACTTTGTCAAATGTGAAATTGTGTGGTTTTCCGCTGAATAGTTTTATTTTGTTTTTCACTGTATTACTCTCATAGATATTAATAATAATAATAATAATTGTGCGTATTTCTTTATCACAGGCAACCAATTGTTACACCGGGAATGCGAACACCTGGTACACCTTTAATCTCTAAACGTCCAGGTGGTCGACTTGGTCTGTAATTTTATCTCCCCAGAAATATCAATGTATATACATATATATAACCTTGTCAAATATATTCAGATGTATAATTTTAATTTTTAAATATATCTGCATTGCTAACTCGACTTCTTTTTTTCTTGTTGCCTTAGTACTCTAAGTGGATTGTGTATATGATGAAGTTTGTCTTCTGTTAACTTTTCAGCTTAACTGAATAACTTCTTCAGTCCAGTACACTAGCTAAGATCTGCCAACATAATTAAATTTAACTATGGATCTTGGTGGCGTCGGTAGAACTGTAGAACGCTTGTCAACCACACACGTGTTCCAGGGTTCGATCCCCCGCCAACGCACTGCTAAACCTCACTTAGCCGGTAAAAGACCGTTAAAGAGAGATGGTTGGGCATGAGGCTTGCAACCCCACCCCGTAACAATAAATACCACTGCTACAGAAACTTCAAAGCTCAAGTTTGAAGTCGTATGTTCCACTTGGAACATAAAGGAATAAAACAAAAGACAAACTTTAGTAAAATTTCCGGAAGTAATACTGTTCATCTGTCGTTTTTCAGCAAGTGTCATTTTGAGTATTTATTGGTTTTGTTTTAACAAAAATCATTGTAAACTCCTTATTACTGCTATTGTCATTCGTAAACGCTTCACTGATGAAAAAATGAAAACACAGAAATCCTTAGACAATTCATTCATCAATAGCAAAGTATGAAGATTTCGGACGTAGCGGAGAAGATATATAAAACCGACTGAATACACGACAAAGATTTCATTGCGCGAAATCGATTCATTCATACTTTTTAGTCTGAATCAGACAAACCAACCGTTAAATCCATGCTAATTTCGGTTGTCATGGAGATCAGTGTCTCAGCATGCCTAACAAAACACGCGTCAACATTCAATTACCTCCTCTGCTTTCAAGAAACTGCCAATAAACATTATGTGTTAGATATTCAAGTTTCATGCACCACATACGAAAAGAAGGGCGGGACAGATATCTGCATAGCGTTGAATTATTCCTATTGCACTTATTCTTCGTTGATTCAATAAATACAGCTTCCATTATCAATATTATTTTTCTATCTTTTTATATTATATTTCAATACTGTCATCTTATCCCATGCAATTGTGTAGTTGTGTGTAACTGGATTCAGTGCTATAGCTGAACTATTCTCTAGATCTATTATCTTACCAGGATCAACTTATCTGGATTTCCCTAGGTTTTTGTGCTCCGTTAATCTAATTGACGTCGATAAGAAATCTAGAGAATAGCTCATCGGTAGCACTAAAAGCAGTTACACAACAGCACAACCGGATGGGATAAGATGACAGTCTTAAAATCTCATATAACAAGATGGAAGGTGATGTTGATAATGGAAGCTTTATTCATATTCAATCAACTAAAAATACGTGCAGTATGAATGATTCAAAACTTATCCCGAACATTTGGAAAATTCTGTTTCCCCCAACGACAAATGGGAAGTAAGTAAGAGAAATATAGAAATCGAGTTTCGAATTCGTGTATTTACAGTTGATTTGATTATGAAGAATAAATCTTGTTCGACACGTCATCCATGTAAATAATACTATTTCCTCACTGTATGAGATATCCAATAGACTAATTAATATGGAATTCGTAATAGGCTTGAATTAGAATGTTATGTTTGTGTTATGATGTGCAATATTGATTTCTAGATTCTACAAATAAGTCGGGGAACAATCATTTCCTGACACGTCCAAACAATCATTAAACTAGGATAGCAATTTGAATGTAATATGCTGTTTTAGAAAGGGTATTTATATAATTCAGGTTATTGAAGTATACAAGCACCATCGTTTTCTGTATGTGTACATAATGGGCTCTGTAATGTGCATTTTGTTGTGTTTACCGGTTTGTTTCTCAAGGAAATGAGAAACCAGCGATAGTGTGTAGTATCGGGAAATTATTAATCCAGTGATCAAACAATTATTCATTTACAAGTATTGATTTGTAGGGATTTTGTTTGATTGGTTGGAGGATTTCATTATTAGCTAACATCGGTTAATGAACCATTGGAAAACCAGTCAGGGAGTACTGGACAGCCGTTTCGTCCCAGTGTGGGACTCTTCGTCAGTGCGCGCCCACCGGGGTTCGAAGCCAGGACCTTATGGTTACAAAGTGAGGTCCATTAAGCCACTGGAACCCGATCCATTGGCCAGCCGATGAATTCTAACTTCTGCCGATTCACGACATAGCGCGACCACTTAGCAACGTCTTCAATGAATAACTGTCCTCAGTGCATGATGAAATCCTCCAACCAATTATTCATTAGTCTTAAACTTTGTAATAATTCTTGTCTAACAGAGTCAGATGTTGCTTACTTGATATGAAATATCATATGTTTCAGACTTCAGTAAGTTTGTTCGTCGCCTAAAAAGTGTTGAGGCTGGTCGGTGCATTTTCATCTCAGTCAGGAACTTATCAGAATAAATGTTTAAAAGCTTCAATTAACTTTCGAATGGTACCAAGTTGTTGAAACACAGAACTTTTAGTGATGAAATAGTATTTGGATATCTTTGTTTTATTGTATTCATATATAGTGTAGCAATATATACCGTCAGCTGCTATAGGTTGTAGAGTAGCTCCACTTTTACATATTTTTCCGATACTTTACTCCGATGGTAGTAATCAATTCTTCGATGAATGTCAAATAGGTTTTAATTTGCAAACTTAGTGTGTAAACATTTTAATTTTATTATTGGTTTTATTTACTTGTTTAATTATGATTTTATTTCGTTTATATTTTTCCAAATTTAATGTTTAATTTAGTCGGGTGATAATCGTCAGTCTTCTCAGAGTGAACAACGAGTTGAAGAAGCTATCGGTATTTTCAAGGATGATAAAGAATTTGAAGAATTCGACAAAGAATGTATGCAATTTAGATTGAATTAAACCTGTTAATTCTTAAACTGGTTTATATTTTGGGTTTTTGAATATGCATTTCTTCATGAAGCGATACCAGTTAATGGAAAACTTGATGATTGCTTGTTTTTGGTTATGAAATAGATGTCCTGGAGTTCTGATGAGAAGTTGAAGCTGTTGGGTTCCATCATGTCGGTTGTGATGTAGATGGTTATCGATAGTATTCGATAGCGGTGGCACTATGTTGTGAGTTGATAAGAGTAAGAATTCACGAGTCATTGAATTCCACCCCCCCCCCCTAGTGACTAACTGATCATTTGCGTGTACTGATGAAGAGTCCCAAACTAGTACGTAACAGATGTCCAGTGCTCCTTGCTTTTTAATGATACTCTGCCTGATATTGGTTCGTGGCGAAATCTATACTTAAATTTAAATGCTTATTTTTCATCACCTTTGTGTTATCAAGTTTTTATGTGTTGTGCATGGAAAGTAGCTACATCTCTGTGATGTGGAGAATTTACAAAACTTATTAAGACAAAATAATAATTCGATGGATTTAAACACAGCACGTTTATAAACATTTCTTATTCAAAGTGCTGTCTGGTACCGAAATTGTCGTAGTAAATGTGATAATGACTTATGAATATAATACAGAAGATTCGTAGCTCAGGTGGATGATTTTTAATTAGTTGTGTTCCCTGAGCTGGTTGGTTTAATTGCAAAGCTTTCGTCGTCCTTCTAGGCAACATCTTCAGCGCAAGTTTTAGCATAAAATGAACTGATTCAAATTCTCCATGAATGGTAGAATTGTGTGCATCCGTGATCATTAATTTCACCATTTGTCTGGCCACCATCTTCGTGACTGGTAGTCGATTTACATCTGTATGGATCATTTCTTATTGACTTGGATTTTGAACTTTCTTGTCACGTGATTTACTTTTTATTAGTAGGTAAATTTGATCTATATGTTGCAAACCGAAAGATTCAACAGAAAAAGAAGGTAAAATTAATACCTTTACAAAGTAAATTGTATGAACTGCGATAAACTTTACATCGGTCAAAGTGGGCAACCCCTTCAAATCAGAGTACAAGAACACAAATTAGCTATAAAAAGATATGATATATATTCTTTCATATCAACAGTGTATATAGATAATTACGGACACCAATTTGATTGGGATAATGTCGAAATTTTAAATAGAGGAAACACCAAAAGAGCCAGAGAATTCTTAGAAGCCTGGTACTCAAGCGAACTGGCGATTAACAAACATATTAATATAGATCAAATTTACCAACTAATAAAAAGTAAATCACGTGACAAGAAAGTTCAAAATCCAAGTCAATAAGAAATGATCCATACAGATGTAAATCGACTACCAGTCACGAAGATGGTTGCCAGGAGACACAATTCTACCATTCATGGAGAATTTGAATCAGTTCATTTTATGCTAAAACTTGCGCTGAAGGGGGATGTTGTCCAGAAGGACGACGAAAGCTTTGCAATTAAACCAACCAACTCAGGGAACACAACTAATTGACTTGTGAATATGATGAAAGTAGCATGTAATTCAGTTTTAATTGGGAAAGGCTGCATTGACTTGCAAGAGGCTCCACTTTTATATAGTATCCATGATTTAGAGATCCAATACTACGCATGTTGAGTCACAAGCTGAAGGATGTGAACAATAATGAATAACTCACTGTCTTAGTAGGTTTGCGAGATGAACAATATAACTTAATTTCCTTTAAGTTATAGGGATGTTATGTATTATTATTACCTTGGGTTTGGAGTAAAACAGAGGGCTTAAACCAAGGTACATCTCCATTTCACCGCGATCTCTGTCGTCCTCTTCATCTGGCTCCATATCACTTTCCGACCTGTGCGTATCTCGTTGTTCCCCATTCGGGTCCCACCTGAGGCGCCTGCCTTACGCATGATGTCGCCCAGCGGTCTTCTCAGCGTGTATGCGATCCATCTCCATTCACTTTTGCATATTTGTTAGGCTGTAAGCGTTTGATTTGTTCGTTGCCAGTGTTCCTTTCTGTCTGGCTATCTAATCTTCAGCATGGAGCCAGCGAAGTTAGCAACTGTTGATGAAAGTTTGTGTCCTGCTGGAAATGTTTTCTGCGGTGCGTGATCGACGTCTGTGAACAGTAGAGAAGCACTGATTGACTTGATATAAGTTCTGAAAATTTGGATAGTGTTCGTGATGTTGAGTGCAGGAGGTTTCCACAGTGATTTCAAATTAATCAAGGTCTATCTTGCTTTTTAGCTCCTACCTTTGACATCCTCATCTGCGCCTCGATAGTGGAAACGATGCTGTCTTGTTTATAAGTAAAAGAGGTGACTTTTTTCACATATATCTAGGTAGCATCATATGTAATGAAGGGAATTTGTCATTTTCTGTGTTTGGCGTTGTGTTTTCTATAAACATAATGTTATTTCTTTGGTCCGAACTTCCTCCCTGTTGAAGTACTTTCGTTCAGATGTCCACTTTGAAGGTCTTCTTAGAGACAAGCCTTTAAAATACGAGAAAAATATCCATACATGATTGTTTTGTCAATGTTTTATGTTGTATTATGCTTAAAGCTTATCGATTGCTGTCGTAAAATTATATTTGGATAAAAGTCGAGCTAATGTAGCCTTATTCATAATTTGATATTCATTCCTACTTTTGAATTTATTTTATACCCGTCATAATAATTAGCCTGGTCAGCTTCTGAGGAGGAGACCGCTGATCTGTATGTTTGGGATGATAAATGGGATTGTGAAGTTGAACTAGACGATCAATTCACTGAATATTTAAGGTAGGAGAAATCGATAATCTAGTATTTATCATTCATTCATACTTTTTCTGATTTCATGAAACTTTTCTGAAATTGTGTTCTTTTCAGTGTTTGATTAAAGAGACCACTGGTTGACATCATTTAGAGAATCATCAAAAACCAGGGAGTACTGGACAGCTGTTTCGGCCTAGTTTGGGACAGCTCAGCAGTACGTACTCGTAACCCACCAGGGATCGAACATAGGACCATGAGGTTATAATGCGATCCTGTTGACCATTCAGCCACCGGGACGAGACCCA
This sequence comes from Trichobilharzia szidati, assembly GCA_944472155.2. Taxonomy (NCBI): domain Eukaryota; kingdom Metazoa; phylum Platyhelminthes; class Trematoda; order Strigeidida; family Schistosomatidae; genus Trichobilharzia; species Trichobilharzia szidati. The sequence continues at coordinate 60,720,700 of OX235274.1, read as the reverse complement.
ATGGCTCATGAATTCCAACTTCTGCCAATTCGCGAAATATAGCACCCATGCAATAAGAAGACGCAATTTGTCTGAATCATGTAACGTTTTTGCGCAACACTTATTTCGAACAATCTAACCACACACCGACCTGTCATGGGAACACATATGAAATTAATATGATTTAAGAGGTGAGAAAATAAATTTAGGTAAAGTTAAAAGGACATATTGAAGGTCAAAATAACAATAAAGATCGCTAAACCAAATAAGTGAGGTAATAGTATATCTACCCTGGCTGGTATCGGAACAAAGTTTAAACTTCCTAATCACCAACTAGGGCTTCCACAAACCTCAAGATACGCTTTCGCCCAAACACGTTGTATAGCTAGGTTTAAAAAATGTGTAAACATCAATTTTATGTCTTGTCTCTATAATATGTTTCGCTATAGACGAGCTAGGTCGCCTGTTCTCACCACTTATGGGTTCTGGGGATTCTATTTGCTTCTGAAGCGCTTACTTGCAGAGATCAATGTGTTTGAATTCTCCATGAAATGGTATCTCCTGACAACCTCTGTTGTGATTGGTTGTTAATTTGCATCATGATTCATAGCCTTTATTGACTCATAATTTGACTTTCTTATTATGTGACTTATTCTTCTTTATCAGTTGATAAATTTAATTTATAGCAATGTATTAGTTTTACCTGCGAATTCGTCTCAGTACCATGCTTTTAGGTATTCGCTGGCATTTCCGGTCTTTCTATTGTTTAAAATTTCTGCATTTTCTCAGTCAACTTGGTGTCCATACATGTCTACATACATCAGTATGAAAAAATACATGTCTTGTCTTTTAACAGCTAGTTTGTGTTCTTGCGTTTGAAATTGCAGGGGACACCCACTTTGACCAATGTGGTGTTTATCACACCGCATGCGATTTATTTTTTAGATGGTGTTGATTCTCTTTTTTTAGTCTGTTTATTAGATGTACCACACTGTGAAACAGTATTATTTACTGGATGACGTTTCGAACAAAATTTATTGTTCATAATCATATCAATTGTAATCACACGACTTTGAAACTTGAGTTTTATAGTTTTCTTTGTCCTCTCCTATTTGTCCTAGGGGTAGTAGAATTTTCCAGATATCTGGGACAGGTGTTGACACATTCCTGTTACATGTATTTGCAGTTGATTCGATAAACAAAGCTTCTGTTATCAATCTCTCCCTCCACTCTGTGACATTAGATTTTAAAACTGTCGTCCTATCCCATCCTATTGTATGGTTGTGTGTAACTGCATGTAATGCTATTGCTGAACTATTCTCTAGATTTTTTATCTTATTCGGGTCAAACAATCTAGATTTTGTTAGGTTTTTATGTTCAGCTAGTCTGACTGCCCCTGTTCTACTAGTTTGACCTATGTATTTGACCTGACAATCATTGCAGGTAGGGTATTAGATAAACTAAATTGTTTTATTTTAAAGGTTCTACAGGATCCTTCAACCGACAAAGCCTGTTTCTAATTGAGTTTGTGGGTTTGAATGCTGAATATAGTCTACAAATATATTGTATCCTTCAGCTAAGTAACTAAATTGCAAACGTTGACCACTACCCAATTACCGACTTCTGAACGTTTTCGTTAATATAACTTACATTTATTTTACGAAGACTATTCTAAGAAGTATTAACACTACTAATATGCTTCGATAGAAGGGTGGGGATCTGACCACCATAAGTCTAAGTCTAGGATATGTGTAGAACAACTGAGACGAACTGCTTAACATTTATACACATCCAAAATTATAGAATGATCTTTTAATGTTCATAACATAAATAATATAGTGTTTCGCGTGTTACTGTTGAAAAGATGTATGCGAAATATACATCGTAGTTACAATAAGCTCTCATGTTTTTATGTTCATTGTAAGTTTATTGTATTGTAGACGAATAAAGTAGTTTTGTCTATACTGACGTTGCTTTTTTTCTTTGTTGTCTAGACAAGAATTAACTAAACTTGGCCATATACAGAACTCAACGAGCTGATATATCTAGAAAAGACTTTCGTGTAATTTATCATATGTGTAACATATTTTTTGTTACAATTGTTAATGTTTCAACTGAGAGTGTACATGTGAATTGATAATAATCTTCCCTCTTCTACCCAATAAAAGCATGTACCGTTTCTTAATCGACACTTTAAAAAAAATTATTTTTGAATGCATTAATACACTAAAGCATTCTGTATACGAGAAAATGTCTGTAGATTATCCTTCATTTGTAGATCACTAATCCCGAAATATATTTTGCCTTCTAAACGATCAAATTGTTGTTTTGTTCTGGCTTTCTAAGGGTTCTTTAGAAGGTGAAGGATGTTGACGAGAACGTAGGAGATGATATGATGGTAAGCACATGTGATTCCCCAGAGCTCCCCCCTTTCCATTATATATTTCCGGATAAGTAGTGTTGCGACGTGATGTGCGACCTTGACCGACTAAGGACCGTGCGCGGAAAATCGAGCGTGCCAAGTTTTGAAGGTGCTTAACCGTGTATCTTCCACTTAACCAGGCGACTCAAACAGTGAAATCTGTGGGCTAATACTTTTGGGAGGTTATTTTACTTCACGGTTCTCTGATTATGTCGTCTGAGAATATTTAGGAGAGGAGTGTAAGGTATCATCATATATGTACCTTCATATCACCGTACTTTATGTGTTCTTCCACATCCTTCGTATTCTCAAAACCTATAAGGCATACACTGGCCTAAAACTTCGTTCTGAAAGAGGTCCTGCATTGGTGGAGTTAGAGGGACCTTTTTATAACTGAACGATAACTAAATTGGTAACGATGAATGGTTAGCACAGTGATGATAATGTTAATAACTTCTATTGTGTGTGTTTGGGATGCCAGTACATAGGAATCGAAAATTTTAACGGTGCATTTGTTTCTCATTCAAATTTTTAACCAGTGGAGACTTTTTGATATGGCAACCCAACTTGCATACTAGACAACAGTTAGTATTACGTGATTAGAAAGAAAAATAGGGATAGTTCACATTTGGACACTGGATTTTTATTCAGATTAAGCTTATTCCGATTTTTAGTGTAATTGAAGAAACACTTAGTGACATGTTCTCTGCAATGACATTTAAACATTATTTAGTTATCAATATGTTCTTTCGTTTTATATATTAAATTATCTCTGAAGCATTTTTCTGTTGCTGGTCACGTAGTAGTTGTACTGTGGTTGCAGAAGAAATGCGAAATAATGACCGATAATTTTTATTTTATGATCAGTGAAACGAATTGTAAATTTATCTGCCCGCTTACTCCTGAACGTTCGGTTCAGGAATGTTTCTGACTGACAATAAGCTCTCAACTTTGTCGGCAGTTAACATTATCCATACAAACTCCTAAATAACTGTGCAGCTTTGACTGATGTGTCGTTAACTCACATCACATAAGTAATTTTCAATGTTTATTAATTTAATCCATGAGATTCAAAATTTTATGGAACTATTAGATAAATGGAGATGTAAAGTGACGAACTTTGGAAGTAAGCATACAGATTATGAGAATTGGCGGTTTTTGAAATTTAAAAACATGCGAAAGACTGTGGTGGGAAATCTGAAGTAAGAAGATCCATCAATTTCGTATTTACAAATCTTCACAAGATTCTGATACACTGTGCGAAGACAGCAGGAGCAAGCATTTAGCATTAACAATGTAAAGTAAATGACTTCTTAATTATAGTAAAGGAAACCTTTATGATTCATTTCATACCCAAAAGTTAAGCATTAGTCATGAGGTAAAATCATGTTTTACGCTGAGGAATAATTGATGTATGTCACAATTATGAACAGATAGAAACGTCGGGTTTCCTGAGAGATAGTAAGAACAGGTGATGATAAATAAATTGAATCGGTAAGTCACAGGCTCAAAATGTAGTAAAAGTGGAGGAGGTAATGGTATTTATACTGTTGTTTGATGTAATATATTACGTACTTATCTGAAATTAGAAGCCCATAAAATGTACTTACATTAAAAGAGAATTCATATATAGGCACTGCCTTACTGGAAGTTTCTTTATATATGTACATATATGTATTTCTGTTGGATCTCTGAGTGTGTTTCTGCAGAAATCACTCCATCTCATGAGCCGCAGCATGAAACCAAATGAGAACATTCGCCTTATGACAAGTAAAGCAATGCATTCAACTTGAATCGATAAATTCCCAGCTCACAGCTTTTATTATTCAACATTTTGAACTGACCTCCGACACGCTTCGTCAAAGTGGTATTCGCAGGTGTCAAATAAAAGTTGAACTACTTGACCTTCTTGGTCATGCCATCGACCAAAAGGGTGTCTCAATTTTGGTCAGTGCAGCCTAAAACTGTGAAACACCTTCGTACTTTATTGCCCTGAAATCGATCGATTATTATTATTATTGATCTTTCATCCCTAACTCAGCGGTTATAATGCAGTTGCTGATAGGTTCACATCCATAGAAAACCAAATGGGCAGATCTAGAGGCGTCCGCTGAGGACGTATACGTCAAAGTTAAAAAGCCGTCGTGGATACTGACATGCGGATAATTCAGGTTTAAAGAAATCATACAGGATCTCAGCTGAAGCACCCGAACATGCAGTCGGTACAGTTCTAAAATAACTGGCTAACATGAAGTAACATTTACTTGTCTTTTTCTTAGGGCCATTTCAGATAAAGGAAACAAAGAGCAGTGAAATTCTAACTGTATACTATGCCAGCCAGTGGCGGATCATGGATTCTTTATTTTCAGTGACCACTAACAACTCTAGAAAACTCTGAACTGAACATCAGCTGTTTATTCACCAAAGGAATAAAACCAACTTGACCCCACTGTTGTTGTTCATCATATGTGCTAGCAATATTCTGAACATCTACCAAGTGCATATTCCGGTGGTTAGAAAACTCCTTTCAAGTAATACTAACGTGGAAAGCAGCATTACTGTACATTTGCAGTGCTCCAATGCAGTACCTTCGAGAAGAGAACATCAAGAGAGGTTCAGAGGCAGTCAGCAAGTAGTAATAATTTAAGCAAACAATGTGCGATAAACTCAGGGATCATTTCTTATTTTATTACTAAGAATCGATCTATAGTCATTGAATCAACGGTTAGTTCAAGTTAATCATAGTAAAGATCGGCAACAGGGATCTCTGGAAGCAAACCAACGCAGCAGGAACCAATTGTGAAACAAATAGGCAGGAAGAAATGGAAGTAGGTGGATTGGCCATGCTCTGAGGAAACCATCAAGTGACATCACTAGACAAGCCATTGCTCGAGTGGCTGCCTCGGCCTACTCTAGCAAGAGAGAGTTGTGAAATGGGGTTAAAATACCCTGAACTGACTGACGCAATCGCTGCAACCAAACCTACTTCAGGAAGGCGTCATCGATCTTGATTTCAGCAACCAGCTTTTTCATTCGCGTAGCATTTGAGTGGGCGCATGGTCACCAAGAGTTCTTGCACTTCCTGTTGATTTGTGAGTGCGATTTTCTTAATAAGGGCAACTTTGAGGCTACACACAGGTTAGCAGAAGGATCATCAAGAAAGTCAGAAAATTGCAATACTGTACCTAGCTAGTAAATACTGATTAACGAACTCGAAGTAAAAAGGCTTGAGACTGGTAATGTATCCTGATAGGAGTTGCAGTTTATACAGATAAAATATCAATTTTAATAAACAAGAATGTTGTACAACTTATCTGGTGCTTTGACTGAGTAGTAAGTTCAAGGAGTGCGCTGAATGGTAGCACAACAAGGGAGCGAACCACGTGTGTACAGTTGCGCCGGAAATCACAAGATGATGTAGAACCACAATGAATGAATCGTTAAAACAAAAATTTAAACATTCAAGGCGCACTACACATAGGTTGTGATACTATTCTTCATGATAATTTCGCAAACACTTCTCATCTCTCTGAGCTTCAATTTTATCTACCTTGCGTCTTCACTGCGTTAGACGGCTTATCTAACCCAGGTATCTATTATACTATCGAGTTCACCACTAGAGAATAAGGCATTACTTCGTGCGCTTACATCTTGGCAAGACTGCAGGTTAAAAAATGTACAAAGTAGCTCACTTGACCATTTTCTTCCGCTAAATGCTTTCCTCGAATATGTGCACGTAGATCAGGTTGGAATTCTTGCAGGATCTCACGGATTTTGACGTGGTGACCATTATACTCCAGTACCTGAAACAGAACTCCTAGGGGACCTATCTGCTGAAACAGGCTTTTCAGAAAATGGGTTGCAAATTTTTCGGCCCCTATCCTCTAAGACAGCCGACATACAGAGAACAACTAGAAAGCTACCCATTTGCAGCTTTCAGTAAATCCTGGGAAGTACATTTTTCAGAATAAATGCTCAAAATCCCGAAGCCAAGATTTTGACGGTCCACGGACATGCTCACACATCTATGTCTAAAAATTTATTCACGCATATTTCGTCTTTAGCACTGGCTGCGGTGGCCTATGGAATCTGCATTCGACTGGCCATAAACAATCATTAAACGCTCAGACAAACTCCTCACGAAGGCTGAGTTAGCATAGACCTGTCTGTCGGCATACTCAAATGGCAATACTATCATCCCTGATGCTGTCAATGCGCTCGGCAATGCACCAGAAGAATAACCTTCAGTAATTGAAGAGGCAAGTAGAACCACGAAGCCAGCAGAAGTTATTAACGCTACACAACATGAAACGCGTTCCATATAAACTGATAGGTTCCTAGGGCATACTCATTTTTATCTAACGGGATTAGAAGAACGCTAGTCACCTTCCATCAGAAGTGTTTTTTGTGATTGTCTATTACTATCTCACTTGATTTTCCCTGTCTCCTGCGATATGAATGAAATCCTTTTTATTGATTTGCATTTATTCTGTTTACTGGTTTGAAAACTAAGTGTTTTCTGACTTTAGCCTTTCTTGTGCATTAATCTTATGTGTCCAGATCTAGACATTTTTTGTAACTTTTCGTTTAATTTCTAAGTCTTCTTTTTTCCTATTCTAGGGACAACAAGCACTGGACAATAGGTAGACAAATCGCGCGAGATAACATACGATAGTTCAATGAATACTTATACATCACATTGTCACAGTCAGCTGACCAGTGAGCCACTCATTGCCATCGCCTCAATCTAAAGTAAGGCGTCATCAGTGAATGATTGCTTGAGATCGGTTTCATCACTGGTTCCTTATAATCCCATTAAGAGGAGGTGAGTGAGCCGCAGCGGTAAGTAATCTCCCGAAACTTTTAGCCAACAACTATCGTCATTCAGTATTCGTTGGTGGCCATTGCTGTTCGAGTGGAACTGTTAGTCCAAATATGAGCGGATAGCCATGTTCGTCAATGGGAACACTGTTAAGCCACACTTGGTTGTTATTGCGCGCACTCTATCTGGTTTAATAGACACTCCTTCTTTACTTTTGGTCCAGAAACATAATATGTATTTATAACGACTCATTTGTAGTTTCACTTCAACATACGAACAGTTTCCTGGTCTAAGCAGATAAAGTACTTTGGAAGCTGAAGAATATACACTTGTGTTGGCATAGTGTGTATCTGATCCCAGACTTCAAAAGAAACTGACGTCACACCGTACAGTGATTTCAAAAGTGTGAAGGAATGTATCTTCAATTTAGAAATTCTCCGAAATATTTGAACCATCCCATCAGTTTGGAATTCAATCGCTGGTGAATTTATAGATTCATGTAACCTTGTGAATAAGGTATTGAATGTTTGTATTAGTTAAAACAAGTCAGTTTGTTTCAATTCCAGCGGTTGTGATTTTTACATGTAGCGCGAAAGTGAAAGCCTGCTGTGTTTTCGAGGTAGTCTGATTATGTTTTACTGTTGTTTACAGGTCATTTTGATCTGATAATTTTGAGCTTCAGAGTTTCTGGAAGCTTTTTGACGATAGTCACTTATGTTCCGGATATAGAAATCCAATTAATGCTCTCCTAAGTCTTGTAAAACATATGGTACCATATGTTTACACCACGTGGTGTATAAATATATGGGAATCAGTAGGATATATTTTAATTTGGAGGAAAACATGGTTATACGCATTCAGCCCTTGGAACTTTAAGTGGTAAGGCAAGACTTGGCAAGTTGAATTTGGGTGCACTGAAAACATTCTATAGAAGTTTAAGTAACAGCGGATCTAATTGCTATTATCAATTACTCAGCTCATCCAGCAACAGCGTATATTGTACGATATTTTTTCTCTTAAGCTTAACAGCTTTCACATGAATTTTTCATGCCTTATGTATTCTGGTGTCTTGATTTGGATGCACCTAACACCTTTGTTTATAAGAGGATCCTCTTTTATCTACATCGGCATTGTCAAGAAGCGGCTGACTAATAAATTCCTTGAAAACTCATCGCCTGTGGGTCAATGTGCTTATCGCTTATGAAATCCGAAGACAACCCGAGGAGAATGGTCATATCAGTAGTTGATTATGAAATCCCTCAGACATAACCAAACTATATGTTCTTTTATTACCAGTAGATTCTTGTGTAGTCAACATCCGTCACTTTTACTAGTAGTCTTTTGGATCGTCAGTGCTTTTCATATAAACGGAAAAGTCAGTCTTCTAAGAAAATGTCTCAACATAAATAAGAACGAGAAATAGACTACAACCATTACTAACGACTGATTAGAATTTCCAATATCCATTACCGTTTTTCCGAGCTAGTATAAACCAATTTGATTTCTTTGTGCTCGCCTCTTGATTGTGAGGTGTAGGTTTTTGATCTTCAGCAAACTTCTGCGTAGCTCGTCCCGCCACTCGACTGTCGTAGCTTTGGTTGACTCCAAAAGGAGTAGTGCTGGGATTAATTATATGTGGTTTGTAGTATGAAGTGTGTTATACTACTGTGAATGGAGTTGATCCTTTCACTAGTTAGTCCTCCGGTATCGTCGTCAAAATAAAAGAGATAATAATAATAAGATATAATTAGTGTAGGTTATTCAGACTAACAGACAGAAAAAGAAGTAAAGAAAACGTAAAAACAGATAGCTGATTAAATTTGAAGTTGATATATACATATATTTCGGTAATAATAATAAGTGTAGTTGGAGTTGTCAGGAGAGTAAGACGGGAGAGAATGTAAAGAAGTAAAACGACGAACTCAGTTGTCTACCCTTGAATGGTGTATGGGATTTTAAGGGAATAGGCCATTTGGACGCAGTCCTTGTGTCGCTGCATGATTGTCCAGCCTTCGCTTAAAGGCGTTCACAGACGGTGCCATGGCTACATCTGCCGGTAAGGAATTCCAGGGACGGCAAACCCGCAGTGAAAAGAAGTGGGAGCGCACCCGGGTCCTTGGGCTCTGGTGAGCTATCTTTCTGGGATTTCTACGAGGAAGCCTATACCTACTCAATGGCAGAACACCTTTGTTTGGGTGATTCTGGTCGTTTGTTATTTTGTAGGCAGTAATTAAATCCCCCCTTGGACGACGGTAGCTAAGTGTGAATAGGCCTATTTTCTTTAGCTTTTCGTCATATGGTTTGTTTCGGAGGCCCGTCTTTGGAATCTTTCCAAGAGATTGGCGTCTTTTCTAAGCACTGGGGGTGCAATAATATTATGCACTTCAAGGTGTTGTCTGACGTATGTTTTGTACAACCTTAGAAAGAGCTCAGGAGTGAGTGCACCTAACTGTCTATGTGAAAAGTGTATGACCACATATGCCCTTGCTACATCCCCCGTGTAATTTACGCTTGTGTCCATTTATTCCGTTAGAACTAGACCTAAGTCGCGTTCCGACGTTGTGCAGGACAAGCTTTCATTGCACAGGGTGTAACTTGCATTCTGCAGTCTACGTTTTTGATGGTGTAATTCACTCTTATTTGCATTTGGGCGGAAATTTGTGTGTAAGCAGTAATGGGGAAATAACCACACTTTTCTTAGCAGACACTTTTTAGGATAATTGAACATTTTAGCCTAACAAGACACTGTCTACATTTGATAGATATACGGTTGGATATTGGAACTTTGTCTCTAGCATTAGTCAGGCTATAAGTAAGTACGATAGTATTCTACGTGGTCGCGAATGAAACATTTTGCGAGCTAACAATCAAATAGTTTATTTAAACTTCTTCTTGAATATCTTATTTGCTAGTAACTGAGATACTGCATACATCACTAGCTAGTGTTTCTACGGATCTTGCTAAATCTGTTTTTTATTGCTTACACTATGTTGTAAACGTTGTGATGGTAATCTGAAACGGAGAATACAGCATAAAAATATTTGTGTTAGATATTGAATTAAAGGAAAGCTTTCTGAAGGTAACTATTTCATCGCCCAAAAGTGGCCAGACAATTTAAGATATCGACAGTGATGGCTATCTGTCAGAAGTAAAAGCCATAACAAATGTAAAAGCCATAAACAATGTGAAACAAAGCAGTATATATCTGAAAACAGAAACATCTGGCAATGTTGATGATAATAATATTAATAATAACAGTATGAATAAATTGAATGTTCGAGTAAATGGTAATGATGTAGGTAAACTAATTATTCATGAGCAGACAGATTTAAATTAAGTTTTCACATAATTTTTTCTCTTATTTTTTCTAATTCCTGAGGCCAAAACTACAGCGGATCACTGTTGCACGAAACCAGTCTTCAAAGTTGCTGACTTGAGGCCTTATCTATAAGGTGGCAAGGCAAAGTCATGAACTGTATTCTCGTAGTTGTTAGTGGCCTGTAGAGGTTCATAGTCCAATTATTTGCCTGTTTGTATTGTCCTTTTTTAACGTAATCGCGGGAGCAATTTGCATCTTGAGTGACGGTGATGTTTCTCACTGGACTACATTGACTTCTAGCTTAAAGATAAAGATTAAAGTGATAGGGCGTGTCGACCACTTCACTTATTTCGGAAGTTGCATCAGCCAAAGCCAGCAGGTTGGTCGCTGACGAAATCTCAGAACAGATACAGAAGGCTCGTTTCGCATATACCAGTTTACGCAGTCTCTGGCTTAGTAGATATGATATCCGGCTGGCTATCAAGCAAAGGATGTGTGTACTGCTCAGCAGTTTGCTCCGTCCTCCTTTATGGCTGTGAGTCTTGGCTATTGAAAGTGGAAGGCACGAGTAGGCTAACTGTCTTTGGTCATAGGTGTCTGCGTTCTACCTCTCGTGTTAAGTGATATAACAAGGTGAGTAACATTGAGGTTGGGCTTCGGTCGAGTTCTAGGTAAGGAGGGGAAGTCAGTAGACGAGGCTGTGAAGTTACACCGATTGAAATGGTTAGGACGTGTCTTACGCGTGCATGACTAGCCATCGTCTCCCTCGACCGACGGGCAGTATTAGCTGACTGACATAGGATGAATCAGGTCGGAAAAGAGAAAGCTATTGGTGGTCAAACCAAAACATGGTTTCATGAGCCTATGAAATCCACAACAGTTAGTTTAAGCCAGCGACGTAGAGAGATGTAAACTGCCTGACTGGTTAGGTTCCTCGAGATGGTAAAAATCAATGACGGCTGGAGAAAATCAGTGATATGTTTCAAAATTGTTCTCAATGGCTGTTGCAGATGCATTCACTCCTTGTGATTTATAAAACCCAATAAAATTCCATTGTTATTCCATATCACTATTCTTTTTGCCTCATATCTCTGTTTTGAATCTTTTTTTTACTTCTCTTGCTTTGTTTGCTAAGTAAAGTGTGGCAACTCAAGCTGCTACACACCTTAGCAAAGTTCTATGTTGAAACCAGTCAGTCAGTCAGACGTTTCTCACACATTTAAAAATCAAAATACTCATCTCAATTTAAGAATAATCATTACAAAAATATCGTGACATGTTTTCTTTTTCAAACAAAAACAAGTTAACACTTATCAATTCTGTTGTTTCTTATGTGTTTCCTGAAGTTATCCGACTTATATTTGCGAAGATTTCTAACTTATAATCTACCCACATAAGCTGACTTCAGCGACACATTGTACTTGTATATTTTTAGTTCTTGCAGTACTAGAGAAAATGTTTACTACATCTTGTTAAGTGGGCAGTCTCGGTTAAGCAGTCGGTTTCTCGCATTCATCTTAAGCTGTATTGTACAGTTTAAATCTGTAACAGAAAAATTATCGAGAATCCTTCCTGTGTAAGTCGAAGTTGTTCAAAGGCTAATAGCAGCGTTCATTTCACTTAATGTAACTATTCATGCTCATGACGTCTACCATATGATTCATTTCATTCATATGTTGTTCTAAAAGTTAAAGTCAGCTCACTGAAGGTTTTCCATTTTCTTTACCTAGTTTGAGTAGAATTTGATTTTGCAAACTATTTGTACTTTTGAGCTAAGCATACACTATTTTGCTTGACTTTGTGCATTGTATGACATTTTTATATGAAAATCCAACTTGAATTGAAATTCTACAGTCGGTTGATGCCATGTAACTCTCTATTTTCTTGTATAAATAGACTATGACAGGCACTTGTATAACTGCTCACGAGAAGTTTACGAAGTTAAGGAAGCGACTTGACCAACTCGGATATAAACAACCACTAGGCTTAGACAGCTTACCATTAGTAGAACGTTTATTTTGTGATCTTGTCTGGACTACTGAAAATTTAAGGAAGGTTAGGACTGAACTGTCATCGCAAATTCAAATACGATCCACAGTTGAAGATTACATTGCTCCATATAAAGCAGACAACGGCAAGTTAATACGTGAAAACAATGAAATTCATCATCGTCTAATGACTGTTTGTCAAGACTATGAAGAGAAATTTCGAGGTACCATAAATATTTCTAATATTGTCTGTAGGTTTGAAAAGTGAATGTAGGAGGCTGGAAAATGAAAATGAAGACATGAAATATTTTAATTCCCAATGTCTCGACAAGATTCACACGTATGAGAGGGAAGCTAAACGTATGGTTGAACAAATATTACATTTGCAAGAGAAAAATTTCCAAGCTGTAGTTTATACTCCAGGTAAGCTGTTCAAATAATGTGATACATTTGGTTCACTAAATTTTTTCAGATGTAATCCTTTTTGTGTGATAATGAAGTCACTTTTTAGCAGTTATTTTCAAAATATTATCACTGAGCAGTTTATGTAAAATATTATTACTATTCCCTTGGGTTCCAGCTGGAACATATGGTTTCAACAACACATCTCCACTTTTGATGATATTTGATAGTTGGAGGCAATCGGCAGGAAGCCTTGACCTAGGTTTCGTCAGTTGCATATCAGCAAATTAAGACTATGTCCTTCTGAGATCAACCACTGAGCTATTCGGGCCGCGATTGACCTCCTGTAGACTGTAGTGGTATTTTGATTGGACACTAGTAACTAGTGTGACGTGTCTAGTCTTTTCTTTGGTATCTCCGCTTTGTTCTATTTTCCTTCCTCTTCAGCTGGATCCGCGATCGCCCAAAATCTCTCACCTCCTCCTCGCACTATATCCTCCATGTCACCCTCGTACTGACCACCCACTCGTCGCTTCCCATTTGGATTCCACTCCAGCGATGGCCTGTATTGCGCGCGATGTCATTTGACGGCCTCGTCAACATGTGCTTAATCCATCTCCACTTTCTCCTTCATATCTTTTGAGTAATCAGCTCTCGGATGGTTTGTTCCTAGCAAGAGTTTCTTGTTGCTAATTCTTTCTTTTCGGCTGGCCATTTGATCTTCAGTATGGATCCAGCCAGCGAACGAGGCAACTGTTGATAAAAATCAGTAACCCGTTGGAAATCTTTTTCGTGACGCGAATGCCAAGTTTCTGACCTGTATAGAAAAACTAACTGACTAGCTTGACATTTGTGTGTTGTTTATGCTGCAGAGTGCAGAAGATTTTCAAACTGATTTCAGATTGATGAAAGCGTAATTTCCCCTCACGACTCTGGTTGGCTTTAACAACTTCATCCGTTCCGAGTGGCTGTAGTTAAAAAGATGCTTCCTGGATAAGTGAAAGGAGTAGCCTCTGTCAAATCTCTCCCATTTATGGCTAGGTTGGCTGGTTATCTTCATCACCTCTGTCTTCTCTATGTTCACCTGGAGTCCTGTCTTCTCTGGCTGCTTCTTCAGCCAGTTTGTTGGTTTTTGCCTGCAGGTCTTCGAGTTTTTGTGACATTAGACATATATCATCTGCAAAATTAAGGTCTTCTAGAGTGTTATTGTCAGTGGTCCAGCGTATTTCTGTCTCCTCGCTCTCCACAGTCTTATGCGTAACCCAGTCCACCACAATTAAGAATATCGTCAGTGATAATAGGCAGGCAGCCCTGTCTTATTCCTGTATTTACTTTGAACGCCTCGCTGAGTTTCCCGTTGTGGATCACCTGACATGTGGCAGACACTGTCATATAACCAGCTGTTGATTGAGATTGATAAAGACGTGGGGTATGCCGTAGTGTTGAAGTAGTTTCCAGATTACTTCTTGGTCAACGCTGTCTGTCCAAGGCCTTTTCAAAGTCGATGTAGCTGAGGTAGGGAGGGGTTTGACCGGCATTCTTTACTTTTTTCTGTGATGACGATGCGTAGAGTGACAATTTGACCATCACATGATTTGCCTTTCCCGGAATCCGGCTTGTTTCTGGCTGGTGGAGTTCTGCATTCAGTGCACCTTTTATTGTCTCCCAGATCATGTGAAATATGTCAAATTTTATTATTGCGACTCAGTTTCTGGCCTTTGGTATGCCACTGGAGGTTTTCATCTGTCACTTTTATTTTTAAAAATCTCAGCGAGATTATAATAAGCACTTTCAAAGTTGTTTAGTAAACTGATTCCAACTTATTGTTACTATTATTTTGGGGGAAATGTTATTGTTATGAAAATTATTAGCTGTCACCTAATAATGGAAGCAAAACTAACTACAGGTCTTTAGGAAACTATTTTTCGTGAAATCAGTTTGTTAATCATGCTTGAATTATTTTGGATAGCGTTATTAGAAGACGGAGTTTATCTGCAAAAATGTGATGTATTTAAGACATACATGTCGAACAATCTGATCACACATTCACTATTTATCAAATCAGTATATGTATGAAATATGAGAAGACCAATTAAAAATAAATAGAAGGATAAGAGACTTAAGAATATGAAGGTTAATAATTAGCACTGTTTTTTTTTGGCAACATAATTATAGAAGGATTACGAAGGTGGGTTAATGGTAATAATAAATTATTTCTGTGTACACTTAGAGGGGGGCCTACATTTTCCGGGCAGCTTTCACCTCAGTGTATTTCTGTAAGCGCCTTTTACTGTTTTTTCAGATAATCTTGAAAGCTGCTTTGATATCAATCTTAGGATTCACATAAACTGAATGTTTTGCTATAGACAAATTCGGTAGTCTGCCACCTACATTCATCGAGGTTTCAAAGTTCATTTGTTTTTAGGCCACCCCCTCCTGCGTGTGTGTGACCACACATATGCAAATTGGTATATAGAATGGAATGTGACACAATCGCTTATTCAATATTGAGGCTTGCGGTAAAGCATGTTTTGGCTCATTTGATAATTACAAGCATGGCTGCGCGATAAGTTTTACGAATGATGGAATTTAGTCTCTATCTTAAAAATGGTATTGTTTACTTCCTGGTTATGAGGTAATTTTTTGTAAGCATCTTTCGTCGAGATGGAATAAACTGTAGGCTTTAAAACTAACTGAGCTATACACCGGTTCCAAAGCTTCAAAGAATACCCGTTTGCAACATGTTTACCTGCCAATATTTCATTGTCATCATCTGTAGTACCAGCTTCACAAATATTCTGGATCCTCTTGAACAAGCACTTAACTAAGCTTCTGTTATATTGCAGTGGACAGAAACTGTGGAAGTTTAAATATTGCCCTGTCCAAATAAGCTTTCTATAAAGTGCCCGCTTTATTGTGCCATCCTCTTTCCGACTCAAAAGTATGTCTAGGAATGCGAGTTGGTTTCAACTTCCTTCCTCATGTGTAAGACTCGTGTGATTTTGTGCAGAGTTAAATCTATCCAGGAGATGAATTGCATTGTCGTGATTATTTCATATCACAATAATATCACCAATGCATCTCCCATAAAAAGGCACCTTAGCAATCAAATCACTGAACAGATTTTCAATCTCAGTCCTATACACATCAACCAGCATTGGTCCTTAATGACTTCCCATAGGAACACCATCCATTTGTCGAAAGTACTTACCTTCAAATGTGAAATGGACGTTGTCTGTGCAAAATTATCATAAATCCCTCATATATCTTAAAGGAATATAGAATGAAGGTACATTTGAAATTTATTTTAATAAATATTACCACTGCTAATAAATACTGTTGCATGGTTTTGTATTTTTTTTTTGTTAGATGGTAATAAAAAGCAGTTACCATTTAGACGTCAACGAATGGATATTGACAGTTTGGTGCCTCCTTCGAAAGAAACTAAGAATATGGATGACTCAGCAAATTATTGTTGTTCAATAGCCCGCATGTGGGAGAAAACGAAAGGAAAGGATTTTCCGAAGGTATTAGTTATTTTGTTGTTGGTAGACTGTATCCGATAATCAGATATTATTGGTATTGAATGGTTGGAGGCAATCGGCAGGAAGCCTTTCTACGTAGGTTTCATGCTGGTTGGCACTCATCAGCAACACACATATTACACTAGTTACTGAGTAGTGTCCAATCAAAAGTATCTAATACAGTCCTACAGGAGGTCAATCGTGAGCCTGAATAGCTCAGTGGTATCGTCTCTGACTGCAGCACTGGGAGACGCGGGTTGAATTCTCAGGAGGGACATAAGTTCCTTCGAATTTGAAGTTATGCCTTGCTGATGAGTGCCAAACAACACGAAACCTGGGTCCAAGGCTTTCTGTTGATTGCCTCCAACCATCTAATACCAACAGTCCACAGTGTACCATGATGGCGAGCCACGTAATGGCATGGTAGCCACATTGCAAACTTGACTGATGGAATTCAGTCTGCACCAAAGATAGGACTACATACACACATTACACTAGTTACTGACTAGTGTCCAATAAAAGAAAACAACTTCTGTATTATTGTGTAGCACAAATCTTTATCTATTTCTAGAATATTGTCTTAGCAAGCAGAAATTCGTTTTCATATCTGCTGTTAAAGATTCATTGGCTATCCTCCAACGTTAATTAACTGTTACCTTTTTGAATGTAAATTTGTTCACAAATCGATAAGAGTTAGAAAAAAGACATTGGGAACTAAGAAACACCAAACGGCTGCTTCGTCCTGGCTTGTGACACTTCATCAGTGGACATCTAATTTTGTTATTTATTTTATAGTAAAAATAACTTGGTCATATTTTTAAGCATAAGTGGAAATCAACACAATGCGCGTAAATGACAGTCGGATATACTTTCAGTATTTCTTGAGTTCTTGTGAACAATCAATATTTGGCCAAGTCATCAGCGAGTACAATGGATAGTATCAATTTACCCTATTTTTGATAGATCAATAACTAATCTTCTTGCATCACAGATATAGTATGTCGAGTTTCTATAGGTTTTGATAAATGAACCAAAACATTTTTTAAATTTTTTTTGAAGACGCTTAATTTATTAGAAATGGCAACAAAACGATGTGAAGATTTAGAAAAACAAATAAATAGCCTAGAAGAAGAACTAGAATTAAATGAAAGGAAAGTGGAGAATTTTCGTCAGCAGGTAAGATTTCTATTGCTATCATTTTAACATGGAGGAAATATTGGTATTCAGCTTATATTTTATCTAAAAGGCGGTTGACAGCTATCAGAGGAAAAATTAATTTGACTGAACTATTGTGTTTTCTGATTATTTCAGACTATACAGTGATAAATCTATGAATGTTAAAATACAATAGCTAATAAAGGTAAATTAAAACGGTATCCGAAACTGTATTGGGATACATTTATGTACAAGATGGAATAATAGTCCATTGGCTTTTATTGTCATTTGATTGTCTATCAAACATATGGTCATGAAGAATGTGAATAAACAATTAAGTAACCTATTCAACTTATCTCAGTGTGTTAAAGAGTAGTTCAGTAATCTACTCAGTACTACTTTTTGATGGAATGACTTTAGTTTCTAAGATAAAAGATACAACAACCTGAAATTTTACATAACACCTGCATCGGCGGTATTTGTAAGATATTTATCACGTACCACTTAGTCCTGAATTGTTTCAAGTTCTAAACTAGTTGAATAGAGAATCAGTTTAGCACAATACACAGAAATGCATCACTTTAAGTTGTCAAATATCTGAAGCTTAGGGAATAGAGAAATGGATTTGGCGAAGAAAATGATGGACATTTTCAAAATCTGCAGGGGTGAAACGCAATGAATATATGTGATCCAGTATAAACGATTTTCCACTGTACTGCAAAGAGTCTACGATCTTTGATTGTCAGCATACCAAGGATTCCAATCAGGCAATCTTCATGTTCTTAATTGGTTCAGACTAAGAGTCAGTGACTTTATGGAGCGATGTATGACATCCGTTTGGTCACTCTTACCTATTTCTCAAGTTAATTTTAATTCAACTTGCATTGGTCATCGAGGAATGAAGGCTTTCTGAATGCTTACCACATGTCCTAAGCATCTCAGTAGATAAAGCTGTACAAACTCATCTGTCAACATTCCCCCTTTAAGTAACACTTTACGCCTAACCTCATGATTGCGTACCGTATTTTTCCACCTGATACCAGAAGGTGGATGAAAACGTCAATGAAAAAAAATCTGGCATCCTTTTCGAAATTCATGTCTCACAGACGCAAAGTAGCACTGAAATAACTGCACATAATACACTCTTTGATAGGAAACTACCTATCACACCCGTACCAAAAATGCTGCTAATTAGTTGATGCGGAACGAGGTTTCTAAGTGCCTGTTTTCCAACCGTAATCTGGGAATTGGTGTCACTCAGTCCTGCACCAGATCCTTACATATGACAAAGGTGAACAAACAAGGGATTTCGTTCAGCGTTTTCAAAAGACTACAATTTTTCAGTCCCTTCATATGATAAGACAGTATTTCCTGTCTACTCTAAATCTATGAGACTTTATAAGTTCAAGTTAAATATCATGATTAGCATAGCAAACTTCCTTTTGAGTTGTCTTCACAGTCAGACATTACCACGAAACGTCATCAACGGACTGAAATGCTACTTTCAGGTCAAGAAATATGGCAAATATCGAACGTTGGCAATTTAGTCTGTCTAACGGAAGCTGTCAAACAGTGAAGATTGATTAGTCACATGCAGACTTGAAACCTCTCAGATTTTTCTAGAGCCTTATTTAGAGCTATGGATCCCAGGATTTTAATGCACGACAAATAAGTCACAGAAATATTTTATTTTAATTGAAGCTCAGATTGGTGATAGTACTTTGAGATTTGATACCAACTTTGAAAATATTAGAGTTTGCATTACCACTAAAGATTTACTTATTGGATTTCACATGACAGGTGTCCATTCAGTAGTTAGGTCATTTGAAAAGGTGTGGAGTCTTTGCAGTGTCCAGATGTGAGGATTTAAATATGAACTTCTTAATAAATCTATTTAGCGATATTGAATGTTTCGTGCATATGTCAATCATTGTAAGTGTGTTATCAAATGTGGATCATGGTAGTTTTAGTTTCGAATTATTATTTTCCACTCTAGGCTTTTTCCTTTTCACAGAATGGATTTTCGTAGATAACTAGAATTCACTCGCATTCCTTTTTTTTTTACTAGGTTCTCTTAAGAGATACTGAGATTGAACGATTAAGAAATATTTCTGAAAAAGGTCGACCATTGGAAACCTTATTGAATGACTGTAGTGGGAAGCAGTCGGATCGATTAATTCATCAGTTACAACTGCAAGTTGATTTGTTGCAAGCTAGAAATGGTGAATTAGAAGCACGTATTGTGGAATTGGTTAATCGTGAAGTCGCAAGTATTCAACCTTCTCCAGATTTAGTCAATGCAGAATGTCAAACTTTATGTTCCTCAAAACTCCCGTTAGTGGATAATTCATGTCAAACGAATTCTGTGGACACTATATATTGTCCAAATCATGCAAAGCCATCTACTCAGTTTAAGGTATATACTTTTGATAAACTTGTGTGCTCCTGCCTTACATGTTTGATTTTATGAAAACTGAAAATTATTTTCATGTCTGGTGAGATTTGAAGCAGATGAAAATGTTCATTTTTTGTCTGGAAAAGTATAATAGTCGGAAAGACATATATACCACTATTATAGTATTATTCCTTTGGGTTCCAAGTGGAACATAGACTTTCAAGAGCATATCGCCATTTCACTCTGTTGTTTGCAGTCCTTTTAAGTTGGCTCCACGACTGGCTCCTCCTCATACAATCTCCTTCATATCACTCTCGGGCCTATGCCGAACTCGTCGCCCGCCATTTGAGTTCGCTCAAGGGCCTAGCATTCTCCCCAGCTCACGTCCAATCCATCTCCATTTTCCTCTGCATATTTTCTGGGAGACAGGTGTTTAATCGGCGTCAATGTTTGCACAAAAGTGCATCATTTCTAGTTTAAGTCTATCAGTTAACTGTAAGCGGAATCCTTATATCACACTAGTAGTATCTAACATATTCAAACAGTAGGACTATACTTTATCAAATGCAGCTAATGCTTATATAAATTAGTCAGAATATACTAGCATACGCAAATATTCATATATGGGTGATGATTGAGGTCTCATAATCGGCTGTATCGTGTGGTCGTCCAGGTGAATGACTCAACGTTGGTATACTTCAAACCTAAAAGCAGACGTCATCATTGAGTGACTGAGTATACTATAAAGGTGTATGAAATATGTTTCCAAGGTTAAAGTAGCACTTTACAACTTCAGAAAGTATTTGAGCAGATGACTATCATAGAGTCTACGTGAAAACATTAAAAAGCGACGCGCAATTCTTCTGATTTTAACTTATTACATCTTGAATGTTGTCACGAAGCAGCTATTCAAAAGTGGTTTCATTCCCGACCAATGCATTCCTAAACGTCGGTTAGCCGGTAGTCCACCTGGTAATGAGGGAAGGTTGGGATTGAGGCTAGCACAAAAAACACCACCTCTACTGAATGTTCAAAGCTCAAGTTTGAAGCCCTGTGTTACACTTAAAAAGCGAAGGTATGGAAAAAAATAGTATTCGGATAGTTAGCACGAGCGTATTTTACCCCCAATTATAGTCTAAGTGTTTTACTTTAATGTGGTACTTTCCTCCTTCGCATTTCACTTTTTTTTCTACTTTTGTTATGTACTGCTTTTTATCAGAAAGAAATTTATGAATTGATTCAAAGATTTGAAAATAGTCGAAAGTGTGTGACTCAGCGTCTGCATTCAATCGTCACCAAAGGTGAGTTGTTGCAATTTGTTTTTTCCAAAAGGTTACTTTTAGAAATAGTAAACCTGTAAGTTGTACATCATTCAGATTTCAACCATACATTTGTAATTCTGATTATCTGTGCAAATTCGAATGCACATTTTTCAGACGGACCTTATGTGTTAAGTATAAAATTAAAATAAAGCGAAAATTCCTTAATATATCATTCGGCTTTAGAGTAATAAAATGATCAACTGCTTGTATAGAATTCCTGATAAAACTATCACTATTTATGAATACTGACACGATAGATGGTGTTACAAACGTCGTGGAATAATTTGGGCATCGAGTTATGTTGATTTTATTATAAAAATACATAAGAAGCAAACTTGATGCAATATGGACTCTAAGAGATACACCAAGCAGAATATTAGAACAACAATGTAAGAAACAGAGAAGTAAAGCAGTTGTCGGATAACACTATGAATACAGGTGTACATACTAATCAAGGAAGAGTTCATTACTTCTTATTATTGATAGTTGACAAGTAGTGGTGGTTGGTCGGAATTGGAGATTTTTCCAGAAATTGGATAAATTGGAGGTCATGTCCACACGATTTCAAATGGTCGGTGCCATTAGTACGTTTCATTAAAACAATTTTTACTGGGTGGTAGGCAGTAATGTGAGTCTGCAATTAATAGTGTTCTCTGAGCTGGTTGGTTTAGTTGCGCAGCTTTTGTCGCCCTTCTGGACAAAATCTTCAGCGCAATATTTAGCATAAAGTGAAATGATTTAAATTTCTTCATGAGTGTGAGTAATGTAAGTCTTACAAATACTAAATACATTGTATATGTGGGGAATAAGTTAACTCTCAAAGACCACACCCTAGTCAGAATGTAGTGATTGTGTGGTCCAAAAGTGAGAAATTCAGTAGTTGGTAAATGTCCCAGTAACGACAGCTGTATCTTGTTGATGCAGTAACACTGCATCGGTAAATAGCCGATCACCAACAAGAAGTATTGGTTGCACTGTTTCGAAGTTGTAAGTGGCTTTTTAATCGTTGGTCGATAGCATGTTCTGTCTTCTGTCGGCAATCATGACTAAATTGGTGTCGCAATTGGTTAATCAGCTCCTGGACTTTCGCCTTTAAAACTAGAAGGCGTGAAAATGGGTTCGACTTTACTTACCGACTTGACTTACTAAAAGTCAGGTCCCTGTCTCAACTACGTAGAGATTCAACTGTACCTATCTTAACCGACTTTGAGGGATGAATTAGGGTGTGAGTTTCTATTATAATTTGACAGTTTTCTGTAGATGATTGTAGCTAACCTACCATACTTTTTTGTTTCACTTTACGGTCTAGCATAGATAGCCCACTCTGTTTATTTTATAACTTGAAAGTGAAATGGATTCTGTCTATAACTGAGTTTATTTGTATGAAGGAATTATAAACGTGTTTAGATTTCTGCATATCTAAACCATAACCCAAGAGAAAGATCAAACGTTTTAAGAGCTTTTTGTTCTCAAATATCCATAAATATGTTTGTTAGTATTGGTGATATTAGCGATCCCAATACTACCCCATTTGTTTGTTTGCAATACTTTATCTTGAAATTAGAATACATCGGAAATCAAACATCATATTCTTGTTATATACCATAATATTATTTTTTAACCGAGACCTTAGCTCTCTTTGTGAATTTAGGGTCGATGTTCAACCTAATTCCAATTGTCCCCGAAGCTATAGTAGTCGGAATAATAATGTATATTTTTATTTCTTTTTAATTTTTTTATATTTTATTATAGCTTGATTCCACACATTATTTTGGTACAAGTATGAAATTTTCAGCGTGTGATATCGGTAGCCCAAGTTTAGCAGGCCGACCATAAATATCAGGTGTGCGTCGGCGGGGGATCGAACCTCGGACCATGTGCATGATCGGCGAGAGTCCTAACCGCTGTGCCACCGACGCACTTGATACGTTGAAACTAATCACCTTTTTACATTCTTTTTCTATTTAGATTTCCTCTAGCCTTTATTTCATTTCATATGAATTAGTCTAGAATCAGAGAGATCTCTAATTGGTCATTAATCTGATGTTAAATATTCAGATGGTTCACATGCCGAAGTGTTCCTGAAGTTAACTAGTGGCCTGATAGGGTGTCCTGCCTTATGAAATTTTTTATAGTTTTGCTTTTAGGTATTAAATTGCCTAATGTATCTAATTTAGCTGTTCTTATCTTTTTCAATGTTTCAATTGTGATTTCATAAACCTTTGTTATTTACAATATTACTGAGAATAAATTTTAGTTGTTCAATAAATCCAGAAATATTCAAACTAAAAAGTTGAATAAATTAGTGAAAAGATAACATCATGTTGAGCAGAGTAAAGCAGCTAGCCATGCGACACCGCCGAGCAACAACAGAACAAAGGGGGCGATCAAATTGTCAGCAAGAACACTAAGCTTAGATGAAATAAAAATGTTCGTTCAATGTGACAATTGGTAGATTGAAACGTCAAGTCATTCCTAGTGTGGTAGTCGTATTAAGTGTAACAGATGAGATAGTTATAATCACCTTATTAGTATCATTTTTTGATGTGAAATAAGCGGAAAAGATTTTGGTGACTGATTGATGGTCAACAATCAATATGGTTTAGAAAGGTGATTTGAAGAAAAAGTGACACGAAAGAGTCTATACAGTTTAAGAGACGAATTATTATTTTTTTAAACAGCCGAAAAGCTGTGGTACTGCAAAGCAGTTATCTAAAGCTATTATAAAGAAGGTAAATGAAACTAAGGCTTGAAGCTTTGAAACATTTGTCTGATTCTTGACATCTCTGAACGATTTGATCTGGCTTTGTTCAGCTTGCTACAAATATCTATGATTAGAAAATCTGTTGATAGCGGAGATTCGTTGACAGAGTAATTTTTCTACAAATCCCTGTCATTCATACGGCTTCATTGTGACAACATTAACTCACTTCAGAAGTTCATTTTCTATTATCGAGACACTTCGAAACGTGTCCCCTCATCATTCAACAGAATTAAACATGGAATTCAGCATTTTATTACTGTGTTCTATTCTTTCAACCTTCATTAGTGTTTATTTAATCTTTGTGCAGTTACGTTTATTGTATTGATTGCATGTTTTAAAACTATATAATAACATTTACTGGCATAAACCTACAAATTATCTTGACTTTTACAGATCAAAACTTACTAAACGACCTATCAAGATATATCCCCTCTTCATTTCACGGTCAGACAAATTCTAATGGTGAAGAAATTATTAAATTTGTGGAAAAACATTTGCATATCACTAAAGGTGACAGAGATTATTGTTACTCAGAATTAGAAGTAATATCTGACATTTTAAAGCATATATCAGCGTATCTGCTAACGAAATGTGTTGTAAATAAACTCAAAATTTCTGATTTACCAAAACCACCAAGTGGTTCTAATATTAAGATGAATAGTTGTTCAAGACGTCAACTTCGACGTTCTAAATCTGCTGAAGTGCATGGGATTCAATCGAAGGACTGCAAAGTACGTGTTTCTTCTCTCTTTTTTTTTGTTGGAATCTGTGTCACACATTTGAAAATTAAGTTTATTTATTCAGAGTGTAATGCTCTTAGGTTGGTTGAAGATATGTAAAAGTCTACAAGTTAATCAAAATCCAATTTGTTTTCAAGTAATAGTTAAAATCGATCAGACAAGTTGAAATACAACTTTCTTTATGTAGCATCCATTTTCTGAAAACAAAATACTTAGTTCAGCAAAGAGTCTCTTTTCAGCGAATTCATTTACTTAGCTGTACAATCACAATTGTATATGAATATTTTTTTTTCTGTGTACATTCGGTTTGTCCGACAAGAATAAAATTAGTTAGGGTTATTGTTTACGCCATCAAAATATCTCAAAATGTGATGAATAATCAAAATGTAACTAGGGTGTGTGTGTGTGTGTCATGAACCTGGGTTGTAAGGGAGATATTCTTAAGAGGAGAATTTCAACATCTTTGCGAAGAATATTCTTCGGAGCAATGCTAATAGTATTGTTCTCCAATCCCCCATTGGTCTGCTGAAGCCTTAAGGACAATATCTTGCATCTGACCACTTTTATTTGCATATGTCAGTTCACCTGTTCTTGTGGATCTAGACATATCGGTCGTTCGATGTGTATGCGTGGTTGCAGAAAGGTAGCAGTGGCTCTATAGGAAGTGCTAAAATCGAACACCTTGTCAACACTGGCTGTTCCATCTCAACGAACGCCTCCTTCAAAATAATCTACAAAGTGAAGAATAACTTGCCAAAAGCAATAAGTTTTCTTCTCCTTTATATCGCTGATGTCTTAGCCATTTAGTTAAAAAAACCGGAGCCACACATAACAAAGAAAATTACTCAACCACTTCTATTATCATGGTAACAACTGTGTTGATTTCTGGTGACCTGATTTTTGAGTACTTGTTTTTCTAACTCCCTAGAACTCTTGTATTTCTTTAGAACTCTTACATAAGTCCATATTTTCCTTCTTTTCTATCCTGATCACAAGTCACTCATTAAATTAGTCATCTTATTACATAACGAATGCACTTATTCAACTTCTTTTATGCATTGACAACTCATCACTACTACCTTCTTCCCATTCTCCAATCGCCCTAGTTACAATTTGATTATTCATCACATTTTGAGATATTTTGATGGCGTAAACAGTAACCCTAACTAGTTTGTATTCTTGTCTGACAAACCTAATGTACACACTCACATACAAAAAATAATTACATATATGATTGCGATTGTACATCTAGGTGAATGAATTCGCCGAAAAGAGACTCCTCCCTGGACTACGTGTTTTGTTTTCATTAATGTCCGAATGGGGATTATTCATGAATGTGCATTTTCCCTCTGATTGGAAAAATATGTCTTTTAAACGTTTATTTATTGAATGTAATCACAAACCTTTATACTACGTATCGGTGTTTTGTAATAGTGGGTTGTATGAAGTAGTGATATTACATAGTCTTAGCGTATTGCATCTTAGAGTTAGATTAATTCTGCTTACAAGTTTAAGCACGGATTGATATCTGTTAAAGAACCAATGAAAACAGGGAGTACTGGATAGCCGTTTCGTCTTAATCCTGTTCAGTAGTACTCAAATATGACCCCAACGGGGATCGAATCCAGGTCCTTCTGGTTGCAAGGCGATCACGTTGACCATTCAACCGCTGGAATGGAATCTAGTCGCTGACGATTTCTAACTTCTGTCTATTCTGCTTACTTCAATTTGTAAAATTAGTTAGCTCTACCAGCTATTACATGCTGATCTGATTGGTAGACTGGCACATAAGCTATTAGGGGATAATTAAGCGGCATTCGTTACTGCACTTTATATATCTATACAGTACCAGTTTAAATAATTTATTTTTGAAAATGTAAGGGATCGTAAAATGTGATTTTTAAATGGTTTTCATGAAAATCCTTCTCTGAAAAAGAAGTACTAAAAAACAACTATGTGTATTTTGATATATTTCTTAAATCGATGGATTTCTGTTATTAATCACCGACTGCGCTGATTGCAAACCTCATCCAGTTCATAAGACACCAGTTACTACATGCTAATCACTTTGTGCGTGTGAGTATTCTGTATTATAACATTATTCAATTGTATGACAGTTTTGTCGTTTTTCGTTTTTATTTTTGGTGTTATTTCGGTTGATTACAGACTTTATAGTTCGAAATATATCTTGAATTCATCTGTTCTGTTGATAACATTCCACTTTATTTTTTTTTTGATGTTTTTTTTCAATTATTGAATATATATTTAGCTTTTACAAGGTGAAGTACGCTGTTTACAAACTGAAAGAGATCATTATCAAGAAGAATTAGAAAAATCCAGACTGAAATTTCACCGTCTTCACATGCCAAGAATACAGTGCATAGATAAAAATGTAGGTGTATATAGTTAACTTCTTTTTAGGGTATGTATATATGAGGAAGCATTATAACTTTGAGAAGATAGAAAAGCTGATCACGGGAATCAAATCTATATTATTCTTCATTGTTACTATAAATCTTTTTATCGGGACTGAGAAAATTTACACCATGCCAATTTTAAAATGGTGGTGGAAATAATTGTTTCATAATAAGCTTTTCAGTCGGATGAATAAGTGTTTATCCGATGAATCGAAATGTCTGATTATATCAGGCTATGTGTATAATTGAGCTATATCAACGGTTACCAAGTGCATTTGCTTTTGCAAAATTTTAATGTTCATAGGTACCACGTATAGATGTGGCCCATTTGCTTTGGTATTTAGCTTTCAACCAATGCGTTCCAGCTTTGAATCTAACTCCACCTACTTCAACCTGGACAGCTGCATAGTATCACCAGCTATCATAGACAGTAAACATGTCTCATAGCCTTGTGCATGAAAAATCTTCTCTTGCTAAATGAATTCCAACTGACAAGCATATGCAGCTAAGTTAAAATTTAGCGAAGCATGAGGCGTGAGCTCACCAACGACTTTAGAACGTTCAGTCACACTAAGGCAGTTAAACCAGGTAAAAAATAAGACTATAGTCACCTTATGACCAGAACTATAACCTACTATACTATACCTGTGGTGAGTGCTACTTATAATCCGATATAAGTAGTATATCAGGAACGAAGTAACAACATGTTTGGCACACTGAAAAGAGCAATCAAAGAAGAGAACCATGAGAAGAATGTTGCTATATGATGCAGAATCCAAGAAGCTATCGAATGAGACGATATTCGACCAATTCGTCAAGGATGTGGTGAAGATGTGCAAATGGCCGGTTTAGAATATGGTATTCCAAATTTAGCTATGTACCATACGTTTCACCAAATAAACAATCCTTTCAGTCTCCTCAGTCTTGTCTTCTTCACATACCTACTATACTAGACTATAAGCGAATTACTAACCTTAATGCACTGACTAATCTGTCCTAATCGCACGTCAACAACAACAATAATACCGCCGGGCCTCAAAGACAGAAGAGAAGTCTGGAGGTTGGTAAGAGAGCTTATACTGTCGCAAAACAACAGTCGAAAAGGGTTGTTTAAGATGACCTTGAGAAGTGCTAATGTAGACATGACCAGGGGTTTGAGAGATTAAAATTAGGATTATAATAGATTAGAGTTCAATTACATCACTTAAATAAACAATTAGTCATCACACAAATAACTTGAAAATGTCAATTTGTCTTGATAAAATCTCACAGTGTTCTACAGTAGTATTTACTGATGACATTTCGAGCTCAATTTATTGTTCATAATCATATCAAGTTAATCACACAAATTTCTGACCCTACTGACCCAATAAGATAAAATAATATAATTTACAAAATACCTTGCAATGACTGTGAATGAGGTCAACTACATAGGT
This sequence comes from Trichobilharzia szidati, assembly GCA_944472155.2. Lineage (NCBI taxonomy): Eukaryota > Metazoa > Platyhelminthes > Trematoda > Strigeidida > Schistosomatidae > Trichobilharzia > Trichobilharzia szidati. The sequence goes on along the minus strand of OX235274.1, from coordinate 60,692,015 downwards.
CAAACTAGTAGGTCGGGGGTAGTCAAACTGTCAGAACATAAGAATTTAGCTAAGGGTAGAATTATTGACCCCGTGGAAATAAGTGTTTTAGGAAAACAACTCAGCATGCATTAACACACAACCACTCAATATGGTGGGTCAGAGTTACAATGCGAAAAAGTAATATAGATAGGTGGAGACAGGTTGGTTACTGAGTCATTGTTCATCAAATCTACACTCAACACATGCAATAGGAATGACTCATCACTCATACTGGAAATATGGAAAATAATACTACCAACCAAGTCAAGAGATGAGAAATAATGGAATTATATGAACGAAGTTGTGTGAGTAACTTCATATGATTATGAGCAATAAATTGTGCTTGAAACGTCATCAGTTAATATTACTGTATAACACTGTGAGACTTTATCAAAATAAATTTTACCCATAATGGAATTATACTTTACCACAGTGCACAAGTTCTATTTTTATATCAATGAGAGAAAGTCAGGTCATAAATCAATAAGTGGGATGAGAGAAGTACAAACATACATGTAAAAATGGCATGTAGTTAATTAGGTCTGTATATATCAATTCATAAAAAAGTGTTGGATGAAGTGTCATGATATTGAGTGAAGATATCTGGTGTGTTTTGGGTAAGGCTAGAGAAACATTAGGTTAGGTGACTAAATACTTTTTAAGCTTAATAAGTTGTCACAAGATCATTGGTGCGTTCGCACCTCTGTGTTCACAGTTGAACTTTACTAAAAATGCCCTACAATTCGACTATTAGGATAGGTGTGTATGTAATCTAGTAAGCGGAATTTAATTTCATATGTAGGCAGAAAAGAAATTAAATCCATGATAACATGAGTGAAATAATGTACTAATATGCTAATAGTTGCTATTATTATCGTTATCATTTCGTCGCTTGTTGCAGCTTTGGAGAAATTAACAGAATTAATACAAAAGAAGATTTGAGCGAAAGAATATTCTTTTCGATAATTTCCCCTTCCGGCTCTACATTTGCATATATATATATATATATATATATAGTAGTAAATACAATACCAAGCGAAATTAAGGAAATCTCTACAACAAATTAAGGATCATTAAAACATTGATGGCAAAGGTAAGGAAAGAGTTTGAACCAATTTCTTTTGAACACATAGGTTAGGCTTCTTAATGTAGATCCCAACAGCCTCAGCAATATGTAATAACGGAACTCTTGAGGTAAAATTAAGCTTAGATGGTTTACGGCAGATGACTTTGTAAGGCCTCGTTAACATCAATCTTATGTCCTGTATCTACGAGATGAGACAGTGTATAACTATGAATGAACTTTGTTTCTCCTTTACTTAACCACACAGGATGGTGTTTGGAAATCCGACGATAAACACGCCTGATTGTACAGCCTATGTAACCAGTGTTGTTGATGACGATTATCCTGGAATATATATATATAGTTGTAGAGTCGGAAGAGGAAATTATCGAAAAGAATATTCTTTTGCTCAAATCTTCTTTTGTATTAATTCTGTTAATTTCTCCAAAGCTGCAACAAGCGACAAAATGATAACGATAATAATAGCAACTATTAGCATATTAGTACATTATTTCACTCATGTTATCATGGATTTAATTTCTTTTCTGCCTACATATGAAATTAAATTCCGCTAACTAGATTATACATTTTCACACCATCTATCCTAATAGTCGAATTGTAGGGCATTTTTAGCAAAGTTCAACTGTGGACGTAATACGTTTTCGAAGATAAATTTTACCAGTATCTGATCTGTCTTATGAATTCTTTATTAAATATAATTACGATTGTACAACAGCTTATGAAAATGAATCATCGAAAAGAAAATTTTCTTCGCTGGTTTCTCTTTTGACTCAATATGGAAATATTTCGTTCAAATAATGATATTTCAGTGATGGGGAGGGGGTGGTAAAACAGAAATCAACGGTTAAATTCACTGACTACAGGGAAAAAGCTCTTATAATTCAAATCTTCCTTACATATGCAGTCTTTATATCCTGTTATCGTGACTGTTCAATGAGGGATAGAGTTATGAAAATGTGATAGTCATCATTGGTATTCAATTCAGTTGTCTCATTTAGATCAGTTTCGTTATTTATTTTTCGCTAAATTTGCATTTCCCGTTGTCAGTATCTGTCGGCTTCTAGTATGGATGCTTCTATGATGCCTGGGGACTAAATTGATGTTATTTTCGCTAGTGGTGACTAGTACTGAAATCTTGGATGCGCACTTCGTCCTATTTGGGATCCAGCTGGATGTGCCTGCATTCCCAATAAGTGATGGTATTCATACCGAGACTCGGATCCTGCACTTGTTATTAGTCTTAGAAATTCATAAAAGTAATATTATTTCATATTTTGACTAATATATCAATTTTTCCATTTAATAATAATTTTTTTCTCTTGTTTATTATTTTATTTGTTAAATTTTTAGAGTTTTCTTGAAGATGAAGTGAAGTGTTTGCTCCAAGAACGTAATGATTTAGCTGCTCTGTTGAATCATTTTGAACGACAACTTCATGATGTATGCACATCGGCTATGTGGTACCTTTTCACGCTAGTGTTATAATGGAAAAGATTCTTACTTACTTATGGTTTATAGCATTGTTTATAGTATTTATTACTTGATCAATATTATTTTTCGTTCCAGTTGAATTCTTATTTTTAACAATAACTAAGCGAGCAGACTATAGAAAGTGTGTTTTGGCAGTAAGGTGTTCTTCTCTAACCGCTTTATAAAAGTTCTAATAAAAAGTGTCCAGGATAATTGTACACTCTGACTTACTCAGCCACATTTTGTAGCCGATGGTTTGACTTTTGTACTTCAAAACCTCCAATATCTCTAAACAGACTACTTTGAACTAATCAAGAGTCAAGATAGAACTAAATTCTTACGAGTTTCCGAATCTACACTCCTACTGTAATATGGATGAGCATGGTCAGTGCACGTACTCTTTAAAGAAAGTTTACTCTGTAAATCTTGAAATATTCACGTAGAGATTTTTCATAAAGTAGTTATGTTAACATTGATGCTTTCGCACAAGAAATACATGCGTTCAAAGTGTATGAAGTGTGTTTCAAACTTTGGCATTATAGCGCTAGATGTGAATGTAGAATATATGATTCAGCTAGACGAATCAGTGATAGTTCATTTAGTCCAAAAGCTTTGTAACACTGCTCAGCACCGTTTACTGCACAATTTGCAGTTGATATGTCTCCGACTTATAAGAACTGTCATTAACAATCCTGTAATATTATGTTTATAATTGTTTTTAATGTTATTCGATAAAATTAGATGCATTAATGTACTAAATATTGAAAATTCTACACTGTAACATTCGTACTGTTCTTGATTAAAACACATTATTAGTTACTATCATGATTGAATAATTTCATATTCCATTAAACGTTTCTCCTCATCGGTGTGTGCAGTTAATTTTGATCTGAAGCGTTTCTCAACACTCCACTTTGAAATATTTATGATTTCAAGGATTATCACTGGACTCACTGCTTAGTTTAAAACCTTTGACATGGTTATCATCACGTCGTTTGACATATTATTTACATATTTTTATGTTTAATATATTAGTTCCTTAAAAACTTATCGTACTTCATAATCTAGACGTCTACACTGCTCTTTTCATTCATACTCATACTGTAGTGGAGAAGATTTGTAGCTCAGGTGGATGATTTTGATTTAGTTGTGTTCTCTGAGCTGGTTGACTTAATTGCCAAGCTTTTGTCGTCCTTCTAGACAGCATCTTCAACGCAGCTTCGCAATTAAATCAACCAGCTCAGAGAACACAACTAAGTTAAAATACTCATATTGCATTTATATTCTCAATTTTCAAGTGCATTATGCATAATCGGTTAGAAGTTGTTCTATAGTCATTTGTGGTGTTTGATGTATGTCTCATATGTTCATGCATAGACAGCCTTTTTATATTGTATTTGTGAACATCACTGTACTCTTTAAGGTAACTTATATGCTGTGGAGATTATTTCTTCAAAGACGCAGTAATACAACTGACTGGTGGTGTCTCATGACTGTTTTCTAGTGTTTACATCACCACTCATCCCACTGGTTTTCCTCCTCATGGCTTTCTTGATTATAACATTACACCAGCACATTGAAAATATCATTGGCAATCACATTTTCTTTAATAATTGAACTATCGAGGATTTTCGCAATCGACTTTCATGTGTTGGAGTCATTAGCCTTTGTCTAGTATCCACTAATTTTTTTAATGTGCTTATGTGATGAAATAATTTGATAATCTGCTGGTTTAGTCGGTTCTAAGGCAAATCTCTTTTATTTGTTGTTACTCATATAGATTTTGTTGATTTCTATATGGATATTGTGATCACCTCATCATCATCATCATTCACTGAACTGTATTCATAACAATGTATGAATATTATTCTGTAATCTCTGCTATTTTTCAACTAGTTCATTCATTAAATTTTTTTTTTCTGTTTAGATTCAAGGTAATGTTCGTGTTCTCACGAGTGAACGTGATACGCTTGTTGAACAACTATCACAAGTAAGACAGTTAACTTCTCCCTGTCATTTTTAATTATCAAATGCTAATTTTTTCAGGATTTCATCATGAACTGACATCGGTTAGAGAACCGTTGGAAAATCTGTGAGTACTGGACAACTATTTTGGTCCTAGTTTAGGACTCTTCATCAGTACGAACCCACTGGAGATAATTGTTTCCTTTAAAAATCGACTGAAATATACTAAAATGCCTTATTTTTATCGAACAAATAACAGTCATACAGAAATATGATGCTTTTTTAATCTCTGTTTAGCAACTGCCGGATAAAGTTATCACTGCAACCACTACAATTGTAAATTGTTCTTGTTCAGTTTGAAAATTTCAGTAGCCTTGTTGATAACTTCTTCATTAATTTTTCTTTATTCCTAATTAAGTCATTCTGTAGCTTTCTGATATTTTTTCTAAAGTTTGGTTTGTAAGGGTTTGTTATGTTTTTACGAGTTGATCACGGACTGATATCAATTAGAGAACCATTGAAAACCAAGGAGTACTGGACAGCTGCTGTTTCATCCTAGTTTGGGAATCATCAGCAGTACGCACCCACTGGGACTCGAACCCAGGACCTTCCAGTTACAAGGCAAGCTCATATACCATTCAGCCACTGGGACCCGATTCAATGGCTCATGAATTCTAACTTCTACCAATTCGTGATTTAGCGCGACCCAAACCATTGTCGTTGGTGGGACATCCATCCACACACGTGACATCTAATTGGACCTCACTGGTCACGACTTCTCACTAGAACTCCAGGAAACTCCATCCTGTAGCAAGTCACTAGCGAGCATCAGATTAATTTTCTAAAGTAAAAACATAACAAACCCTTACAAACCAAACTTTAGAAAATTAATCTGATGCTCGCTAGTGACTTGCTACAGGATGGAGTTTCCTGGAGTTCTAGTGAGAAGTCGTGACCAGTGAGGTCCAATTAGATGTCACGTGTGTGGATGGGTGTCCCACCAACGACAATGGTTTGGGTCGCGCTAAATCACGAATTGGTAGAAGTTAGAATTCATGAGCCATTGAATCGGGTCCCAGTGGCTGAATGGTATATGAGCTTGCCTTGTAACTGGAAGGTCCTGGGTTCGAGTCCCAGTGGGTGCGTACTGCTGATGACTCCCAAACTAGGATGAAACAGCAGCTGTCCAGTAATCCCTGGTTTTCTGATATTTGTCAAATTCTGTGATATCTTGCCAAGAAGTTCAAGTTGTGAATAAGCTTTTGTCTATGTTGTCAACAGAATCAACTACTACTATGGCGTATACTACTGATGAGATTTATCAGTAGTATATAAAGAGACGCTCATCAGCGTAAAAATACCAAATAGCAGGGAAACAGGTTTGACGTCAAAGAGAGCAAGTTATTCAGCCTTGCGACAAAACACGGGAGACATGAAAAGGAAGACAAAGAAAGACAGTACAAAGGACAGAAGTATCACAACATGTCAGATCTGTGCAAATAATGATTTGCAGATAAGGTGTACATAATTTCCCTATACAGAGATACCAAATTCCAAATAAACATTTCTTTACCAAGTCTTTTGTCTTCTATCGTTACACTACTAATATTATTGGTATAGCTATCAATATTAAGTGGAAAATAGAATTTATATTAGAAGAAATAGATCAACTTCTATAATATGACATTTATGTAAACACTAAATGAATAATACACTTAAATGCAATATTCATTCTAAAGTTATTCTGCGATATTTAGGCGCTTTTGATCACTGATATATGTTTATCTTCTTAAAGTGAACATAAAAATTTGTGTGCTTATATTTGATTGCTCAAACTGATCATGCACGCTATTGCTAAATTCCACTGACAATATAGTTTCCATACGTTAATTCTCTTTCATTTATAATCATTTTTCAAATATTCAGGTTAAATTCGATTTGTCAGAAGCAAATAAATGTCTACTTGAAGCAGCAAAGCAGAAAGAAAAGTGTATACATGATAATCCAACATCTGTTTCCAATTGCCTACATTCATGCATTCACCAGCGGAATCAGAAACTCGATGCTGAACTCTGTAAGACTGTTCAAAACTTACATCTTATGACTACAGAAAGAAATTCATTACGTGAACAACTGAATACCTTGACTACTGAGTATGTTAATGAGAAAGCTCATTTACTTCAATGCTTAGAGGATAATAAACGCCAATTAGAAAGCGTTAAGCAAAATGAACATTTACTAGAACAACGTATTGCAGAGTTAACCAAGTCTGTTGTGGATACGAAAAGCGAACGTGATAAACTGGTAAGTGGAGAGTGTTCATGAGTTTATTTTCTGTAGCATAAACAGATACAAAAATGTGTTATATGAATACATAGTTTGGTATAAATCATTTTTTCTATGTGTATCGATAACTCACTTTAAGGATACGTAACAACTTTGACGGTTATCATCGTATGTCAGCTTCCATACATTCATTCCATTAAACCTTAGAGGGCTTTGTAGTTTTGTGTTATTACTAATTTCAACAAGGGACAAAGGAATCTACTGAATATTAGTCGTTCAGCTGAATAATCTCATGTGTGTTACCCATTTGATCATGATGTGACAACTTTCCCTATTCCTACTAAATCAGCTGATTATCTCTGCATACATTTCAACCCTTCTGAGCACCAATGAGGGCTTTTATTCTATTCGAATTTTGTCTGACACCTGGTATCACAACGGCAGTGCACAAAGCCTTAAACGGCGATTAATTCCTTATTCCAATTTGCTATTAATTTATTCCAGTCAGAAGGTTGAACATCTTTCTTTTGAAATCAGACTCCAAGATTCTGGATTGGGTTACTTCGCAAGAATTAGTTTTCTTGCACTAGGTTGGAAATTCTATTCACTTGAGGATAAAGTTACATTCTTGATGACTTCTAGGCTGCATTGCATAGTGGGATGGAGTATAACGAAGAAATGTGATTTCTTTCTTCAGTTAATTTTTAGTCAGATTGAATTTTTTTTTACTTAGTAAGTTACTTTTACTTTAGTAAGTTAACTAATTTTGTTTTTTCCGGCTTTAGTTTTTTATTGCTGTGTATTGTGCGTCGGTGGCACAGTGGTTAGGACTCTCGCCGACCATGCACATGGTCCAGGATTCGATCCCCTGCCGACGCTCACCTGATATCTATGGTCGGCCTGCAAAATTAGGGCTACCGATATCACATGCTGAAAATTCCAGACTTGTATCAAAAATACGGTGTGGAATCAAGCTGTAATCAAAAAAAATATAGTTGATAACACAAAAATATTCATGAATAATCCTCATCCAGACATTGATGAAAACAAAACACGTAGTTTAGTGAAAAGTCTCTTTTCAGCGAATTCACTTACTTAGCTGTACAATCGCAATTTTAGAACTCTTGCATAACTCCATATTTTCCTTTGTTTCTATGTGCATCCTAATCACAACTCACTCATTAAACTATTCATCTTACTACGTAACTGTATTACTCTTATTCAACTTCTTTTATGTGTTGATTAACATTAATGATTATGTTTTATAACAACATATCACCACTACCCTCCTTACCAATCCTCACCCCTCCTAGTTACAATTTGACTACTCATCACATTTTTGAAATGTCTTGACAACAATAACCCTAACTTATTTTTATTCTTATCGGACAAACCTGATGTACACACACACATACAGAGTAAGTATGTATAATTGCGATTGTACAGCTAAGTAAATGAATTCACCGAAAAGACACTTCGCTGAACTACGTGTTTTGTTTTCATTAGCACCGAAATACGTTGATTAGTATTCATTCAAGCAGCAGTACAGTTTTGTTTTAGTGCTTATTAAGATATTAAATTCATTAAGAGAATTTCCTCTTTATTAGTTTGTTTATTAGATATATCACACAGTGAAACAGTATTATTTACTGGATGACGTTTCGAACAAAATTTATTGTTCATAATCATATCAATTATAATCACACGACTTTGACACTTGAGTTTTATAGTTTACTTTGTTCTCTTCTATTTGTCGTTTGGGTAGTAGAATTTTCCAGATATCGGGGACAGGTGATGAATCATTCCTATTACATGTATTTGCAGTTGATTCGATAAAAAATGCTTCTGTTATCAATCTCTCCCTATACCCTGTGACATTAGATTTTAAAACTGTCATCCTATCCCATCCTATTGTGTGGTTGTGTGTAATTGCATGTAGCGCTATAGCACTAAATATCTGGAAAATTGTACTACCCCTACGACAAATAGGAGAGGACAAAGTAAACTATAAAACTCAAGTGTCAAAGTCGTGTGATTATAATTGATATGATTATGAACAATAAATTTTGTTCGAAACGTCATCCAGTAAATAATACTGTTTTCACTGTGTCATGCATCTAATAAACAAACTAATATGGAATTACTTAAATCCACAGTGCCCAAGTTTTATACAAGTATTAGAATTTTCTCTAGCTGATGCAAAACCTTAAATAAGTGTAAATGAAACAAATTCAACATGTTACAAAATAAAGTTTTTGTGAATCCAGTATATATGCTATATGTATATATATATATATATATATATATTTATAATCCTTGCCCAGAACAATAATAGACCTTTAAGAAGTAACATTCCTGTAAGCAACTCAATATTTTTCATTCACTTGAACAGAAATGTCATGCTTGTATTCTTCTTTATGTATCTGTGAAAAGATCGATAGTAAACAGGAGTGAAATGGAAAAATTTGATAAAGCTTTTACGATTTGAAGAATGAATATTTCCTCTAAGCTGGGATTAACTACCGCCTCTCGCATAGATTTTGCCTTGCTTCTTCTGAATCATTCAGAATACTGTTATTGAATGCCTGAATAAAACTTCCATATATTCGTCCTATCAAAAAAAAGAAAAGTACTTAATATAGTACCCATAAATTAACAGATATACAGCAGTTTATTCTCCAGGTTTTCGAAGAAACTGGACTGAGTTGGAAATCAAAACGTTACCTTCCTTTTTGACTGTCAGCTGTTAGAGTGTTTCTTAAATTTGGATCCTTATAGACCAATTTTAAGACGAAGTTGAATCTATTTTATCTGGTCTTTATTTAGGAAGATACGAATTTTCGATCATTTGAACTTCACATATTAAGTACTATATAATATGATTCAGTGCGTCGGTGGCATAGCGGTTAGGACTCTCGCCGACCATGCACATGGTCGGGGGTTCGATCCCCGGCCGACGCACTCCTTTACCTCGCTAAGCCAGTAATAATGCTGGTGAAGAGGGAAGGTTGGGAATGAGGCTAGCAACCCCATCCTGTAAAATTAACACTGCTACAGAAACTTCAAGCCACTAGCTTGAAGCCCTATGTTCCACTGGGGAATGTGAAGGAAAAAAATAATATGATTCATGTAATCACCAGTATTTCAGTCTATAAGAAGTGTCTTTCACGTACAGTTTATGCATTTAAAACAGATTGTCAGTTGTGGATGTTGACAGACAATTATTCAAACATAATATCAAAATATTCTTTTCATAGACAGACTAATGTAAAGTAGAAAAAAACCGATGAGGCTCGAAGAAATATTAATTAGAACAAACGCATTGTTGGTACATAGATTTGGTATACTATATCTTCAATGTTTTATTTGCATATCATTTGCAAACTGGTTGAATATCACCACATTCGATAGCCTGTAGGATTCTGCACAGTGTTTGTAACGTTCTTCTCACAGTTCTCTTCATCGATTGCCTTTTCTAATGTCCAAAACATGTTGTTACTTTTCTGAATTCGTTTACTAATATACTACTAATATCTGATTATAAGTAGCACTCACCACTGTAAGACTTCCGTAGTGGGATTATTTTTTCTAACTGAAAATCATATCATTCAGTACGAATGAAATGTCAGTAGTTCATAGAATTAATAATTTTTAGCTTTTCTTTTATAGGTACGTAAAACTCTCTGTTATTCATACCTTTTTTTCCCTAAGTAAACAGTGTACCTTTCTTTGGGAATTTACAATTTGAGGTATCATAGCTAAATGAGTATACTTCTTAAAAGTCCTAAAATGTGTGTATTGATCAAAAAATAATGAGTAATACTTTCTTCCTCAAAAACAAAATTAATGGTATTTATCATAGATATTCAGACATCTCTCTATCTAAAGAAGAAAAAGAAGAAAATCATTGGTCAATCGTTTGATGGAAAAGTGACATTTGACTGAGTTAATTTGTCAATAGCTTATTCACTTCTTTATTATTTAAAGAAAATATCTTAAAGAAATCCTGTTCTACACTGTAATTAATAATGAATACTCTGTGCATTACTCTTTTTTTTAATCTGTGATAAGATTGAGAAGTTGAATTGTCTTGAAAATCATTATGCGAATACTGATCAAATCTCAGTTGTTGAACGAAATTTACAAACGGTACAAACTCATCTGGAAAAAGTTCAAAGAGATTATGAGGTAAGCAGTCTTTTCTATTAGAAAAAAAAGATTTGTTCGTTTAACTGAATTAAATGACAAGGTACTACAATCCATTTTGGATGTACTTATCGTTAACACGAAGTCAATAAGAAGCTCTTAACTTGAATCTGAATGTTCTTATCGTCAGTCAAAGTGTTTTATGTGCATCCGAAAGGAAATTTATGTTGCCGCCAAGATTTAGACTTGTGTCATTCAGTGTCAAATTTAGATGTTTACACCACCGTTTTCAACAGTTACAAAAGACTGTATTTGATTAATAGCTAGAGACAAAAATATTAGCTCATATCATGCATCAATAATGATTCTTGTCAATTCGCGGTTTTCAGTGCCACTGCTAGGACCAAACAGCTGTTCAGTACTTCCCGGTTTTCAATGGTTCTCTGACTGATATGAATCCGTTGTCACATCCTGAAGCCAATCAAATCCCTACAAAGTAACGCTCGGAAACTAATCTGATGCTCACTAGTTGCCTAGAGTTCTGGTGAGAAGTCATGACCAGTGGGATCCACCAGGGTGGGTGTGAGGATTAATACTCGCCTATGATGTTGGCTGGTGGTGGAGCAAATTAAGAGAAGTTAGAATTCATAGGCCATCAGATTCCTTTTCAGAGGCTGAACGGTCAACGACCTGTCCTCATAACCTGAAGTTCCTTGGCTTGTTGCTTGGTGGGGTTGTTTGTACACACTGATGAAGTGTCCCAAACAAAAACGAAACAACTGTCCAGTACTCCCTTGTTCCCTAACTGATATCATTCCTTGATCAAAACATGAAACTAATCAAATCCCAACAATCTAACACTGAAAAGTGTAAAGAATTTGTTAGGCATCCTAGGATTTCCAGTTTGTATTCTTCAGCTTTCTTCAAACATTCAATACAAGGATTATGTTAAAAATGCATATGATTTTTAAAATGCGGAAAATTCCCATCCAGACATGGAAATAATAATAAATAGTTTAATGTAAAGACTCATTTTAGAAAACTTATTCACTTAATTGTAGAATCGCAAATATAATTATTTTTTATGTGTGTGTGTGTGTGTGGGGGGGGTACATTCAGACTGTCGAACATTGAGAAACAAAATAAAAATAAGTAAGTTTGAAGTACTTTTTTACTTCATGAAAACATTTTAAGTCAGTGAAGACTAATCAAATCGTAACTAATGGTGTAAAGGTCAGTAAGTTTAGACTAAGGATTGCGTAATAGAAAAAAGAACGTTCAAAAAATTGGGTTAGTAAAGTTGAATGATTCTTCACTCGACGATGAAAAACATAATACCATATTCATATTATTAATCATATATGCATTCTTAACAGATGCATAATCTTCTCTTTTCTTATTGTATGCTAGAAATCGCGTAATGAGTGCACCAGCTTGTATGTAACACTTCGTCAATTGGATCAAGAGAAAGATCATCTTCAAACATGTTTGGATGGGCGAACAGAACGTTGTATAGCTTTAGAACGTCAGTTGGCCATTTATGAAACACAAGTAAAAGATTTAAAAGTAAGTTCAAACATTCCATTTTATTTTTCATTTCTTATAGTAAAGAATGTTCGTCGGTGGCACGGCGGTAGAATACTCGCCAACTACGCATGTAGTCCGAGGTTCGATCCCCGGCCGACGCACTCCTTTACCCCGCCAAGCCAGTAATAAGACTGGTAAAGAGGGAAGGTTGGGCATGAGGCTAGCGACCCCATCCCGTAAAGATAAACACCACGGCTACTGAAACTTCAAGCCTCTAGCTTGAAGCCTTATGTTCCACTGGGAACGTTAGGGAATAAAAAAATAGTAAAGAATGAGAAGCAAATCCATGGCAACTCAACCTCTCCTCTTACCTTTTAAATTTTACTCAATTCATAGACTAATATTGAAACATCCGAAAAGCAAGTTATACGACTTACTCAATCGATTGTTGAACGAGAAACTGAAAATCGTGAACTTGTAGAACGATTATCTAAAACAGAATGTGACCTGAAGTCTACGTCGAAAAATCAAGAAACACTTATCAAAGAGATTGAGAAGACAAAGGTATGTTTAATTGCTTTATTAATTAATGCTTGTCTCAAAGTTTGATTTACATTATTTGTGATAATGACCCACATTAGTTAGAAATTATTTTCAATAATTTTTAATCATACTTAAGTTTAATATGGACTTAGTATAATTAGCTGTCGAAATCTATTATTATTATTAGTTATTATTATTCATAAGTTGTCTATTTTAAGGTATTTTAACATTTTGTTGTCACCTTACTCTATCTGCCAATACTAGTCTATAATTTATGTTCCTAAAATTATACTTCTGCTGGTTTTAAGACTGCATATGAGTGTTTTCGAAGTATGTTTGTTCCATTGGTCACGGTATAATCGCGTGACTCATGCTTTTTTGTGCATATATTTATATATACGGGTCATGCCAAGCGTCTGGTCTTTGGTTTAATGCAGACTGGTGGCTCACCAACACCACGCTGCACTGTGAATTGATGTTAGGCAGTTGGAGGCAATAAGCAGCAAACTCTGACTAACCTAGGTTTCGTGTTTGTTAGGTTTTGTCAGCAAGGCGTGTCTGCAGCCATGAAGGAACTCATTTCTCCTCTGAGATTCAAACCCACGTCACTATGTTCTGCAGTTAGAGACGTTACCAGTTTACCTTGCATCAAACCAGGGAATGGACACATGACATTGTTATACCCTAGTGACTAATCAAAGTATTCACTGCATTTTTACAGAAGGTCAACTGTGATTCCAAATAGCTCAGTGGTAATGTCTCTGATTGCAGCACATAGTGACGCGGGTTCGAATCTCAGAAGGGAAATGAGTTCCTTCAAGGTTGAAGATACGCCTTGCTGACAAGTAAAAACAAGCACGAAACGTAGGTTATATATATATATATATATCTTAACATTATTTTTGTAATAGTATTCTGTGTTAATTATACCTAGGCTGATATGGAGATATTGGTTGGTGAAACACAACGACTTCAGGCAGAGATAAATTCTTCATATGAAAAACAAAGTGAATTAGTTAGACGTGTAGCTGACAGTGAAAAAGAGCTTACAAGTGTGCGTGATCAGTGCTCTTCAAAAGAACAAGAACGAGCAGAGTTACTCAAAGAATACAGGTTTGTTTACACATTTAGTTATTTATCTTCAAAATGCATATATACATTTTATAAATATCGATAAATTTTGATGACTATTTTGGTATCTGTTCTTCAATTAGTTCATGTACTTCATCCATTCCTGTTAGGAATCAGTCTTGATCTAAATGATTTAACAGTAAATGGCTTTAACCTGAAAGCTTTTTTGTTCCAGAAGCTAGATATAGATGCAGATATATTTTGCTGATCATTGCCAACAAACGGTGAACCTACATCTATGGCTTCTTACTAATCTAGTAAGAATGTGGTGAGAGCCAAATTGATAGACAGTAATTTATGTCAATGTTAACGTTCTGAAGATTTGTCGTGAGAAAATATGAACAAAGACTGATTCAAAACCGATCATCAGACTTTGCGTAGGCGGATACAGTTAACATATAGATGATCTGACATTCAAGAAACAGTCACAAAGAGATGAAAGATTAACTTTAAGTGAGAAACAACCAATCAGAAGATTGTGTTTGTTTGCTTACAATAATCTATAATAATGTACATGAAAATATATAAATATGCTTTGATTTCCTTAATAAACGATCTGTTGCATGGCCCTTGTCTTCTGTTGTTACAAGAACAATAAACATAATGGTGCATAGTTTTAATCTTACCATTGTTTTCGGTGCATACTGTATTCCAGTAGCGCCGATTCATTCATCATTCTTAGAGATAGGTGAATGTTTCTGAAGGTTCTGAAGTGCCAAAAGTGTCACATGAATAGTCAGTTAACATCATAGTTTAAGATACTTACTTGACCTTGACCTTGGCGGCCTGTTTGAACATTTTGGGCTACCATATTCCATGTACATTTTGCATCTATTTACTCATATTTTGTTGGTGTTTACATTTAAAATTATGCATTCTAATCGTATCATTCACTCTCGGGATTATATAAAATGCTTAAAACCTAAAAACTTTCATATTTGCAATAAACTCAAGAAAAAGCACCATGGTGGTTGGCAACGTGCTTTAAAATCTACACCCATACATCAAACTACTGTTCCGGTTATCGTTAGTACGAACTGTCGGTCACTGCCTAACAAAATTCTGGATTTTCAGTCCCTGTTGTTGTCCGAAACTTATCATAATACTGGTATTGTAACTCTACAAGAAACCTGGCTTCATGACTCATATGATGACAATATAGTATCTTTAAATGATTTTAATGTATTCCGACAAGACCGTGTTTGTTCCAAGAAAAAATGCGGCGGTGGAGTAGCTACATTTATTCACTCAAAATGGTCTATTTCTAACAATGTTTGTTTCAAATTCTCGAATGACTACATTGATTGCATCACTGTCAGATGTCGCCCGAGACACTTGTCAAAATACAAATTCATTTATATTTCTAATGTTTATGTCTCTCCTGGCTGTACCATATCGGATTTATCTATGTTCGCAGATGAATTCACCGCTTTTGCTGCAGCTTGTTTCGAGAACTCTTTATCAATAGTGACTGGCGATTTTAACTCTTGTGATCACTCCTTCCTTATATCACTTGGCCATGACAATATTGTTAACTTTGCTACCCGTCTCGAAAAAACACTAGATCTAGTATTCATCAATGATGTTGGTATATATGAAGCTCGCAAACGTGCTCCTGTATTGAACTCTGACCACTGCATCATACGTGTACTGCCTAAAATATATTCCAAATCACACAAACGTGTCTTCTCTCACCTCTACAGTAAATTTCAACGGAGATGCTACTCACAAGATAATCTAAGCAAACTCAGATGCATGTTGATAGATACTAACTGGGACCTATTTACAGAACAAACATTAAATGACACAATCACAAACACCACAGATTATCTTAAATTCTGTTTGGAAATATGTTGTCCTAAAGAAACATTATTCACTCGTTTTGACCGTTTCTCTTCTCCATATCTCAAAAAGCTCCGTAGAGATAAAGAACTGTTGTTCAAAACAAATGATAAGTCAGGTGTAAAAAAGCTAAATCCTCTGATAAAACTCGAAATGCACAGACTAAATGTTTTATACAACCAAAGATTTTTGTCATGTAAAACCCCTTCTAGTTTATGGAAACTTTTTAAAGAAATAACTAGCGGTAAGCGGTGTAATTCTGTACAATCTCTTAATGTTAATAATCTTAATAAGTCTTTCATACGCTCCTCTGACGATATCCTTCCTAATGATACAAATCACATAGACAATAATTTTAATGGTTTTAATACCCTTGATGTGCTTAAATGTCTCCGTTCTCTTAAGCCTTCCCAAAGCCTTGGTCCTGATGGCGTACCTGCCATTGTCCTCAGGAACTGTGCTGATATTTTGTGTTACCCTCTTACTAATATTTTTAATGCTTCCTTTTCCAGTAATGTTCTACCTTCTGCATGGAAAAACATTAAAATTGTCCCTATACCAAAACAATCTTCTGGTACCGATAGTAAATTTAGGCCTATTGCAATTACTTCTCCTTTTTTAAAATTGATGGAAAAACTACTTTTACTTCGTCTTGAACCTTCATTGAAAGCTTTTAATGACCCTAAGCAATTTGCATATAAACATGGTAGAAGTACCTTGGATGCTGCGGTTGTCTTATATCATAATGTTGTTTCTTGTTTAGACAAAGGTGCCAAATATGTCCGTGGTGCTTTCCTAGACTACACATCTGCGTTTGACTCTGTACCTAGGGGCCTTTTATTAAATAAGCTCTCCTTGACGCACACAGCATCCTGGGCTAAGAGTTGGTTGCATTCTTATTTTTCTGATAGAATGCAGTATACTGCATATAATGGCAAATCTTCTTCTGCTTTGCTTACAAAAGCCGGTGTTCCTCAAGGTGCCGTCCTCTCTCCCTTTCTTTTTTCTTTCTTCTTACATGACCTGCCACATTTAAACGAAACCAATTTTGTCAAATATGCTGATGATCTGACTGTATCACTGCCTATCACTTCTGAGTCTGACTGCTCCAAACTTAATAGCTTTTTGTTGGACATCAGCATGTGGTCTAAGTCAAATGGTCTTATGTTAAATCCTTCCAAATGTCAGGCAGTTAACTTTACCTTCAACCATCGACGTGACATACATGAACTAGTTAGTTCCCATGATGCCTGTAGCATAGATGGTACAGAAATTGAAACCAAATCAAGCATTAAATACCTTGGATTAGTTCTTTCCTCGGACCTTTCATGGTCATCTCACATTTTATTGGTCTCTAAGAAAATGTTTCGTCTTACCTTCTACATTAAAAAGTTAAGACAACAAGGTATCAGCCAACCTTTAGTTCTGCGATTTTTAAACTCCTGTATTTTACCCATTTTACTTTATTGTTCTCCATTAATCTTTCCTGGGCTTCTTAAAAAAGACTATGCCGTTTTACGAAGGGTATTAAATGCTGTGAGTAGGGCTTGTGGTTTGCCACTGCGTGATCTCGCCAATACCATAGTCGAGAGACACGTAAATTCCTGTAAAAATTGGGCAAAGGCCGTACTGTCAGACCCTCTGCACCCTCTTTATTCACAATTATCCCCTTGTATCTCATCAGGTAGAACGAGAAGTCAATATAAGAAATTATATGCTCGTACCACTAAGTACAAAAATTCTACAATACCGTACTTAGCCCGTATTTTATGTGATGAAGACACTGTTAGACGTGAAACATATAAGTTACTATGTAATTAGCATAGTGAATCGACCCTTTCATTGTTCATCTTTCTGTAATTCTATGGTGTCACCCTTTCTATCGTTTAATTATAACTTTGCTATTTTTATTTTAGTTGTTATTACTATTATTACTATAATTTTATATTTTTCTCCTTATCCTCTACTGTAATTGCTACATAGCTCCTATAAAAACGTTTTGTTATCATTATTATGTATTAATTATTCCGTTTATCTACTTTTTTTTGTTTGTTGTTGTCGTTTTTGAGTAAATTAGATGCAATACTGTACTGAATGCTGAAAATTCCTTGCTGTATCATTATTACTGTTTTTGGAATAAAGCAAAAAAAAAATTATTATTATTATGGTGGAGTTGCGAGGGGAATGTCGTACTGCTGGTGAGTTAAGGTGTATTAGAATTAACGTGCTCTCCACGGACCAGCATCAAGCCAGTTGCTCTACATTCTCGTTGTGAAAATCATCTTTTGAATACCCTAGCCAGAAATCCAGGCACGTTTGGCACGTATTTCGTACCTGCCAAATCTGAAATGATTCCACAGGATCGGTGTGCACCGAGTCTTAATTTAAGCATATAGAATGAAGTGATTGAATGTGTGTATGACCTAACTTATCTAGGAAGTTTCACTAGTAGTAATCTACTCTAGTTGTTGACCAAATCTCATGGGGGATAAGAAAGGCTCGTTTGCCACTTATTTACTAACGTCATTTTCGATGCAGGTACAATATTCACTTGTCCATCAACAACCGTGTGTTCTGTACAGCTGTTACTGCTGTTCAACCATAGAGTTGATACAAGATTTTTCTAGTCATAGGTATCTTCGTTCACCTTCTCGTACTGCATATTACGACTATTAATTTTTTGCGTTCCGAGTGGAGCATAAGGCTTCAAATGCACTTTCGGATTGGATTGTGAGGGTGATTGTTACTGCCCGGCTGCCCACACCGTGGAAGTTGGTTGCGTGACCGCAGAGCCCTGGGGACAACTGCTTGAGGCCGGTCACACGCGGCCTGTTTTGTTTGTTCTTTTTTATTTGATATGTCTCAGAAGCATATTTATCACTTCTGCTCTGTGACACGACAGCAGGAAGCACAGTCGTTGTTAATCCGGGCCCCGACCGATCCGGAATGATATTTTGTGATTTTGTTTGAGTCATAGCATTGGATTGGGTAACTGCTTTTTGTCTAACCGCTCTCCAAACAACTTTCTGGCATGGTAGGACCTCAAACGACATAAGTCTCAGCCACTATAACTTGTTGAGTCATTGCGGTGTTCAAGCCCGACCACCACGTCAAGGTAGCAGCTTTCAGTCGAATGCACACCTCCAATATGCGCGATTCTCTGTCATCACTTCCAGCTAGCGCTACTACTGCCAGTAGTAAGTAATAACGGCGTTGGGTATTGATAGGAATCAGGTTAAAATATGAATCATCTTGTGATTGGATGACTGTATAATTTCATCATCTTTTTCTCACCTTGGTCTTGATCAAATCTTCAACTAATCAGAATATTTATTTCTCGCCTACCTTAGCCGAATAGCCTATCAATTCGCACAATCTATAAATATGACTTACTTTTTCCCAATAAAATTGTATCCTAACAATCACAGGCGAGTCTTTGTCTTCTGGCATTTACGTGGCTCAGTAAAGCAGTAGGTACCACGGACGAATAGGCGTAACTAGCATATCAATTGAATTGTCCATTGAGTCAGTATTATTATACCCACACATAAGTCCATTCGGTCATATCAGCTGTCGACACGATCATGTCAGTTGGCGACATAGATCATAACAGGTATACAGTGTTAATGTAAAGAAGGAATATCGCTTGATGAGTTTATGAAGCTTTGTCACTTACGGTGTCTAGAACAGGAAGAAATTAAGCAAGCAGTAGCCTCCCTTCATCAACAGATTTTACCACAGTAATACACATGTATCTTAACCATAATTACTAATTGTTCACCTTATTTTCTCTTGCATTCAACACAGGACCCTTGCATTTCAGCTAGATGAAAAGATAACACTGATTAATCGTTTGGAAAATCAACTCAAAGACTTGGATCAAATACGTTCTGTTCAAGAGAAAGAATTGTCAGATTTACGTGAACAATCACAAAAGTTAAAAAATGAATGTAGTAATTATGCTCAAGTTGTACAATCACTAGAAGTACAGGTACATATACTATTTAACATTCATTGTAGCCAAGTTGCTTGGTTTTGATTTTTCAAATTTTGCTCTTTGCATATATTTAGCTTTTCAGGTGATACCTACTTCTCCATACCCCTATAAGTTGTTCAACTTTCTTTAACATAGTTCTTTTGCAACATGATTTTGTTTCAAGGTATGTGATTACATTTTTAAAGATATGCGCAAATCATCATAGTATACCTAGTGAAATTCCTTAGTTCCAACTGATATTGCCTAAACTTTCAATATGCTTTGTTTATGATTGTCAATTGTTTGGATAACACATTTTATAATAATACAACAGTGATTTGGAGAGTATTTTGAACGTGTACCTAAAGAATACGCTTTCAGTGATTCTTGTGATATAGCTGTCCAAATTTCAAATCAAAGTTCCATTCAATTTGTGTTGACCACAAAATTCTAGACATCTGTTGTATTTTCTAGTTGTGGGTTTAATGTCTATTGGAAACCGTTAAAGAACACAAGCGTTCAAAGGACAAAATAAGTCTGAGTAATTCAAACGCTGGAGAAAATAATTGTGAGCACTATAACTATAAGGTTAAAAATGGGCGACTAGAAGTACATTGGTTAATTACAACATCTTACAGAAAGCGTGAGAGGTTTGTAAATGTGGACAGCGTTAGAACTAAAGATAATAACCTTTTACCCATGTACGGTACCATCCTATAGGTTTCTTTTTTTCACTCACATAAAATATTGGGCGATGATATGGCATATCCTTAATGTACACCAGTTTTAATTAGCGCCACTAGAATATTAGTAAAGACTAGGAACTTCTGATGCAATAAGCCACATATACTATCATGAAACAATAAAGATGCAATTTTAGATGCTTAACTCTAAAGCCCATTGCTTAGGCAGGACAACCAAACAACATTTACTGCCACAAACTGACAAGACGTGTTAATTGAAACTGATGAATTTAGGGGGGAAATGCTTTAACATTACTGAGAACACCTATAAATTGTTAACTACTAGTCAATTAGAATAAAGACATCTATTATAAATTTTCTACTTCATACTATTTCTTCCATATTTCAAGCTCAGTCTACTCAAAAGAACTGCTTCTGACTCAGAACAACGAGTTAGTCGTTTACAGACAGAAAATGAAGAAATTCGTCGTGATTTAACAGACACACGAAATCTGTGTGATCGTTTAGAACGTCAGGGGAATTCATTTCAACATCAATACACCATAAGTAATCTGGAAGTAAATCAGCTAAAAGCAAAATTGTGTGAAACAGAAAGAGAAATAACCGATCTTCGAAAGCAGGTATTCAGTGGGATTTTTTCCACATTTCTTAATAGATCTCTAATTGTTTTTTGCTTTTCCTCACTCAAACATTTCATAGTTCCTCTTAATTACGTCATTTTTTTTGCTGGATGTTATGACTGGCATTTTTATGGGTTTTGTTTTAGTTAGGTTTAATCGAAAAATGCTACTGTTAGTCTGTCTGAAATAATACCCATTGTAACATATAGAAAATCAAAACAATGATTCAGCGAAGAACTTACAATGTTTGTGATTATAATCGTAGTTAAATGTCAAGTGGTAAAGCAAATTAATGTCATATATAGAATAATTCATAGGATGGATAGAACTTGAAAAAGGTGTGCAATTATAAGATTAGTAGACAAATCGAATGAAATAAAAACGTTACGTAATATTGTGTGAAATTTAATAGATAGAATTTAATGTTGCAAAATATTAAATACAAGTGAAATAATACCGGGGACAATTAAAAGTGAGAGTAGTAATAGTAACAATTGACTTAGTAAGGAAGAGTATACAAATTGAATAGACAAAAATGAAAAATCGGTAGAGCTAAAATATGATTAGGGATTACTACTTTATATAGAGGGATTAAGACAGGAACGACTTCTGTACACAGAGATCTGCTTTTTTCGATAAACAGAATACAGATGTTGTAATTACTTTGCCTTGTAGATGACTTTGAAGCGAGTATAGAGATAAAGAGTTTGCTCATGTTTTGATTTTTATATGAAATAATAATGACTACTTCTGATAGTGAATTTACGAGAGTGTCAAAAACGTACTTTTCGCTTTCAGGCATGAAAGACAGACACATGTGAAGATACTTTTGACTTCACTAATTGTACAATCAAATCAACGTATTTGTGTACCACACATGAAGGAATTGTTGTTGTTTAGTCAAGCCACCAATAAAGATGAAAAATATATACGCATACATCAAAATACTCTATAAGAAAAGGCGTTCAGCGAAGAGTTACGCATTTTAGCGATATCATTATCAAACTGTACAATCGCGCATATATAGTAAATTATCTTAGCAACCAAAGGAATATTTTCAAAGATGTGTCATTAGAATTGTAAATTACGTAACGTAGAAAGCATTAATGTAGTAGAAACTAAAATTAAGTTACATAAGTAAGTTGAGTGACGTAATATAATTGACAGGTTTGAATGGAATTCAACTAAAATTTGACGACAGACAAGTTAACAACAGTGGTAATAAGAGGTAGAGATTTAATAGGGGGTGGAGGAAGAAAATAATACAATTAAGAAACAAAAAACAAAAATTACTTGTTTGGTGTTAAGGTAGATCAGGTACATTGTAGGGGTAATGACTGAACAAACTTCTGAGTTTAGGATTTAACACATGTGAATTGCCATTGCTTCTGCGATTTGAAGAAGTTTTATTTGTACTCTTTTAGCAAGATTCCCAACGTATTCTGTAGACAACTTTGAAGTTCCTTTGTCGGTTAGCTTGGTGTCCAGATACTATCAAGTGTTCCATAATAGAACTCTAGCGGGGGATATTTTTTCTGCTGTATAAAACTATGACTGTGGGTAAGTGTTCGATGATACGTCTTGATAGCAAACTCTGAGGCGGCCAACATACCTACCTGCACACGAGCAGGTGTACTGGTAGATGCACATTGATGAGATCAACAGTGGTAGCTTATCCTTCATGTTCATGCGAATCATTGGTTTCGTATAGAAAGTTATTCGAAGTTCAGCCACGAAGAGAGTTTTCTTCAGTGAGCGGTAAAGATGGTTTCTCAAAATACTCTTACAGCTCCTAACCTTTAAATCTTCTTATTATTTCAGACATTTATGCATCATTCTACTTTTCAGGACAAGAGCTGGTAATTTAATCTGAAGAAGGTATCATCTTAAGCAGGGATACCTATTATTATTTGTCATATGACAAGCGTAATACACCTATACTGTGGCTGCTTCAGCTGATCCTCTGAAAGGGAGATTGACAGTCCATGATCATATGTGAATACTCATTAAAAAAATAATTTTATTAATTTTGTTTCTGTGTCAGCTATTTGTTTTTGACAATTTTTATTAATTTTATTACGATGATGTGTTTTTAAAATGTGATCACGAGATTTCGCAGACGTCATTTATATTCACCTCTGTTACTTTTAGGTTGATCATGAGCATGAAGCCTTACGAAGTTTCGAGTCCATTTTAGGATCAAGTCGTGAAGCTGAGCATACAGCACAACTTGAACTAAGAGTAACGTCATTTTTCATTGCTTTTATTTTATTCATAAATGCGTTTATTCTCGTTAAAATTACTTTGATCTTATTGATA
This sequence comes from Trichobilharzia szidati, assembly GCA_944472155.2. Lineage (NCBI taxonomy): Eukaryota > Metazoa > Platyhelminthes > Trematoda > Strigeidida > Schistosomatidae > Trichobilharzia > Trichobilharzia szidati. The sequence goes on along the minus strand of OX235274.1, from coordinate 60,668,381 downwards.
TTTTAAGATACTTTATTCACCTTCTGGTGTAGTTTTTGTTTAAAAAAGAAGATGAACTGTAAGCATGCAAATCGGTATAAATGTCATGATTTATTTCAAAGAATTATTTTTCAATGAACTGTTATCATTTTTACTTAAGCAGATAATCAAGGTAAATATTCATCTGCTTGAATAATTGGGCTACACGAATTTCCATCCGATACAATACATCAAATTTTTCTCCATTTCTGATTGTTTAAATCATGCAGTAATAATCTTTGGGTTGTAAAATGTACTTAGGCAAATTTTTAATTGACTGTCAACCTACTGCTGTGCATTTCCCGGAGACGAAGGGAAAGTATCATGCGGCATCAGCTTATGCGACACAGCGAACGATATTGTCTTATATGATGTACTGTGGATGATTGCTTTTCAAGTATTGGTTTGTAGGCAGTTTTGTTGATTGGTTGGAGGATTTCATCATGAACTGACATCGGTTAGAGAACCATTGGAAAAACAGCCAGGGAGTACTGGACAACCAGCTGTTTCGTCCCAGCTTGGGACTCTTCATCAGTACGCGCCCACAGCCAGGATTCGAACTCAAGACCTTCTGGTTACAAGGCGAGCTCGTAGACCATTAATCCACTGGGAGCTGATTCAATGGCCTGCGCATGAATTCCATCTTTTTCCAATTCGCGACATAGCACGACCACTTAGCAATGTCTTCGATGAGTAACTGTCCCCACTTTACTTGAACATCCTAAACGAAGATAAAATATTATGCAATAAATTACATTCCGTCAACATTTTTTCTTCAAAATAAACCTATTATTACTACACATTCTTTCAGTAATTAAATGTAGTAAGAGTAGTGTCTGAAGTTCAACTATGGATGCCTTTATACTACGCAGTTGGTCAGTTAGACAGTATCCTTCATCTCAATCAAGTAAATTATTTTGACATTCAAGTACGCGTTTTGTAATAGTTATCCAGAGGATTTGATACGTTTTAAAATCTGTTTTTCCACATGGTATAAATTTTTATTTTGCTAAGAAAATAAGATTGACCAAGTATATCAGGATTGCTGTAACATTTCCTCACCTAGTTACCATTTTACTCACCTGAAATAAGAAATCAATTTAGTCGTAATATGGGAAATGTATTTCTAATTGTTGTTTAATACTTTGAACTTGAAGCTAAGAAACTGTAGCGTAATATGATGAGGCTTTTAAATTAAATTAAATGAATGTGCTCATGCATCAGTATACATTCAAACTGTGCCCCATTCTTTTTTCTAACTTAATCAGGAATGTCGAGCTGAAGTGTATTCTCTACGTGAACGTTTATCTGCCAAAGAAGCTGCCTTATTGGAATCTGAGAATGAAATTGCGAAATTGAATAGACAATTATTATCACTTCAAAAACAGCCGAATAATCCTTCACCTGTGGTTACTATTCATGTACCCAACAGAGGTTCACCAGTAAAATCTGTATGTGAAAATAATATAAATACTTCAAAAAATGAACATCTTAACAATTGTAATAATGTTCATTCCAATATCGATCTACTGCCTAGTCCTACATCATCTATTGAATTACCAATTGAGTATTCTGTCCGAGAATCTATTACTTCGCCTGTCTCATGCTCAGCGTAAGTTTTACTATACTATTTTACTATGCTGATTCAATTGTCGAACTGTTTGTATTCATTTTGTAGTAAAACAGTTACTAAGCTAATATATTACTAGAAAAAATAGGTCTGTACATGTTTGGTTTGATTACAAATGCTGAATAGTTTGTCAGTATTTCCATCGCATATTCCTTTTGCAAATTATATCACGAATCTTCATATTGTAATCTGCGTCTGCTCACATTGATAAGGTTATGATATAATAATGTTCTGCGTAATGTAAGGCTACAAATCTTTGATCTATCAGTCAAATTGTACAAAAGCTAATCCTGATCTTATAATTTGGTATATGTTGCATACTTTCGATCATTTTCGATCAAGTTTCATGTCATTTAAACGGACTATAACAGATATATGTAAGGATTAGTGAATTGTGGGATTTCCGCTTATCTAATTGATATATTTATTTTATTATTCCCTTGGGTTCCGAGTAGAACACAGGGCTTCAACAACACATCTCCACTTTGCTCTATTTTCTGCTGTCCTCTTCAGCTGGCTAGCACCACGATCGCCCATAATCACTGATCTCCTCCTCGCTACATGATCTCCTCCAAGTCACCCTACGATAACCTACTCTTCGTTTCCGGCTCGGCTTCCACTCGAGCAATGGCCTGTATTGCGAGCGGTGTCATTCGAGGGCCTCCTCAACGTATACCAGATCCATCTCCATCTTCTCCTACATATTTGTTGAGCAATCGGCTCTTGGTTGCTTCATCGCCAGCCAGAGTTTCTTGTTGCTAATTCTTTCTGGCTGGCCATTTCATCTTCAATATAGAGCCAAAGAAGGAGGCAGTTGTTGATAAAAGTCTGCAGTGGCCTGTTGGAAATCCTTTTCGTGAAAGACAGTGGAAGTTTCTGACCTGTAAAGAAGAACTGACTGACTTCACATTTGTGTTGAAAATGAGAATCTTGTTGTTTATGCTGTGGCAGAGTGCAGAAGATTTCCAAACTGGTTTCAGGTTGATTAAGGTGTATCTCCCCTTTCCGACCAGCTTCTTCTGCCAGTTTGTTGGCTTACTCTTGCAAGTCTTTGAGTTTGTGTGACATTAAACATAAATTATCTGCGAAATGCAGTTCTTCTAGAGTCTTCGTATCGGTCCAGCATATTCCTGTCTTCTCACTCCTCACAATCTGATTCATAATCCATTACACCACAATTAGGAATATTATTGGTGATAATTGATACCTAATTAATTTCGACAAACATTTGAAAGTTTCATTTTATCCACTGGATTTGTCAGTAATTTCTTGTTATCAATCCACTTCTGTTAACAGAAGAAATGTAGGATGAAACTGCTTTCGGTTTTCATTGTCATTTGAAGATAAACAGCATGTTGTTACGCTATTCAATTACACTATATAAATATGTCCAAATACTAGTTCACTCATTCTCCTATATCTTTTGAATGACGTGATTTACTGTGACTCATCTTTATTACTGTGTGAATAATAGCGTTTATAAAAGTCAAAAGCCAATATACACCCTTTTGCTATTGCATTTCATCAACAAAGGTAATCACTGATTCACTTTAAAAGAAAGTAAAGAAAGTACTGTGGTGTGAAATGAGATGAATTTTTCAAAGAATATATAGTGGATTGCTTTTAACGCATTTCATCACTCTAACCTCTAGCTCCTCTAGCCTTATTTGCTAAAACATTTAATTTTGACAAAGTTGTGAAGTCTAGTGTGTTAATATAGACTCTCTTCTAATCGTGTAGAAAGAGAATTAATAAGCATCCTGAACTCTTGGTCGAATTTAAAGATAAACTATGTGAAAATGCACGTTTGTAATAGTGATAAGCTTTAATTATATAATTTAAGTTGTTGAGTCGTTTTATCTTTATAAGTTGGCAGGATAATACTGAACAATTAATATTACTTCCTAATTTCTCCATAGTTTTGTTGAATAACACTGGTATGAAAAAGAATGTTATCAATCGTAATTTTCTTCAGACTGATATATGCTAATCACTTTGTGTATGATTCAATATGGGGTATAAATTAGTCTGGGTTTATTAGACAAACTGAGCTTAGTACTAATAGAACATGATAATCCTACATTAAAAAGTTTGTGAAGAATACTCAAGTTTATGTTTTATCAGGTTGGGTGTGAGGAAAAATACTCTCCGATAACATTGGCTGGTGCGAGTCACGCTATATTGTGAATCTGCAGGAGCTGGAATTCATGGGCTGGCCATTGGATCGAGTTCCAGTGGCTTAATGGTCTACAAGCTCACCTTGTAATCGGAAGGTCCTGGATTCGATCTCCTGTTTGCGGGTGCATACTGATGAGCGGTCCCGAACTAGGACAAAACTGCTGGTTGTCCAGTACTCTCTGGCTGGTTTCCCAGTGATTCTCAAACCGATATCAGCTCATGATGAAATCCTGTAACTAGTCGAACCCCTGCAAAACAACACTTGAATATTTTCTATTTTGTACTATTCTTGTTTTCTACATTGATCATCAATTTTCTTTGTTACTTCTGTTGAAATTTCCACTAGTCGTTTGTTTATCGAAATCTCAGTTTACCTACTAGTGAAACATATTTTGACGTGGTTGATGTCGTTTAACTGTGAACCTTTCATTGTCCATCTAGACTTCAATATAAAATGGACTCATTTGAATTCGCCATGAATGATATAATTGCATTTCCTGACAACGTTTTTTGTGATTGACTGTTGATTTGCATCTATAATGATCTTTTTACGAGTTGGTCTCGGACTGATATCAGTTAGAGAACCATTGAAAACCAGAGAGTACTGGACAGCTGTTTCATCCTAGTTTGGGAATCATCGGAAGTACGCACCCACTGCCAGGGTTTGAACTCAGGACCTTCCCTGTAACCGGAAGCAAAGAACATCCTGGACAAATTTACCGATGCATCCTGCAATAAATTTTACCATCGAGAAAGAAAGAGACTGTAGTATTTCATTCCTAGACATCCTTATGACTAGAAAAGAGGACGGTACATTAAGAAGTGTAAATAGAAAACCTACGTCAACTGGTCAGTATACCCACTTTTCCACCTTTGCGCCTTGAAACACAAACGCAATCTGATAAAGCGCTTGGTCCATAGAGCAAGAGCAATCTGCTCTGATGAATGTCTTAATGAAGGACTTAGTATTATTAAACAGTTAGTGAGAACGGTTACCCAGAAAAATTCATCGACAAGAATATGAATCAAATGTCAAGGCAGACCAAAGCACCAACTTCAGTTCCTTGGGGATAACATCAGTGAGAAATTAATACTACGCCTGAGGAATGCGGTAAAAATAGTATTCAGTGCTGCTGAATTATGCTGTGTCTTCAAAACCACCCTTATTTCGCTTCCGGGAGTTAAAGCTAAACTGACTTATTTCGCTTCTTCTATGTGTATCTACCAATCAGACTGCTCCTGTAAAGTGAACCAGTTACATAGGCCGTACAATTAGGCGTGTTTATCGCCGGATTTCCGAACATCATCCTGTTTGGTTAAGTAAGGGACAAAAGAAATCCATACTAACTAATCTTAAATATACCTTCAGAGTTCGTCTGCTACACATTGCTGAGGCTGTTGCGATTTAAGAAACCTAATTTATGTATCCGAAAGAAGTTGGTGCAGACACTGTCCTTACCTTGGCCGTCAAGGTTTTAATGGTGGAAATTTCCTTAATTTTATTTGATATTCTATTTACTATTATACTTTTATACTAATTTTAACCTATGCATCTTTCTTCAACTGTCATTTCACTGGTCTTACCAAATCAATAGTATTTAAGAAACACCAATATTGTTAATAGCGATTATTCTAAAATGTTATATATATATATATATATATATATATATATACATATATATATATAATTGTGGAGCCGGAAGAGGAAGTTATCGAAAAGAATATTCTTTACTCAATTGTTTCTTCTGAATGTCTGAATATTTTCGCTATATTGAAGTATTTCTCTTCTATCCTCCTCAGGACTTGAGTGAGTACTATGGTGTGTTTCACCTCTTTCGAATAATGTCTGCACACAGTTTCTGCTGTGTGTTGTTGGATTATTGCCCTTGTAATTGAGTGTTTGGTCTGTATGGGTTGATTTCGTACATTATTTTTGCTTCTGTATATCCTCTACTTTTTCTCTTGACTAAGGCATCCAAGAAAGAAATTTCGTTATCTGATTCCCCTTCTTTTGTAAATTTCCTGCCTTAATTATTGAATGCTTCTTAAATCATTTCTTCTAATTATGACAAATGTGTCATTGATATAACATATCCAATTTAATTTAGTTTGATTATTAATAGATCGATAGTTTCCAGCCTTTACATAACTGTCTGAACAATTAGTCCTGATAGAGATGATCCTATTGATGACTATCACATATCAAATTATATCTGAAGTGGATTCGATTATTGAAAAGTAAATATAGTTAGCCTTTCTACTTCAATATTAAGTAATATCTTTTTAATAAAACTATTTTCCTATAGTTGGTTTGTAAGGATTAGTTTCGTTTTTACGAGTTGATCACGGATTGATATCAGTTAGAGAACCATTGAAAACCAGCATGGAGTACTGGACAGCTGTTTCATCCTAGTTTGGGAATCATCTGCGGTATGCACCCACTGCCAGGGTTCGAACCCAGGACCAGTGAGGTCCATCCAGTTACGTGTGAGGATGGATGTCCCACCGACAACATTGGTTGGGGTCACGCTAAATCACGAATTGGTAGAAGTTAGAATTCATGAGCCATTGAATCTAATCCCAGTGGCTGAATGGTTAACGAGCTCTCCTTGTTACCGGAAGGTCCTGAGTTCGAACCCTGGTGGTGGGTGCATACTGCCGATGATTCCCAAACTAGGATGAAACAGCTGTCCAGTACTCCAGTGCTGGTTTTCAATGGTTCTCTAACTGATATCAATCCGTGATCAACTCTTAAAAACAAAACTACTTTTAATCTTATTGTATAAATTTTTTTTATTTGAGTATACACTGATACCATCCAACCTGTTCATACTTTTATGATATGCTCAGATTGAATTTAAAACACGGTATTTTGAGTGTCAAGCCCTCTTCGAAATTAGATTCACAAATAAAAGCAGATGCTGTGGCTCTGCAATGTCAATCATTTCCAGATGATTGTGAGGCAAATGTTCACAAGGAGAATTATAATCATCTTATTCAGTGTATTCATGGCTGTTTTCATAGTATTCATTGCTTCCATGCAAGTGATAATAATAATAATGATAAAGCTGTTACCATCAAACCAGATCAACATCTAAATGTACCTGTTACTTACTGTTCAAGTATCGCCGACGTGACTAAAGATCCAATGTCTCAAAATTTAGGTTACAAATTTGAAAATATATCTTCCAATAAGTCTATTTGTTCATTGGCTTGTGAAGAGAAAACTGCTGATCACATTTCAGCAGAAAATAACTCTGATTTCAACTTTAAAACAAGTTGTGATGAAATATATAATGAATCAACATTTTCTCAGGATGTTTTCTCATCACCACCTATAATGGCGACAAGCGTTGACAATGGGTCTGTGTGTGATCAGATAGAAACTGTTGATAGATCGTTAATTAGTTCAAAGCATACCAGTCAACTGTCTGAGGTTCTAAATTATTCGTTCAAATTTAGTTGTTTGTTTTATCAGTTGTTGTTTTTTCTTCAAAGTTGATTTGCTTAATCCAAATTATTCGTTTGTAATTACCACCATCTACGGACAAGTTTAACTTTTGTTCTCTTTGAAAATTAAATGCTATGCAGACTACACAGTGTTTGGTCCGTTCGACACACAAATGATGTTAACATTACAATCAATACATTTTTATGCTCGTATGGTACTCCTACTGATTAAATAGTATAACACCTAGATGAATTGACTGAGTTTCAACGTAGAACTTAGCACAGAAATGCACCACCAGTTCAAGTTGTTACACTCCATTTAGCTCACAAAAGTAGACAAAGGATGATAAATAAGATATTTAAAAGATCAATAATAAGCACAAATATACGGGATAAAGAATAGTAATATGGAAAAAGATGTTGGTTCAGTGGATATAGAGGAGAGTGCAAAGAGTGAATGTGTCTGCGTCATTTGGAACTAATTTAAGCCATATCATCAGTAGTTTTTGATATAGCTGTGTTCTTTGAACTGGATGGTTTATTTTTTGAAGCTTTCTTTGCCCTCTAGACAACATCTTCAGCGCATACTTCAAATTGAAGTGAGCTTTTAGATTTCTCCACGCGTTTATTAGTCATCTCTCCTGGTGACTTTGAGCGTGATTGGTCGTTTTTGTGCGTTTTCACACCCTGTACGCTACTTGTATTGGTATTGGTGTTGACTGCCTCTTTGACCTGAAGTTTTACCCTTTGTGTGTGAGATTTCCTTCTTATCGATTGATAAATTTCGGTAATTTTTTGACAATCTCACACACAAAGGGTCAAACTTCAGCTCAAAGAGGCAGTCAACAACAATACCAATACAAGTAGCGTAGAGGGTGTGAAAAGTCACAAAAACAAAAAAAGCCCACTTCAAATTGAAGTATGCGCTGAAGATGTTGTCGAGTAGGGCAAAGAAAGCTTCAAAAAATAAGCCATCCAGCTCAAAGAACACAGCTACATCAAAGTCATCCACCTGATCTACAAATCTGCACCTTCATATCACCAGTAGTCTTCAATCATTGGTTCTCAGTATCCCGAGGACACCAGTCAAACAGTCTAAACTAACTGTCAAACATGTTTTTCCACTGATGCCGTGTTTTGGTTTGACCACTTTCTCGTTTGTACTGTGGACACCATTTGTGCACCAGGTCATATTCAAATAAGTCAGGGGATTCTATATCTCTTGAGGTCAGTAGTATATACCGTACACTGATTTTTAAGGTTTTCAAAATAAATTATAACTTACTAAGAATCATAATTATCTCCAATAGACTTAAGTGTTTAAAATTGAATTAAATATTAACCTATGGTGATAATCAGTAATATAAATGCCAAATATGGAATGCCAGGCAATAGAAGGTAGATCATTTATTAAAGTTCTCAGACTAAATTATATTATGAAGTCAGAATCTACATTCAGTTCTATGTTGTTTAGAGTAGTAATTGAATCCTTAGAAAACCTAAGATACACTATAAATAGCCTTATTGTTATTCTGACTATGCGACAAATGCTTGGTCTACAATTGTGACACTCTTAAAATAATTCTATTAATTTAAACTGATTTCACTTAATTCACTGTTTTCCTTTTATATTATTTCTCCATAGATTTCGACTCGACTCATGTAAATCACAGCCTGCTGTCACTTCACCTGGTTGTGATAATACATCAGTACTTACTTGGTCGAATCCATCAGTTTTTATTCCTTCACTTACTTATAACTCGAAGACATCGGATTCTGTGAATGAACAGGGTGTTTCATTGTGTAAACTACCCTCAAGTATCAATAATTTTCTATCTAATTCTGATTTAAATCTATCTCAGATAGACGACAGTGGGAGGCCGGTATCTGAAGATATAATATCTAGCAAATGATGTATATTTTGATAATCATATTTAGTTTGCAAACAAACACTGCTGTACCTGTTTGCTTATATAGTTTTCAAAATGATATTTTGGATGTGTATTCAATACTTATTTATTTTTGAGGATCTATTTTGCTACAGTGTATTGATTACAATCCTGGCGTGTGTAACTGATATGATTATAGATAACTATGCCAAATATACTGTGATCACTAGCAGTGTGGAAAACACTGACATGTTTTTCTAAAGTTTTCAGTATTGGGTTTTCGATGGACTTGTGATTTACAAAATTATTGAGAAACATTCATAGAGTTCAAGGTAGAAAGAAGAGACAGGACAAACAGTGACTCACTACAAACACATGAAGACTAATAGAAGAGAGAAGGATGGTAAAACAAAAGATTGTCTAGTGCATCGACGAGCAACAAAAATAGGAGTTGAATACAAGCTACAATACACTGAACAAAACTCTACCAAACAACTAGTTTCCTATCGGGGAAGAGATCAACACAAATTAAGCCAGTGAAGGATGACAATCGTAAGTCAATCACCAAAGAGGCAAAGCAAAGGAAACACTAGGCTGAACACTTCAAAAGACATCTAAATCGACTGCCACCTACAACGCTTCCAATAATACCAGTAGCGGAAGCAGAACTACCAGTGGACATCAACCCTCCGATGAAAACAGAAATCGTGAAGGCAATAAAGATGCTAAAAACTGGGAAAGCAGAAGCAGTGGATCTGGACTTCGCCGATGATATATGTCTGATTTCCCACAAACTAGAAGATATGCAAGTGAAAAGCAACAATTAGGCAGAAGAAGCATCAAAGATAGGACTTCAGGTGAACATAGAGAAAACAGAGGTGATGAAGATTCCTGGCCAACAGCAACAGCAGACAACATTCAGCATAAATGGGAGAAATCTGAAAGAAGCAACCTCACTTACCTGTCCGGGAAGCATCGTTTCAACTACAGGAGGATGGAACTGATGAGGATATGAAAGCAAGGCAAGCTTTCATTACTCTCAAGCCTATGTGGAAATCACCAGCACTCAGCATGAAAAATAAGATCCGGATTTTTAACTCCAATGTGAAGTCAGTGCTACTTATTATACGGATCAGAGACTTGGCGCCGCGTAACGAAAGGCACTTTAAAAAAACTAGAGACTTTCATCAACAGCTGTCTTCGCTCAATACCACTCAAGATCAGATGGCCGGCCAGAAGAGATCAGCAACAGTGATCTCTGTGAGCGAACCAACCAACCAGAAACCGACTGTGCAACAAATATGCAGGAAGAAATGGAGGTGGATTGGCCATACTCTGAGAAAACAAGTGAGTGACATCACACGCCAGGCCATCGCTCGAGTGGAACCCGAATGGGAAGCGGCGTGTTGGTCGTCAGTGCGAGGGTGACATGAAGTAGGTTATGCGAAGAGGAGATGAAAGCATGTTGGCAGACGTGGAGCCAGGTGAAAACGTTGGTGGAGAACGGAACGCAATGGAGACGTGTTGCTGAAATCTTATGTTCCTCTAGGAATTACAGGAAACAATAATAATAAATAATTCATAGAGCATATTAACAAAAAATGGATTGTTGGAAGTTTCATTAAGGATTGATATCATTTAAAGGACCATTGGAAACTAGACAGTACTGAAATTTCTTCGTCCCCACGTTGGACTCTTCAGCAATATATATCCATAGCGCCGCGGGGGACCGAATCCCGGACCTTCAAACTACGAGACGAGTCTATTGATGATTCAGCTGCTGAGACAAATTCCAATGTCTCATGAATTCTAACTTCTTGCAATTCAATCCCTGATGGGGTCACTGGTGCTGAGTACTGAAGAATACCGAACTGGGACGAAACAGCTGTCCAGTTCTCCCTGGTTTTTCTATGGTTGTCTTACTAATAGCAATCCATGGTCAAACTTGAAACCAACTGAATCCCAACAAACTAACACTAGGAAAAATTAATGTTTGAAAATGTCTTCTGGTTAACCAATATAACTTAACTGAATTGTCAACAAAGAATTAACAGCATCGATTAATGATTTCAGTCACTTAGGTAAACCTCCATAATCCTGTTATTGTTATGAATCTGATGAGACGGCAACGGTTTGCCAGTTAGACGACTTTTCCTTTTTAGGGGCTGCGGGTATCGACGTTCGCGAGTTGTACGGATTATACTAACGCAAGATCTTATACCAACAACCACTATAGTGTTCGTTCTTCGAGTACCAAATGGTAAAGCAAAAGACCAGATTTTGTCGTCCAAATACGATATATATTTTGGGACCAAATCGCGGGTAGGAATGAATGCTTAGCTAGCTAGTAATCGTGCACGCACGTGACACGACGGAGCACCAAATGGCGGGGATGCTTGACCGTAAGCCTTCAGCTAAACAAGTCGACTTAAACAGTGATGGTCAGCATCCAATGTTGAGTGATGATTGCTGTGGTTAATAATTTTGGGGAATTATTTACCGCTACAGCTCACTCCCCCCCCCCTAGTGGGGTTGTGAGGACCCTAAGACATGACCAGCCGGAAGTAAAAAAATCTCGATGGTTCCCTGACGGGTGAAAAAAATCTTCCGAGCGGCTTGATGGAGTGCCTGCTGGTCTGTCTTCCTATGCTAATAGGGTGTCTGTACATAGCTTCCTCAGTGTTGTTCGTTGGATCCCGTGCTTCGTTTGTTTCCTGTCCAGTGCCCGTTGCACCTGGAAAAGAAAACAAGAATGCTGAGAACCTTGTCAAGAAAACTGTACCAAATAAGCGTTTTTTTTACCAAAAAAAAAATGACATGCATCTACTATACAGTAAAATAATGTAAAGTTCAAAATATCGGGAAAAAAAAATATACATCTTATATAATTTTATGTACGGTTATAGGAAAAATATCATTTACTTGTGTTAAATGACGCAACATAAAAAAAAATTGATGTGTCACTCAGTTATGTGAGATAGGTGTGAAGGTATTCTGGAAATCTAACGTGACGTCCAGAACGCGTTTTTTTAGAGTGATCGACAGAAGTAGCCAGTGGGCGAATGCCCTGACAGTCAATAGTGCGACCCAGAAAATCGAGTGAGTCAACGCCTATCTGACACTTCTGTATATTGATGGTAACACCATGTTGGCGTAACCTTTCAAATGCCAAGTCCAAGTGTCTAAGGTGAGTTTCCTTATCTGGACTGGCAATGAGGCAGTCGTCTAAGTATGCGTATACAAAGTCGAGACCGCGAAATACTTCGTTGATGAAGCGTTGGAATGTTTGGGCTGCATTCCGGAGGCCGAATGGCATACGTAGAAATTCGAAGAGTCCGAAAGGCGTAATGATAGCCGTTTTCGGGATATCTTCCGTTGCCATCGGGATTTGGTTATATGCTTTAACCAAGTCGATTTTGGAGAATATAGATGCTCCAGATAACGTTGCCGTCAAGTCGTGTATGTGAGGCAAAGGGTAGCAATCAGGAGTTGTTTTGGCGTTCACTCGCTGGTAATCACCAGTGGGTCGCCAATCGTTGCTATCCTTTTTCGGTACCATATGCAACGGGGATGCCCATGGATTATTCGATGGCCGAATGATGCCAAGGGTGAGCATATGATCGAATTCGTTTCTGGCAATTCTCAGTTTGTCAGGGGCCAGTCGTCGTGCTTTAGATGTCACGGGCTGTCCTGAGGTTATGATGTGGTGCATAACATTGCTGGTTATACACGGGAGGTCGTTAGATGGGCAATTCAGTTCCGGATATTTATCAACAATCGGTTGAAAAGTTGGATCGAGGATTGCTTTCATCTTAACGATTGACAAGCTGGGGCCTACGTAAGTTATGCCTTTGATAGACAAACTAGTAGTGTTGTCAATTAATCGTTTACGGCGGACGTCTACGAGCAAATCATGATGATTAAGTAGGTCCGTGCCAATGATGGGCATTGTGACGTCAGCGATTAGGAAAATCCACCGAATAGGTTTGCGTAAACCTACGTTCAGATAGACGTATTTCCGACCATAGGTTGCAATTGGTTTTCCATTTGCAGCCTGTAGGTTGAAGTTAGGATCCTTCTGTCGATCTGCTGCTGTAGCAGGAAGGACGCTGACTTCGGCGCCTGTGTCGACTAGATATCTAGTCTGGCTCATTACATCATGGATGTAAAGTAAGCGGCTAGTGCCACCGGCGACGGTTGCCGCTAACGCGTGCCGGCGGGATAGTTTCCCACAGACTTGGAGGCTTTGCCGAAATCACAAGGTTTTCGACAACATTTCGCTTCCTTGCCATAGGTGTTGTGATACCAACACCAGTCAGGATTTTTGAGAGAGCGTGTGTTGGACTTAGATCGTCCACGTGCACTTTGCCGTTGAGGGGATTTAGAACGACGATAGGAGGAATTGCTAGGCTTGTTTGACCTAAGCATCTGCTGGACGGAGTTGATTAACTCTATCATTGCAGAATCCTTCTTCGAAGTCTGTTCGGTAACAGAGTATACTTCGGTAACTGGCCGTTTCGTTATCTCTAGAATTCTATCTGCAGAGACAGCTAAATCATCTATGAGAACACCGTGAAGTGTCACAAGTACAGTCTGAACTGACTGTGGCAGTTTGGATAAAAATAGTTCTCTAAACAGTCCTTCATCGAACTGACTTTGGCCAATGATCTCTTTCATTCTTGCCAGCATGCTCACGGCTGACTGATCCCCTAACTCGATGTTACGAAATAACTCATCCAGACGTTGTCGATCTGTGAGAACGTTTCTCTTGAGGATGGATGCTTTTAGCAACTCGTACGAGTTACTTACCGACATCTGCAGAGTTACGCACTTGCTGAATTCCCGCGGTAGGGCGTGAATAACTGCAAGGAACTGTGAACGTTGATCAGTTATGCCATGTTCACAAAAATCGGACTCAGCAATCTGAAACCACGTTTCAGCATTATCTGGCCAAAATGGTACTAGCTGAATTGTTTTGGCGGTTGAGCGAATCTGAATAACCTTGGGGCTAGGATCACTCATGACGAAAAGTATGCCGATAACAATATAGTACAAGAATAAACACAAAAAGGAACGAACTCACCGGGTTTATCTGCGTGTGAATAAGATGTAGTTCGTGGTTGGGCTCACCAGTTTAGAGGCTGCGGGTATCGACGTTCGCGAGTTGTACGGATTATACTAACGCAAGATCTTATACCAACAACCACTATAGTGTTCGTTCTTCGAGTACCAAATGGTAAAGCAAAAGACCAGATTTTGTCGTCCAAATACGATATATATTTTGGGACCAAATCGCGGGTAGGAATGAATGCTTAGCTAGCTAGTAATCGTGCACGCACGTGACACGACGGAGCACCAAATGGCGGGGATGCTTGACCGTAAGCCTTCAGCTAAACAAGTCGACTTAAACAGTGATGGTCAGCATCCAATGTTGAGTGATGATTGCTGTGGTTAATAATTTTGGGGAATTATTTACCGCTACACCTTCCATATCTTTCAAATGAGCCGCAAGCAAATGTTTCACTGTGAATATCCTTTCATTTCATCATTTTCTATTTTTTAAGGATGAATTCTTAGAGCATATTTTTCACTGATTTGTGTATTATTTTCGACTCTAATTTTCAAGACATATTTACGATAACAGAAGCTGTTTCAGTCCATGTAAGCTGACCAAATATTATCTACAGTTAAAATTTATCCACAGAGTATTTAACTCTGTTAAAAAAATTAATATCTTATTAACTCTACAGTTTACTCAACCTTGTACATTCAAAATACTTTGTAAAAAACCTCGAAGGCTATTAGATTTCTTGTTTGAATCGGCTGACGAATAAGGTTTATGTATCTATTCTTAACATGAACCTGTTAAATATTTAAGCCCACGTAAGGATACTTATCTCATTAATATTGGGGACATCAAATGAAATTAGTCATATTGTATGCTTGAATTTACGAGAAGTTGTATTTAACACTTATATCAACTAATTGTACTTGCACTGGGGTAGTTGCGGAATACTAACTAATTGGATTATCTCATTTGATGGAATGAAGTCCGGAATCAATAGTTAGCGTTGTTATAGGTATTGCGAATTTACAAAGAATAGGGACAAACAGTAATAAAGAATTAATCAGTAGAATCGTTGAAGTAGTCATTCACCACAAGTTAAATGTCATTCTATGTGTTTTATTGAACTCTCAGCTTACTTCAAAGTCTCTCAAACTTCCAACTGGTTGCAAGTTATGAATATAGTTGTAGTTATTTGTCTACACATAAATAGGATCTACAAAATTAGGAATAATAAAACACTAGAATATCTGAATTTTTCAGGTCCACTGTGTATTTCCCGTTGATTGATTATGTTGCAGTGAAATGCTCAGTCTCTTTTGTCGTTTCGGCTTCTAGTAAGGTTCAACGTAACCAGTCAACAGGAAATGTAAGTTAATCTGAAAACAAGTAATAAGTGATACAGGTTGCACAAGAGGTGGCTCTCGTAGTCTAGTACGTAATGCCTTGACGTTTGAAAAGATGGGTATAGGGTACACCATCACACACTGGTATTGCTGGTATACTCAACTGATGGGTCCTGGTTTCTACTGGTAGTCACCAGCAACTAAAATAACACCAGAACTGTCATTGATATAACATTCATTAATTTTCACCTGATCCATATTGTTTACCACTAGACTGTCCTGTTATTGTCACATATTTACCAACAAAAATATTGTACATCAGATGAATTCGGGACTCTAAGAGTGGGTTTTTATGCATTCATATGCTGTAGCGAAAAGTTACCCACAAACTTCTCCAACTTTACTATGCTGGAAAAATTCACTAATCCTATAGCTGATTCCATTCTTCATGCACTTATTTCTGCCATTCTATTTAACTAAGAATTATGTGTAGTTAATAACGTTAGATACTGTCACTTCGCGTCTGTTGAACACGAAAAACCAATCATACCACATCAAGAACACAACGGACATTAAACTGTATTGTCTAATTTAACGTCTGTTAAATACAGGATACTTTCTCTCTATAGGATTCATATAACAGCAACTCCAATCTAGTAGACTATAGGCGAATACTAACTTAATGCGCTGGCTAATCTGTCCTAATCGCACCTCAACAGTAATAATACCGACGGGTTGCAGAAACAGAAGAGAAGACTTAACGTTGATAAGAGAGCTTCAACTGTCTCAAACAACAGTCAAAAGAGGTTGACAGCACTTGAGTATCTATATGTTTAAAATGACCTTGAGAAGCACTAATGTCATTAATAAATTAAGACAGTGAGCAACCAATGGGATTTTAAAGGTCATAAGTATCGTGAGAGAAAAATTGGTCATAATTTGATAAGTGGGGTGAGAGAAGTACAAACATACATGTAAAATGACATCCAATATCCTGATTACGAGCTAGTATTAACCAGTGATTTCTTTGAGCTCGCTTCTTGATTGTAAGGTGGAGGTTCCAGATCTTCAGTGAACTTATTCGTAGTAAGTCCCGCCACTCGACTGCTTTAGCTCTAGTAGACTCCAAGAGGAGTGGTGCGAGGATTGGTCAAGATGTGGTTTGTAGTGTGCAGTATGTTAGGACTAAGTTGCTGCCGTGAATGGAGTTTGACCTAACACCCGTTGGTCATTCGGTGTAGTCATAAAAGCAGAATAGTAATAATAATAATAGATTGTAGTGTAGATAATATAGGTTGAGATAAGTGAAATATTATTATAATATTATTATTGTTCCCTTGGGTTCCTAGTGGAACATAGGGCTTCAACTGCACGCCTCCACTTGCACCTGTATTCTGCTGTACTTTTCACCTGCATCCATGTTAGTCCATATTGTTTCAGTTCCTCATCACACGATCTCCTCCATGTCACCCTTGGACGTCCCACTCGCCGCTTCCCTTTCGGGTTCTACTCGAGGGCCTGACGCGAAATGTCACCCGACGGCCTCCTCAGCGAGTGTCCAATCCACCTCCACTTTCTCCTGCATATCTGTTGGGCGATTGGTTCTTGTTTTGTTCGTTCCCATAGCTTCTTGTTTGTGATTCTTTCCGGCCATCTAATCTTCAGTATGGAACGAAGACAGCTGTTGATAAAGGTCTGCAACTTGTTGAAAATATTCTTTGTGATCCGCCAAGTTTCTGATCCGTATAGAAGAACAGACTTGACGTTTGTATTGAAAATCCGAATTTTGTTGTTGATGCTGAGTGACGAAGATTTCCAGACTGGTAACCTCGCCTAGATTACTAGGTCACTAGTATTCTAGCCGGTCCCAAGCCCGGATAAAGAGGGAGGGTTGGGGCGTGGTGCTAGCAACTCCACCACCAAAACTTAACCAAATTGCTACTAAAACTTCAACGCACAAATACATTCAAAATTCTAAGTGAAATATAAACGTGAAATAATAAAGGTGACCGAAGTAAAAAGATAGAGTAGTCGGTACAGTGAGAGAAGACAGAACGGGTCGTGGGAATTTAGCTTGTATGCTTATCCATTGACAGTGTGGTTTCAAATTTTAAGAGGATAAGCCATTGAGACACAAATCTTGCATTTCTGCATGATTGTCCAGCTTCCGCTTAAAAGTCTCCACAGATGGCACTGTAGTCACGGCCGCCGGTAAAGCGTTCCAGAGACGGAAAACTCGAAGCGAAAAGAAATGTGAACGCACTCGAGTCTTTGGTCTCCGGTGTGGGTTACCTCGTGGAAGCCTATAATCACTTAATGGCAGGATGCTTTTATTTAGGTGGGCCTGGTCATTTAAGATCTTGTAGATGGTGTTGAGGTCTCCCCTGTGACTACGGTAACTAAGTGTGAAAAGACTTAATTTCTTCAGTCTTTCCTCACATGATTTGTTGCGGAGGCCGATCACCCATTTTGTCGCTCGTCTCTGGACACTTTCTAGAATGTTAGCATCCCTTTTGAGTGGCGGAGGAGCAATGATATTATGCACCTCAAGGAGTGGCCTCACGTATGTCGTATACAACGTTAAGAATAGTTCGTGAGTAAGAGCTCCCAGCTGCCTATGCATAAAGTGTAAAGTTGCGTAAGCTTTGGCTACGTCCCTCGTGTAATTTACACTGGTGTCTAGCTTTAATAGCGCTTAAAGTTTAACTTGGCGTTATCATGACTTAGCACGACAGAAAGTGTATGTGAGATTAACTTTAGGAAGATCTGAAGTGGCATTACACTCCAACGGAGCTGTCTTGATAAGAGAGAAATACAACCGAGCACAGCAAATACTAAATTACATGTGGGTATTGACCTTGAATAACACAGTGGTAAATAAATGGTTCGTGCAAAGTATACTGAATCTCAATTTTACCGACTTTTCAATGATAAGACCTCTCTTTAGACAGGGTACTACAATCCATACTAATTGGTAGACTAGTTATGACAGTTTATGCGTCTAACACCTACTTCTCTTGGTGTACGTTGTATATGTTCGTTTTTATATGACTTTTTCGTCGTAAAAACGCAAAACGAGGTCACTTGTGCTGAATACGCATGACTGCCTCCTGTCAGGCTAATGATATACTCTGGTCTACTAATACTCGGTTGCTGTCAATCACAGTTTATCTTCTTTAAGTTTTATTCACAGTTGGTGAACCGCACAAGCAAACTTTGTGTGCCCCAACATAGGAGATTCATGCGAACGTTATTAGCGGACTCCAAACGGATACAGCCACGCTGTCGTATTAAGTTCGGTTGTTTGTGCACGACTCCCAGCTATTTAAGCAGTCATCCTAGCACTACGATGTTGGTTCTGGAACATAGTCCATATTTCGGACGATCAAGTTGGTGTTTTGATTTATCTTTGGTCTACGCAGAAAGAATCCTATAGGATTTGTGGACATAAGATCTTGCGTTAGCGTACATCGTAGAGTTTTGTGAACGTCGACACCTTCAGCCCCTAAAAATTCAAGCAATTGCAGTGATTAACGTGCTGCCGCGTCTCCTTTGGTTGTTCGCAAACGATTCCCAGTTTCTAACACCTGACATTACTGAATACAAAATAAATTCTGTACCGTCAAACTGCTTTGTTTCGTCAATGTGGGTGTTCTCTGATCACACCAAGCATATTTTGGAAAAGCAGGATTATATACGTGTACTGTGATATGGTATCTTAATTATTTGTCAACGCTTTCAGTCTTCTTAACATGTAGAGAATGGGATTCTATACTCTAGAGCTAAACTTGTATAAATTTTATAACGCGTTAAAGCAATACAACTGATTCAGAGAATTGCTGTAAGCACTCTGTTTTGCAGTATCCCTGCTGTTTTCGAAAATTTGATAGCTTACCACTAACTAAAGTAACACATTTTTGGTGATTTCTCGTCTTCTCCTGCCCAGATACTTCCTATTCGTTATTGTTTCAGTTGAAACCAACTCGAAATACTCTGCCTAGCTATTTTGTTGTTCTGGGCCTTCGAAAATAAGGTCTACTTAACTGACCAGTTCTAAGTTTGGAAAAAGTGTGAGGTTCGGGTGTGGGGCCAGCGAACACACACTAGGAAATCAAAACAAACTCTGGTTAATCTGCAAACCACAAAAACCATAACAGACTTATTCTTCGCTGACATTTGTGAGACGAAATAATATGAGCTGTAGAAAGCCTTCTTAAAGCAAGCCGGCGGATGTGACTTTTTCAATGAGAGCAAAAATATGCATAGGGATTTGGTATGTCCGTACCTTTTCTGAAGCTGAGACGTCTCAGAAGACTGTTAAAGAAATGAAAATGATATAGAAATGCCAGTGTGGGGTACTAACATTTCATTAGTATATCCACGTTTTCACGTCATACGATGCACATGTTCAAATACGACCAACCTTGTAATCAGAAGCACAAATGAAACTTCAACAGATGTACTGATAGCAAAATCAAATTCCGAAGAGCTGAAAACGAATGTAAGATTAGATTCGGTAAAGGCACAATGCGGGTACACGAACAGGTTTTACAAGTGCACTTTAGATTTAAATCGAGGGCGCTATACTTGGAATCTCTGATATGGATGGAATGGAGGTGGACTGCCCAATTTGTTTCCTGGAGATTCACCAGCCTACTCTGGTTACCCAGGCCAAAACCTTTAGCACAATGAGGGGGGTGCTATCATGATGTCAAAACCAGCACTGCAGGCTCTTTCGCAGTGAGAAGCAATCTCCACCAGCATAATGGCAGCAAGAATGAACTCAAAAAGGCTACAGTTATTCTACTCCGCAAACTTTCGAGCAACGCACATCAAGATAAGGAATAAAACTTGTACAAATAACTGCATGCAGAAATGAACGAGACCCTAAAGGGAGAAATCGTAATTCTTATGGGTGATTTGTTTCATAACCCAGGAGCAGCAATTCGGAAAGAACAGTTGCCATGGGCCGAGTGGCAGTAGACGAGATGAAAAAGAGCTACAAAAAACTTTCTCAGACTTCAGTCCGTTTAATGATGTAATGATCCGTGGTGGCACGTACAAGGAAACTTTAATAACGGTTTCGAGAAGAAAGAAGAAGCAAGACAAGGTGTGGCGAGTGCCACTGATAAGATTCATCAGTATTATATAAAGAGATGTCCATCGGCATAAAAACATCACACATCAAAGAGATACATTTTTGATGTCAGAGAAGGCGAATGGTACACCGTTGTGGGGATAGATGGGAGACCTGAGAGGAACGCAAAAAAACAAATATGAAGGCTAGAAGTACCACAACACGATCCTCTGTGCAGATTGTTCGTTGAAGATCAGGTGTTCATAATTTTGCTATACAGAGATACCAATTTCCAAATAAATATTCATTAACTAAGTCTTTCGTCTTTACCGTTACAAAAGAATGGTTTTCTACGGACACCTGGAAGCTAATGTCTGAGAGAGGGAAGATGAACCAGTACAAAGATAGACAATGAAAAGATAGACCACGTTCATTGTACAACGCGCTTAGTAAGGAATCGAAAAAGTGCTACGAAACGTGAGATACGATTCTCCGACACACTGGTAGCGGAAGCAAAGCGGGCTACAGGCAAAAGAGACCTCAAGACATTATATAAGACAACCAGGGCTCCGTCCAGGAAAGGATGAGCACATATAAAGTCTACGAAGGATAGCGAAGAGGACACATTTACCAGAGAGGAAAAACAGAGAGAATAACGAACCGGTCATCTAAAAAATCTCCTGAACCAATCGCCACCTAAAGCCTCCCAGGGAAATACTAGCAGCCACAGAACTGTCAGTGGAAACAAGTGCTCCAGCATGAGTAATGTCTTGAGTGCCATGAAGTTACCAAAAGCCAGGAAGTTAGCGGGACCAGACGGAATCCCTGTGAAACCACTGGAAACGGATTCAGTGAACAGTCATTTGCTATTATTACACAGTTTGGGAGGAAATAACGTACTTCTTGGTTGGAAGAACTAACTAACTATGGAGGGTGCCTCAGGCCTACTCAGAAATGGAATCATTCTCTTGCCTGCACCAAGTATAATACTATGTCACACAATCCGGGAGAGAAACAGAGGTGCTCTAGATGCAAACTATCGCCCAGAACAAGCTGGATTCATGAGTAGAAAATCATATACTGGTCAAATCGCTACTGTACGCATCACCATCGAGCAGAGCATAGAGAAGCAGTCAAATCTCTAGCTTACCTTTACCAACAATGGACAGGCTTTCGAAAGCGCCAAGTTTGAAGAAATTTGGAATTTGCCCCAACACAGTGGAGTGCTTCGAACCTTTATAAATCTGATCACATGTATTACAATACTATATATTATATGTATACATAATACAGTACCACTTTTTAAACGATACATAGCGTAAACCTCTACGAATCCTTTGAATGAAGATGGGAGTACAACAAAACTGCTCCCTGTCACCGATGATATTCTAAACTGTGATGGACTGAATCATGCTGCAGACCTTGGTGAGGGAGAGGTCAAGATCACGCTAGACCCATAAAACTGTAGTAAACCTGATATTCGCGGTCCATTCATATCTAATGTCACAAAAACAGGAAGTGAAACAGACAAAGACCAAAGGGTTAGGGGGAAGCAGTAAAGACGGGCCTTAAATTGAAAATAGAGAAGATAAGGGTAATGAAGGTAACCAACCAACAACAAGCATCAGTCACCACCACCAAAAGACGCAAATCACATACAATAACTTTTTATGCTTCTATCAACTACAGACAGGCAATTACGCATCAGGACGTCAGAACTGGTTATGGTCAGAAAGCGAAACAGGCGTCCATTATTCCTAAATCACTGAGAAAATCTACCGCACCGAGCATCAGGGATAGGATTCGATTTTTTTCAACAGTAATGTGGATTCAGCGCTTCTATAGGTTTGAAAGACTTGGCATACGGGTCGCAAAAGCTGCTTTTAACAGGCTGCAGAATTTCATCAGCTTCTAAAGATCAGATGGCTGGCAGGGTAAGATAAGTGTCCAGGATCTCTAGCAATGAAACAACCGAAAATTTATCGCTCAAAAGCTATGCAGAAGGAAATTGATGTGCATTTTACATTCACTGGGAATTCTGTGGGTGACATCACACACTACGCCCTCTAGTGGGCCCTAAATAGTAAAGGCTCCTTTGAAATTCAAAGGTAATATAGAATAGATTGTGTTAGGAGAAAGCAAACGCTTTCAACAGTCAGGGAGCTGGGTGAAAAACATTGCTAAGAAAAAGGTTAAATTGAAATATGTTAACCAGTCTGAACTCAAAGGAATAATAGCCAGGTCAATGAAACTTCCGCAGAAAAATCAATATGTACTTGAGAAGCGCAACATTTTTTCCAAAAATTCATTATCGGGATCCATCAACAGCAGGTACGCAGTCTTCCCACAACACGTACTGCACACCACATATTAGCATTACTCCACCACTCCCCTTGGAGTCACCCAAAGATACGGCAGCTGAGTTGTGGGACATATTACACAGAATTAAGAATCACTGCTTTACACTCAGGAAGCGAGAGCAGAGTTTACTCCAGTTCATGGAAAAGATATAGGGTATCGGATCTTGACGACTTCACGCCGACACCAGAGTCCGTCAAAGCTAGAGCAGGTGAGTGGTATGACTGTTTATACAGAAATATAAGATCACAAACCTCTACTTTGTAGTGAATAAGCGATTGAGAAAAATCGGTATGATGACTAATTCTGAAAAAGTGTCATTGGGAATGGTACGTTTACCCTTCACCAACTAATTGAATATTGTCTACTGTTGTTAGTAACCGCGGTTGAATCGTCGTGGACTGGCTGTTACTTTTACCTTGAAGTTATTCAAAGGCGTGCAAGGGCTTAACCGAGGTAACTGCTGAAATGATCAAAGCAGACTCATGTCCCTTTTTTACATAGAATTAGTAGATGATGACTGATGTTAATACTATTTGATCAACCCATTGTGGATAAAAGTTTATTTTGATAAAAGCACACCGTTTTGTGCTGTAATATTTAGTCTACAACAATGTGATTTTATCAAAATGAAATTTTATCCATAATGGAGTTATACTCCATCACATTGCCCAAGTGTTATACATTTCTTTCTTCTTTCTTTATTATATTTGCTCAACTGTTTGCATTTGCTGCTTATATATATTGATTTCCTCGCTTTAAATAAGTTTGCTAAGTATGTGTTACGGTCTCTGAATGTCTTAGTTTTCCATATTTTTGAAACTGTTAGTGCGCAGACAGCCTATTTGGCCAGCGGACTCCATTACTATATGTGGTAATAAGTAGTAAAAATCAGTTATACAGGGAATAAATGAGGTTTCTAAATTCAATAGAGGCGTACTACCATTCTGCCGAAGCTATAGCGGAAAGTTAATCGATTCAGACTTTTGTTATTTTCTTACAATACTCACCTAATCTTTCATTACCACGTATGCACGTACTAAATGTATGCCTCTGTTCAGTTGAAAATCCCAATTCACAAGGATTCAACCCATTCGTCTTCAGTGAGTACGTCTTATTCAGGAGTAAGTATCTAAAGCATCATCACATTATGTGGGATACCAACCTCAGAATTGTATCAATGTCTTCATACTTGTTTGGGTGTGGCAAAAGTGCCTCACATTATTGAACTTGTTTTGATATAAATATTACTTGAGCACTCTGAAATACAACTAGGCGGAATATTAAACAAAAGAAGCAAAGGTGCCGACATGTTATTTTTAAACTACCTCAGCACTATGCATGTATGATGAACTGACCATTCTTGTGGTTTACGCACGTGTGTCTGATATACTGTGCATTTTTCTAAATAATTTAAAAGCAGCACCATCACTGACAGACTTATCAATGTAGAGCTTTGCACAAATATTGCATCACTTTAAGTTGCTATTCTAAAAGCACACAAAAGGAGAATGTGATAAAGCTATGTAGAACCAATATATACGGAGACTGACTAATAAGGAGTCTCAGTGCCTGAATTGCAGCTTATTTCATTGAGGCTGCTGTATGAAAAGGTGTGGTTTTCGTTTCTGCTGTAATTCAAAGTATATTTCTGTATACATGACTTAACCTTATTCTTTTCTGTTTCAGTTTTACCTGTTGAATAAGCAAATTGTGAACGCAGCTCTTCCGTTTGCTTTAGAGTTCTGTTTATGAACACTGTGTTTCAATGGCTCTTAGTCGATTCCACTTTGTATTGTTTTTATGCACTTTAAGTGCATTTACTTGTGGTAAGAAAAAGCTAGTTCATTTGTTTTTGATTACTTTCAATTAGTTTTACATTACTTCTATGAAACACAAATAAGGAATAACAAACCTTTTCCGAAGTCATTTAGTTTTATTTGACTAATTGTAAACGTGCCCCATTGGAACTGTGAAACTATCACAAATCAGTTACGTAGTTCAAAAGCCTAACATATGTTAATTTGTGATAATTATCCTAAAGTGAAAGTAGTATTAAGCCTGCATTGTCAGAAGCCAGAGATTTGTTGTGCTCTCTGGTCCCTTCCCATAACTAAACGTGATTACGAGAGAGAAATGCTCAGGTGTTCATTTAATTCGTTTTATATACAAGTCTTTTTAATCTTCCTTTCATCACGAACAGTTTTCTAGCTACTGAATTCAGTAAGTTCCTGTTTTCGACAGATCTCATCAAAAGGATTCTCTTCTAGCTATTAGATGAATAAGAACAAAGTTCCTTATAAATTTTCTTGTCATAGACTCCACACAATCTGTGTACGTATTCAGAAATTCTTCTCTGTACGAGAATACTTTTACCCACGGTGTTCATCCAACCACTAATTCTTCTTGATCCTTCTTATGTTACAAAAATTACGAAATAACTCTTAAGAAGGTTTATATTACTAGATTATTTTTCGTGGTATATTTTTGTCACTAGCGTGTTGTATGTCATGTAGGTTTGTCAAAGTGAATTTTATTTTGTGATAAACAAATTATATTTCATTATTTTCACACTTTAGAAGTAAGCTGAAAGCATAAGATGGTTTCGCCAGTGGGTTTGTTCGATATCTGTAAAGCCAGTGTCAGTACTACATGAAAAAATTAGATAGTTAAACTTTCCTTTCCAGATGATAACAAGCTCACCAACTTCACCTTATGATGAAAGATGAATTTCGTCGAAAATTTCTCCAAAGTAGATTTACGATATTATAGTTGGTCACCCAATGCAAACATATTTTAGTACTGAAGTCATTTACTGTAGTTCCAAATATTGAGGACTCGCAGCCTTAATATTAATTATGCCTCCACTTCTAGTTATCTTAATCTTTATGAAAGCTGTATTAGAGTATTCACTAATTACTGACGTACCTATCTAGTGGTGTATTACTGAATTTCCCTATCCACTGAGATGCTAATTCTACGCTCATATATCATCAATGATAAAGTTAGTCTAAATTAAATTTCATCTTTTAAATTATCTCACATATTAAACTGTCACTAAACAATACTATAATTTTGATTATTTAGGTCTAACTTTTGGATTTTCGTCTGCAACAACTCTTCAGATTTATTTTAGTACAATTTGGTCGGCAATTTTTGGCAGTTGTTTAAACATTGGTGGGGTGATTGGTTGTATTTGCTCTTTGCAGCTAATTCCTCGCTACGGACATCGTCGGACACTGATTTGGTCTCATATGCTATCATTTATAGGATGGATTCTGTTGTTTTTTTCGTCATCAGCTGTCTATGAACGATATGCACCAACTGTCCCCTTCTTTTTAGGACGTTTTTTAACAGGTTTGGGATGCGGATTAACCTCAGCAACTAATTTGATCTATATTTACGAAATAGCTCCAACTTCATTGAAAGCTTTAGTTGGATCATTATTTCAGATTGGTATAACATGCGGAGTTGTTGTTGTATACGCACTTGCAATTTATCTTAATTGGGATATTATTTCTTTGATTTGTGGCTTACTTGTGTTGTGTACTTCCATTTTAACGTGCATGCTTCCAGAATCTCCTAAATGGTGTATTAAAACGGGTAACCTAGAATCAGCTGAAGCATCTCATTCTTGGTTGTACGGAAATGTAAGTGATTACCTGGTATTTTGCTTTGATTTTCTTTTTAACTATTCGTATAGAAGTGTTCTTATTTTAAAAGAAGCAATGGATCATAAATCAACTAGCTGCTATAAGCTAAAGTAATATTACTGATTGAAGGAGTTGAGATGAATTTAGGAAATTGGCGAATACAGTTTGTATGCTAGCAGCTGTTTTTTCGAGATAGTCAAGTGAGACTAGTGTAAGTCATGTGTTATCTCACTTTATAAAATGGGATACAAGTCCTCCTGTGATAATTTTAGGAGGACCAGCTTTACTCATTTAGTATCTAAATTCTAGGTTCAATAATCACGCGCAGATTAGACGGCACTCAGGTTAAACAAATCTTTGAAATCACCGAAAATACCCATTGAGTCATGAAGAAAATAAAAGACAAATTCAGCGAAGAAAATTCCCTTTATCAACGAAATCATCTTCAGAGGCTATACAGTCGTACTTATAATTGCAAAAATATAGTGGTTCATTATTGAGTAATAGGGGTGACACAGTTGATATAATTACTCAGAAGTAGCTTGATAGGTGAAAATAAAAGTTGTAAATTACATGGTACTCAACGGCACAAAGATAGAAATTCGATAAGGTTAAAATTGCTATTGAGTGAGAATAAAGGTATTTCAGTGTCAATTTAACAAGTGTGAAGAGGGTGTGAAATGTACAGAAGGAGCATATGAGAGTGATAATAGTGAATTAATTATTAAAGCAAAAGCAAACTAAAAGTTAAATTAAAAGTTAAAAAAGTTTCGGCTTTTGTGTATGGCGGAGGCGCTGGCAATTCGTCAATACAACCCTAAACTCTATACAGAAAAAGTTTTTCCAGTCTCTTATTCTAACTTGGTCTTAATCTCTTCACTAGTCGTTCCCTGTAAAGAGTTTTGATTTTTTTCTTTTTTAACTTTTAATTTAACTTTTAGTTTGCTTTTGCTTTAATAATTAATTCACTGTTATCACTCTCATATGCTCCTTCTGTACATTTCACACCCTCTTCACACTTGTTAAATTGACACTGAAATACCTTTATTCTCACTCAATAGCAATTTTAACCTTATCAAATTTCTATCTTTGTGTCGTTGAGTACCACGTAATTTACAACTTTTAATTTCCACTTCTAAAGCCACTTCTGAGTAATTATATCAACTGTGTCACCCCTATTACTCAATAATAGACCACTATATATTTTTGTAACTATAAATACGACTGTACAGCCTCTGAAGATGATTTCGTCGATAAAGAAAATTTTCTTCGCTGAATTTGTCTTCTATAAATCTTTGAAAATTAGCCAGGCTTTAGGCCCAGATGAGGGTGTATTGATCACATCTTCACTCTTTTTCACTTAGTGTGCTAGTTAGTTGAAATTCAGTTACCCGTTACCGGGATATAACCCACACTTATTGTGTCATGACTAATCATGTTACCCAGTTGTCCAGGTTGAATTAGGCAGAGTGAGTTTTGAACCCACTGGCTAGAAATCGAGTGCTTAAGACATAGAGTCACAATAAACACAACAAAATTAAATAAGAATAGTGATATTGAGCCTCAATATTGCACACAACTGATTGTCATCCCTTCGTGGGACAACTTTGTACAAATCCACAGTCAGGTGATTTGAGATAGTCTTTGTAATTATGTACATATATATATTAATGACTTCAGTTGAATATATCGTATTTATGTCAACCTTTCGAAAACAGTACACGTGTATAATTCTTTTTTAATTCAGGAATTACCTTTCAAGCAAGAAGAAAGTGATCAATTAAGTAATGGCAATGATTCTCAGAGTTTGTTGGATGGCTCTACAAAATCATGGCTTTCTCCAACCTCGTATGTCTTAAGTAATCAAAAATCAAGATTATATATGGGTTTTCTACTAATGACATTTCAACAGTTAACAGGAATGAGTGCTATCATTTATTTTGCAGAATCTGTTTGCCTATTGGGTGGATCAGTCTCTTATCGATGTGCATTTTCTACTGGTTTATATTTATTGTTCTCAAGTATTGTATCAGCATTCCTGATCAGAATAATCTCGTGGAAAAAAGCATTACAAATAGGTGCTGTAGTAATGGCTATTCTACACTTACTGTATTCTTTGACATTGCTGGTAAGTAGATATTACAGTGTTTCTAACCTATTTTAATCATTCTAATTTAACAACAATAGATATAACCAGGATTCTTGGTAAATATTTTCCTGCTTTGCAGCTCAGTCTCCAGCCACTATCATCGGCGAGTATTTCTCCTCACACTGCACTGTTCACCACTCCCGCTAGAACTTCAGGCAACCGTATCCTGTAGTCAGTCACTAGTGTGCATTAGACTAATTTTCAAGTGTCGATTTTGCTGGGATTTGATTTATTTCAAGTTTGACCACGAAATGGCTTCAGTTAAAAAGCTTTCAAAAACCACTGAATACTGAACGGTTCTTCTTCCTTGCTTGAGACCTACAGCTTCACCCAGGATTTTCAGACTACTAGGCGAGCTCGTTGACATTTTAGTCACTGGGACAAGCTAGTGTTGTAATCTGAAGGTTCTGGGTTCGATCTATAGTGGGATTGTGGGTGCGTACTACTGGCGAGTTCCAACCTAGGACAAAACAGCTGTGCAGTACCCTCTGGTTTTCAGTGAAGTCACCTCATTATAAAACTTAAAATTAATCAAATCCCTTCAAACCAACACTTAAAAATATTTTCCTATTACGATACTGAAGCAGATTACAGATTGCTAGATAATATTACTGTACTCATGAAAGTTTATAAATATTATATATATATATATATATATATATTCATTCACTATTACTATAATACCATTATAAATATTATTTCCCGACCGAAAAGCTGCTACCTTGACGTGGTGGTCGGGCTTGCATATCACAATGACCCAACAAGCTTCACTAGATGGAACTTTTGTTCTTGCAGGTCCTACCATGCCAGGAAGATTGTTAGGATTGCGATTAGACTAAAAGCAGTTGCCAGCATTGTGTAAGATTTTTTTTACAGTATGCTGGGGGTCTTTGGGCAAAGTCGGTCTGCTGGGGAATAGGGATGTAACAGCAGTAAAGTGTTCTCCTTAGATGACCAGCATGCCAGTAAGCCATGCTGTCTCTCCACTGTGGAAACAGGGGGTTGGAAAAGGTTGACTCTAGAGATTTTACATCCCGACTTACCCTACTGTGTTCCGTTCCGACGGGACCTTCTGCAAAATTGGACAACACGCATCACTAGCCAGAACTTTGGCATCTCAAGCCATGGATGTGTGGTGTGTTTCGGAGACACGTGTACAAGACCCGAGTGTGGTTATTCACTCAACCTCACTCCATCAACAAGGTGGATCTTCAAAATTCACCTTATGAGTGTCAAGAGACCGCTCAGCTAGTTCGCGAGGACTCGCAAGTGTAGGGGTAGGGTTGAGTGTTAGGCTAAAAAAAATCACTTCTTGGCTGGATCCCAGTAGATAGTCATATGTGTGCGGTCCGTCTGAACGGGTTGGTTAGATGAAGGAAGAACTGTATTACCCATCGTTGTCTTGTCTCTGCCTACGCCCCAACAGACTTCAGTTGCAATGAACTAAATGATGATTTCTACCAGAAACTGTCTAGTTTGCTGCAGGAAGCAAAAGTTTCAGATATAGTTAGTTGTTTTAGCAGGCGACTTCAAAACCCAAGTAGGGAAGTTGTGCCAGACTGAGAAGTATGTAGGTGGTATGTATGGAGTTCCCTGCCGACGAACCGACAACGTTGATCGTGCTTCTAGTGTGCACCAACTTTAGGTATCAAGAAAGGCATTGCCTAACCTGGCGAACTCCAGCACCAAATCAAAGTTGGTCTCAAACAGACCCCATAGAGATAGGGTATCGTTGGCGATGATCAGTAGAAGATTGCCACTCCTTCTGGAACACATGCGTAGATTCCGATCACGCCCTGGTTTGCGCACGTTTATGCTTACGATTAAATGGACATAAAAAACTGTTGGCAGCGAGGTAGTTACACCCCCAACTAAATAAAGATACTGACTCATTTAAGGAATTGATAGTGAAACGAGGATCGGAGGTCGACAGCAAGACCCCTCCTGAGGAAGCCGGTCACAACATACAGTTAGCTGTAGACGCACCTGTAAAGGCTGTAAAACCAAAAGTTAGTAAGAGTCAGTGAATCTTTAGTACCTCATTCGAACTGATTGACGCAAGAAGACTGGTTCCTGCGAGCTCCGAATATGATGACGAGCGGAAGCTGCTCAAGCGCAAACTAACAAGAAGTTTTCACAACGACCGTGACCAGTGGTAGGCGACAGAAGCTAAAGAGATGGAGAAGGCATCAGCGATAGGAAACACCGGACAACTATTTAAACTCATCAAGGAAACAGGTGGCAAAAGGCAAGTGATGCGTGAAACTATCTCCGAGAAAAATGGCACCACTATTAGCTTCCAGGATAAACGACTGGAACGTTGGAAAGAACACTTTGAGGAGCAATTCAATTGGCCTACAGCCATGCTCAACTTACCGAGCATCCAACATCTCCCTGAGTGGGATATAAACACCGGTCCTCAGTCCCTAACTTTGGTTACAAAAGCTGTCACTAGTCGGAAACGGGGCAGAGCGGTGGGACCTGATGGGATGACTCCAGAGGTGTTTACGGACGGTGGAGACAGTTTGCTGTCTGTGTTGACTAAGGCATTAAGCAGCGTCTGAGAATCAGAGGTAGTCCCGTTGGGTTGGTGTAAGTCATTGATTATCCCAGTATACAAGAAGGGAGACAAGTCTTCCTGTGATAATCACAGGGGATTAGCTTGACCAATATGGTATCTAAAGTTCTAGGCTGAATTATCATATGTAGACTAAGTGATGTTCGAGAGGAACAAACACTAGAGAATTAGGCAGGCTTCAGACCATGAAGAAGGTGTATTGATAATATCTTAACCCTTCGGCAGATTCTGAAACATAGGTTTACTTACCGTTGGCGTCCAACAGTCGTCATATTTCTTGACCTGAAAGCGGCATTTGTTCCCACCGACCGAGAAGTACTGTGGCGATGTCTGGCTGTGAAGGGAGAGAATGTTGAGAAAATACATCACACTGATCAAGATATCCTACTCGAACTCTTACAGCCAGGTGAGAGCTTACAGAGAGTTCCCATCTGAAGTGGTGTCCGTCAGGCTGTGCACCAGTTTTAGGGTAGTCTTCGAATGAGCATGAGAGGTTCCTGAAAAATACAAAGGATACAACACAGTTAGTAGTGAAGCAAGTAGACAGTATGTACCAGTGAGAAGATCAAGTGACGAGCAGCCTGCTATATTTTAGATTAAACTCCAAATTTATGTATATTTTACAATGAACCGTTTTGAACAAAAGTTATGTACAATGTTTCCATTTTTAAAATCTGGAAAAAAACAACTGTACAATCATATTATTCCAGACTCCACAATATCTTATCAGTCTTATATCTCCAAATGTAATTCTAATGGTGTATATATCCCTGTATGTAAAGTATCTAGCTGAAGAGTTCAACCGAAATTTAATGAATTCATTAAATCCTGCTTTATTAACTTTTATTGCTCCTTTTTTCAAGTAATGGTTTTGTAGGGATTTTGTTTGATTGGTTGGAGGACTTCATCATGAGCTGACATCAATTCAAGAACCATTGGAAAACCTGGGAGTACTGCACAGCCAGATATTTCGTCACACTAGTTCGGGGCTCTTCAGCAGTATGTATCCATCGGGGTTCGAACCCAGGACCTCCTGGTTACACGACTAGCGAACTTGTATACCATTAAGCCATTGCGACCCGATCCAATGGCCAGCCCATGAATTCCAACTTCTGCCAATTTTATTGCTTCTATTAAATTATTATCAGGAAATAAATGTTTCAGATTTGGAGAAGGTTCCGCAATCTAGTTGTAACTGATAAACGAGGAGAACAAAAATAACAACAAATACTCCAACTTCACGTACCAAAACTGCTACCATCTGAAAAACTATTATTCACCTGGCAAAATGGCCTATGCAGAACATTACTTACTGAGCGTCAAACTCACAATGTGACAACCGTGTTTTCATACAAGATAAATGATTCAGGAGTGAGAAGTGAAGAGATCATATTCCTCATTCTCATTGTGCTCTCAAATAAATCCAGCTAATTTTACCGGAAAATTAATTTTCCTGTTCAGAATTCAAAGTATCCGGCTTAACGTTTGACATCAGTTCACTATACGTCTCACTACCTATTTTTAATAAAACGGGAAGATATGTAACAATAGATTTGCTATAGGTTCACCGTTGCCAGAAATAATTCTTGAATCTTCGATTTATTATACTTATGGCATTTGTGTGGTTCTCTGTTAAATCTCCAGCTTTTGGTTCTTAGTATCTGGAGCAACCCAATCAAACAGTCTACATCTCCCTGAGTGGTTTATATCAAACAGTCGAAGACTTCATGAACTGATGACTTGCTTTAATTTGACCAACTCTAATTCCTTTCCAGTCTAGTCGTATGTTGACTGACATTGGTAGGCGATAAAGACGATGACATGAAATGTGTAGCATGTGCCCTGGAAATCTCAATAGATGTAGCTGCACAACAACATAGATTGACTTTCCCTAGTTACCTAACACTACACCCAACCTCAGTATTATTCACCACATCATACCACTTAATACGGTAGATAAAATGCAAACACTTACTGTCAAAAACGGTTGGCCTTTTGAAGTCTTCCTCTTTTAATGGCCACGCCTTACAACCAAAAAGAAGAGCAGTGTAAAGTGGACTGCCGCGCAGTACACACGTCCTTTTGATCAATAGCCGGATATCTCGTCTACACCAAAGATGATGACATAAGTTATCGAATGTCACACAAGCCTTTGTATCTTCATCAATCAGCCCATAAGGTCTGATGCGAATTATCAAGTAAGGTAAGTAGTCAGCCCTCTCAATAACTTCACTCTCTATCCTTAAACTAGCAGTCGATACACATAATGGTCAGTAGAATGTAACATATTACTTCTTTTTTTTCTATTCTTTTTAGCAACCTGACATGCCTACATCTATGCTGAATGAAGCCTACTTAGCCATTTGTTCAGTCACCTTTTCTTTAAGTTGGGGTCCATTACCATTTTTATTCATCATAGAACTATTTCCAAGTGTCAATAGAAATTATGCTATTGTCTCATCTTTAGCTGTTAGTTGGATAGTTGGCTTTTTCGTGATATTTTTATTTGAACCATTTGTTTCATGGATAAATGTATCATCACTTTTCTGTATATTTTCATCATTCTGTCTATTAGCATGTTTCTATGTTTATCGTTATGTTCCAGAAATAAAATCGATGAATCTTATTTAATCCAGATCCAGTTAATTTTATTCAATAATAAATGTTTTGAGTGTTTAAGGTCAACAAATTCATCTCTGATTTCTTATTGTTATTATGTATCATCCTTTTATGGTTATTTTCTCTGTAAGAATGTTCATCTATTTTATTATTATTATTTTTATTATTATTATTGTTTTCTTTAGTAGCTAGAGGAACATAGGGCTTCAGCCACACGTCTCCATTGCTTTCTGTTCGCTGATCATTTCTGGCCAGCCATCTGATCTTGAGTGGTATTGAGCGAAGACAGCTGTTGATGAAGTGCCCTTCGTGACGCGGTGTCAAGTCTCTGATCCGTATAATAAGTAGCACTGACTTCACATTGGAGTTGAAAATCCGGATCTTATTTTTCATGCTGAGTGTGCTTTTGATCTCTACACAGACTTGAGAGAAAT
The DNA here is from genome assembly GCA_944472155.2 of Trichobilharzia szidati. NCBI lineage: Eukaryota > Metazoa > Platyhelminthes > Trematoda > Strigeidida > Schistosomatidae > Trichobilharzia > Trichobilharzia szidati. The sequence continues at coordinate 60,633,937 of OX235274.1, read as the reverse complement.
GAAAGTTTGCTTGCCTTGCTTTCCCAGTCCTCGCTTTGATATCTTCATCAGTTCCGTCGGCCTGTAGTTGAAACGATGCTTACCAGGTCGGTAGGTAGGTGAAGGAGGTTACTTCTTTCAGATTTCTCCCATTTAATGCTGATTGTTGTCTGTTGTTGGTGGACATCATTCAAGATTGGGTTAGGTTGAAGGATGATATTATAGTACTGATTTCATAGGTAAAACTCATGTATTACAGGAGTAATTGTATCCTTTGGTGCTTACTACCAGCTCAAAGTAAAATGGAAGTAGTTCACGTTAGGCATATGTTATAACAGAGTGTTACAGATTTTTTGGTTGTTGTCTATTTTTACTAGAGTGTGCACCTCCAGACACTAACTAACTGTTCACTTGAAAAATATTCCCCCATACTGAGGTAGACACAGAAGTCAGATATAACTGCAAAAACCACGACAACAATAACCTTTATTCTTCAAAGTACAGTATATATATATATATATATATATACAGTACTGAAATTTGGTAGTAATAATTATTCAACGCTTATTGTATTGATCGATACAACCTAATTATCTATGCAATTCTATCAATACGCGGTGAAAAGATTATACTTAAATAGTGTAATGACAGAAGACAAAGGCTAGGCAACGGATTGTTTATTTTGAAAATCAACTGGTATTTATAGATTTTTATGCGTATTATTGTCAGCGGAGAAGAAACGTCTCCTGATTGGTTGTTTTCTTGCTTAAGGTCATACTGTATTATTTTGTGACCGTTTCTCAGAAAATTAAGCCATATATCGTGAATCATATTTGCACTAGTTAAGTCCGTAATGATTAGTTGGCGAGTTCCACAAGGTTGAGCTTTGTTATTGTTTTTCTCATCCCCCTGATTTGGGACATAGCACTGATGTAAATTGCTGTCTACAATTTTGGCTTGTTCGCAGCCAGCCCTCACTACACTTGCCTCTCGTCAAATAGCTTTGCTCGCAGGCGTTCCGACCTTCTGGGCGATATATCCTCTCGTTGGTGATTGTTATGGGATGGCTTGTACCACTGTATCCATCGTTGGATCTGACTGGCTTTAGCTTGTTTCTGTTTGTCACCCCTTCTGATGGTATGTACTTGACCGCATCTTTTGGTGACTGCGTATAGTCCTTCCCACTTTGGAAGGAGTTTTCGTGAACCTGGCCTGCATACTTTCTGTCTCTCTATTTCAATTGATCTCCAACCTCAAAGGTAATGCACTGTGTCTTTTCTCTCTTCTCAGACTTCGCGGCATCCCTCTGCTAATTCTGCATTACATTCTTGACTGCTTCTTTCCGTTCTGCTCTCAATTTCGTCATGCTCCACTTTTGGTGGATAGGCCAGGTCTTGTTGTGTATCGGTAATAGTGGTTTTCTACCATACATCAGTTGAAAAGGTGACTTCTTCGTTGTTTCCCGGGTGGTAGCTTGATGTGCTAGTAGAATCAGAGGAAGTTCCGTCTCCCAGTCATCGCCCTTCGACGACAGCCACTCCTTCAGTGTACGGTTGTTTCTGTCCCTACAAGCCATTCGTTTGTGGATGACATGGGGTCGTTCTGATCCTCTTGATGCCCAGATTTTGCAAACAGGACGTAAGTTCTTCACTTCCAAAACAGGGATCTTGGTCTATCAGTATCGTCTTTGGTACGCCGTGGTCTGCAAGGATGTGTCAAACTACTGCATCTGTCACAGTCCTTTCGCGTTTGTCTGGGATCGCAACGACGTCTGTCCATCCATCGTGTCGCGTGTTCCGTCATCACCATCACTTCATGTATGAGGAAATGTACCCATCACATCAACGGACCATAGATCACCTACCGCTGTAACTGGAATCGTTTTTCTCATGACTCTGATTGGGGACGTAACATTGACGTAAATTGTTGTTTACAGTTTTGGCTTGTTCGAAGCCAGCTCTCACCACAACAGTATTGACCAGTGCTTGCAGTTTTCTCTCTTCGTTTTCCACTACTGAATGTAAAAATGTATAAAATAAACGTCAGAAAATTGATGTTTATAAGTCATTGTAGTTCACTTGTAAAGTATTCAAACTGACTAAACGATATTCTTAGTAAATTTGTAATCATAAGAATAATTTATAGATAACTCAATTTCGTGGAGAAAGTCACTTGATCAGGATCAGTGGCATCAAACTTTACGAATAAAGGTCTAAATACACGTAGACCAGAAAGTACAAGTTAATAGGAGTGAAGCAATGGCCGCTGACCTCGAATATCACTTAATCAGTTAGTTAGATAACTAAATATGGAGTTTAACTCCGAGCATGGTAATTGGCGTGTACAACTGATACATCTTTCAGGATTTCATCATCAGCTGACATTGGTTAGAGAATTATTGGAAAATCTGGGAGTACTGGACAGCCTTTCTCGTCCTGATTTGGGACTCTTCATCAGCACGCACCCACCGCCAGGGTTCGAACCCAGAACCTTCTGCTTACAAGGCGAGTTCGTAGACCATTAAGCCACTGAGACCCGATCCAATGACCCATAGATACCAACTTCCGCCAATTGACGATATGGCTCGACTGACACCTGCCAATATTATCGTCGAGTATTTGTACTCACAACCAACTCTCTATACCCACTGGTCACTAGAACCCAGGTGACTACCTACCTGAATAGGGCTAGTCGCTAGTGAACATCAGATTGATATTCAAGTGTGCTGCTGAACAGCCCCAAACTAGGATGTCACAGCTGTCCAGTACTCTCATGCTTTCCAATGGTTCTCTAACGGATGTCAGCTCATGATGAAATCCTCCAACCAATCAAATCCCTGCAAACCAACACTTGACGCACCTTCGTTTTGTTCAGTAATTAATTACAGCAAAATTTAGACCTTCTCAGCTGCTTTGTAAAACCGGTCGATGAATATGTCCATCATTCCGTATTTTCATTGTTAACTGGAAGAGAAGTCTGATTGAATATCATCGAACTTGTGATATTTTTCCTGTTCAACAGTAATGTACTAAAGCTGTAAAATGATGTGGATTGGACTTCTGCGCATTATACCTGCTTCCAGTCATGAAATCTTATGTGTGACTGACATCGCAAGTTATGTGAATGTGTGAAAAGCAAAACGAGTTCAGCGTACTCCATATCTTCAATTAGTTGGCTATTATCATTTTACCACTTAATGCAAGTGTTCAAGTAGAATAACAAGATATGAATAATTCATTTCAGTTCTTCAGATGAACATTACATTAATTCGTCTTACATTTACTTGTGAAACATTGATAAGGTTGTACATTTTGTCTTAACTCTTACTGCTGCCAATCGGCAGAAAAGCCCTACACCTAGGTTATGTACTTGCTAGCACTCACCAGTCAGCAAGGCGTCTCTGCAACCTCGAAGGAACTCATGTCCCCTCTGAGATTCGAACCCGGGTCACCCAGTGCTGCAGTCAGAAACGTTACCATTGAACTATTTGGGCTCATAATTGACCTCCTGTAGGAATGTATTGGATACATCGACTACACTAGACGCATCACACCTGTTACTAGTGTCCACTCAAGATATATATATAAATATAGACGAAGTTCAACTATGGAAAAAATAATCTAACCCAACCGTATTCTTGTCTTCCACCTAAGAAACTGTTCACCTTCATATCTTACGCTTGAGTATTTATACTCACATGCTTTTATTATAATTTCAAGTTACTTGAAGATAATTTCTACAACTTTCATCCTTTGTTGAAAAATTAGTATGATTTTTATGACAAAGGTCAAGACATAGGACAAGAAGATTGTTTGTTAATTTTATTAGAATTTGATTTATTCTGAAATGAGTTCTGTTATGAATCAAACCCAATCAGAAGATTATTGAAGACTACGGGGCACTAAACAAATTTTTTATCCTATGCCGGTAATCTTCATAGGTAAATATTTATTATGTCCTCCCAGTGAATCAAACTCTGGACATTCAGGTTGTGTGCGTTGGTGGCAAAGCGGAAGAATGCTCGCCGATCACGCATGTGGTCCGGTGTTCGATCCCCGGCAGACGCACTCCCTTACCTCTCTAAGCCAGTAATAAGAGGGAAGGTTGGACATGAGGCTAGCAACCCCATCCCGCAAAACAAACACTACTGCTACCGAAAGTTCAAATCTCTAGCTTGAAGCCCTATGTTCCCCTGGGAACGTAAAGGAATAAAAAACACTCAGGTGACCACCACTCAGTGTTATCCCTGTGCAGCCGTCCTCACATTCGACTTTCTGGGTCGCACCAACCATGATTTCAAGTCGGATTTCACGGGGCTTCACGAGAAATTTAGTCATTAGTTAGCAATGAATTGATATTCTAGTGTCGAAATAAGTTTCCTAGAGCTCTTCGTTAGATTCACCAATTCGTTTGTAGGTACGTTTACTTATTTTGACACTAGAACATATTTGTCACTAGAAGTAGAATCATGCTCCTAATACAAGTATCCAAGCGTTAAGAAAAGTCATAAAAATCGCTAATGAAGAAACAGATCAAGAGTTAACAGCGTCGCTTTTTCACAAGTATTGATTAAATTGAATGCGCAAAAAGCTTGAAAATGGGAAGAGAGTGATGCAAGCTGAGTAACAGTTTCAGTAATATCATGATTAATTGACCGAATGGGATTGTTGTCTAATCTATATGTTGAAAAGCAATACCCGTTGGTTTTTGATTGAACACTAGTCAGTAACTAATGGAATGCGTCTAGTCCTATCTTTGGTGCAGATTGAATCCTATTAGTCAAGTTTGCAATGTAGCCACCAATACACTAGGTGGCTCGCCATCATGGTGCACTGTGAAATGTTAGTATTTGATAGTTGGAGGTAACTGGCAGGAAGCCTTGAACCTACGTTTCGTGCTAGTTGCAAGACGTACCTGCAACCTTGAAGGAACTCATGTTGCTTCTGACCTGTGAGTGCCAACTAGCACGAAACCTGGGTGGAAGGCTTCCTGCCGATTGCGTCCAACCATCTAATACCCGTTTGTACTAACACAGATCATTACGCATGAAATAAATACAATAGTGATTTTAAATCACCATATTCAGACAACAAGCGACGTGATCGGACATAATGTTTTGGATCCTCCCTTTCAGATAAGCAACAAGGAGTTTTAGCATCGAACCAGCCAAAAATCTTTCGCCCAAATAATATACAGAAGGAAATATAGACAGATTGAACATACGATAGCTAAGGAGATATTCAAATGACATCACAAGCCAGGCTTCCAAATGGAAAACGATGGGTTAGGCGAAGAAAAAATCAAAATGATCATATGAGGAGTAAATGAAATCATGTAAGCAGTCGTGAAGCCAGCTAAAAGTGATAGCAGAAAACGAGGATGCTCTACTGAAGCTCTGTGTTACATGTAATGAATAATAACAATCAATCACTTGTGGAAGATTATGTTATTGGGTCAGGGTTACTCTGTAGAGACAAAAGAGTATAGATCGCTGCTAATTTCCTATTAGAGATTAAATCACGTTCCAATCAGTGATGCAATCACAGACGTTACCAGTGAGCTAGTCGGACCTGAGACTGACCTCCTGTGGATCGGTTGAGACTGGGTTTACTAGTCACTTGAGAATAACCACTATCATGTGTTTAGTGCAAATCCAAAGTCCAGTGCATCCTATCGACTGGCTCTAATCATATAACATCATCATCAACAACAACACTACATCCAATTTTAGATACCACTCAGTAGCGAAGTAGTCAGCTAATATTTTTGAACCTGTAAGAAAAGAGATGTGTCACTATTCGCTTCGTGACACCTTTCAGTTCGTCGACTATATACAAGATATCAACGTAACGAACAAAAATATTATTTCTCTTGACATTGAGTCACTATTTACCAACGTTCTACTCACAGAAAATGTCTGTCACACTTGTCAATATATAGACTAAAACCATCTAAACATCGGATTACGGACAGTTTTTTTTAAAAGAACCATTACTGAGATGTACACTTAATGTACAGTTCACATTCAACGATGTTATTTCCAGACAACAAGATGGGATCGCAACGGGGTCTCCACTGGGCCCATTGCTAGCAGACTGCTTCATGGCAAACCTCGAGAATGGCACACTCAAATCAACTATCGATAATTCCCAATTGTATGTTGTGATGGTCACTATCTTAATAAATTACTACAAATATTCAACAACTGCCATTCAGAACAAAATTTACTCTTGAAACAGAAAACTGATCTAAAATTCCTTTTCTTGATGTTCAACTTACAAGAAGAGCTGATGGAACTTTAAGAAGGTCCATCCATAGGAAACCCACATGGAACGGCCAACTGACAAGCTTCTACAGCTGAATACCAATCAGTCGAAAAAGAAATCTTATTAGATCTTTTGCTACTCGCGCTCGACACATCTGCAACTCTGATATCCTGGTAGAAGAACTACACTTCCTGAAAGAAATCTTTATACAAAACGGATATCCACTAAGATTCATAGACAAAAACATCAAACAGAAAATCCAAAAGAAACAGACGCCATCCGTGCCAAAAAATTTACTTTACATGAACCTCGACTTCAAAGATGACCTACTCAGTGATGTCCTTAAGGGGAGAATTTCAGCACCTCTGAGAAGAATATTCTTCGCAGCAATGCTAAGAGTAGTGTTCTCCAGTCGCTCGCTGATCTGCAGAAACCCAAAGGACAAGATTTCGCACCTGACCACCTCTATGTGTACATATCAGTTCACCTGTTGCTATGGAGCCAGGTACATCGGTTGTTCAATGCGCATCCTGTCAAAAAGGGTCATATAACACTATCCAGCCTGACTGCAGAAAGGAAGTAGTGGCCGTATAAGGAGAGCAATAATCGAACATCTCGTCACCACTGATCATTCCACCTCAACAAATGCCTCCTTCAAAGTAATCTATAAAGTGAAGAACAACCTACATTTCCGGCTTCTTTGCATTGCATAAGCCCTAGCCATTCAATTAGAAGAACCAGAACTATGCATACAAAAGAAAATTATTCAACCACTTCTACTATCTTGGTAACAACTCCATTGATTTGACTTAACTTTAGCTTGTATGCTTATTTTTCCAACTACTTAAAACTTTTGATGATGCATCACAAAATTTTGGTCCGAGCGACAACAGTTGCATTTGAATCGGTGAAAGTGAGACATCAGAAAAATTGAATACATATTTCTCGGGACAAGATGAGAAAGCTGTTTCCTTGGTGACTGATTTTAGGCTTTGTTTAAGTTTCATGATGATATTCCCCTTTCTCATCTCTGAGACTGTATTGGCGTAGTGTTCGAATGACGCCCGTTCATCAACAGTTAAATCATAAAGAACGTGGGAGCTCATTGAGACGTTTTGTTCCAGTTCAGCTAATCTGGATCGAACGGCATCAATGTGATTCTGGGTGTGTCTTCTGAGCGTGCGTGAATTGGGGGATATATGGTTTCGTCTCAGATTTTTCCAGAATGCTTTCGGGTATTCATGCTTATCCAGACAGCTTTTCCAGAAGGAAATCTTCGCATTCGCTTCAGCAAGCTTGACGGACAAACGTAGAAACTTGTTCAGCTCCTTTGCCGTCGAACGGTCCTTGCTCCTTTTCAAATCACGGAATATACACATTTGATCATAGGGAATGAAAAGACAGTTGCAGCGAAGAAAATTTTCTTTTCGACGAAGTCTTTTTCTTTTGACTTCGTCGAAAAGAAAATTTATGCTAAATGCAGATTGCCAACATTATTTGCGTCAGGAAGGCTGAATACTGAGTTTGCTTTCACTAGTCTGGTTTTGTCATTATAATAATTAACTGTCATTGTTATTATTTTTACAAATTACTCAATTGACTGAGATCTTCAGTGTGAATTTCTCAGTTATTCTGATCTTATACATCCGTTGAAAAACAGTACTGGATGCATGTTATCCTGAATTACAAAAGGTTTTATTGAGTGAACCGCAAAGAAGACCTTATTAGAACTATATTTCATCTGACAGGAAATTATGATATGTATTTATGACTCCTTGAAATCGTCTAGTTACCAAGGGGTATCTCAGAAATGTTAGATAGACGATGAGAACGAGGCTGTTTATTGTTTATCTGGCCTTCTTAGAGCCTAATTTCTTGGATCAAACTGACAAATCACTAAATGTGCCCTTAAAACGAACCTACTAATTGGCTTATCTTCTTTTCGAAAAGGCAACATGCACTAATTAATTATCAGTACGTACACAAATACTTTTCAAAGTAACGTTTAACGAAGTCGATCAGTTTAACTGACAGAGACAGAAGACGTGGTGAAGATTAACCTGAGTCTACTGCCATAGTTCATCATTCTGTTGACACAAGATACACTGTTATAACGGACTTTAGTGAGAATTAAAGTAAAATATCAAAGTACTTTGATGTTTTTGTGAGTACTTATCACTGTATGAATTCAAATTAATACGTATATTCACATTAGAGGCAATTTTTATTACCATGATTATTACTGTCGCGTCGGTTGCACAGTGGTTAGGACTCTCACCGACCATGCACATGGTCCGGGGTTCGATCCCCTGCCGGAGCACACCCGATATCTATGGTCGGCCTGAATTTGGGCTTCCGATATCCATGCTGAAAATTCCACACTTGTACTGAAAATACGGTGTGGAGTCAAGCTGTAAATCAAAATAATAAATAGAGTACAAAATCAAATTTTTATTATTTTTTTAATTTGAGAATATTTGAGATTCTGCCTGTTATCATGCCCTATTTCTGTCTCTGCACTGCTGTTTTCGCAGAATAACTTTCTTACGTTGTTATTCAATTTGCATTCTAAATTATGTACGGCAATCAAAAGGCTGTGGGGAACAACATTAGAAATTAAAATTAAGTAGAAAAGTTATATAAAATTCATATGACTTCCATTTGTCAGTAGAATCATGTTTTAAATGTCCTGTTAAACTGCATTACAGTGTTGTCTATCACAGCTTACGGGTAATTTTGCTTCATTTTGTTTTGGGATACACTAATTATGTATCTACGTAGCTGTTAGTGTTCTCCTGCTTAAGTCTAGTAATTGGATTTTAAAGATAAGCCAGATATATTTTACTTACAGCCTACAAGCGTCAGGAGATTCTTGATGGTGTACTACTCTTTAAGGTTAAATGGGTTCATAAGAGCATTAAACAACCACGCTATATACTGACACATTACTGTAGTCTATTCAACTATGACAGCGTGAAAGATATATTTTATGAAAACCTGTTCAGCTGGCTGAATTCAGTCAAAATCTGGGTTGTAACCATATTATTTGTTTATTTGAATGAACTATAGTATATGTTGTCGTTTGTAGCTTCAAATGCAGTGATGATGTGTCATACTCCGTCCTCACCCACCACCTCCTTCAAAATACACCAGTTCGAATGAGCACCACTGAGCTACAAATTAAAAACGAAGCATTTCTGATGCAATACGGTCCTACATAAACTAGCATAAAATCATGCGGATTCAACTAATGCTTACTATCACAGACCAGTAGGACTTGTTCACTGAAACTGTTGAACTTAGGGGTATGCTCTATCATTACTCCAAATGCTATTGCATAACCTTCTATGCACTGAAATCATTAGTTTTGAATTTTATTGTCAATGGCATCAATGTCGCTTCTGAGAATGTAAGTACATCCATCAGTCAAGTTGCATATACACATTGTAATGCGGTGTTTATGACACTGTTAACCAGGCATCATCAAATAAATAATACCACAGAGTTTATGAAATAAAAAAGAGGAAAAGATTTATTTAAACCTTATAATATCTAGTAATTCACATAACTTTTATACATTTTTAAGGGTTGATTTGTAAGGATTTGATTTATTTTTGGAATTTGACCACATATTGATACCAGTTAGAGAACCACTGGGAAACAGGGAGTACTGGACATCTGTTTCATTCTAGTTTAGGAATCATCGGCAGTACGCACCCACTGCCAGGGTTCGTACCCGGGACCTTCCAGTTACAAAGCAAGCTCGTATACCATTCAGCCACCGGGACCCGATTCAATGGCCTATGAATTCTAACATTTGATACAAAAATCCGTTATTATGGAATATTTACGAAAAATACCCATCCAGACATGAATATAAGAATAAGAAGTCCAGCGAAGAGTCTCTTTTCGGTGAATTCATACACTTAACTGTACAATCGCATTTACATATTGTTATTTTGTGTGTGTGTGTTTACATTAGGATTGTCAAACAAAATAAAAATTAGTTGGGGTTATTGTTTACCTCAGCAAAGTGTTTCAAAAATGTGATGAATAATCGGACTGCAAGTAGGGGGGGGGGGTCGAAGATTGGTAAGTATTGAAAAGGGTTGCGTAATAGGGAAGACACTAAGAAAAATAGGATGTTAATGAAAGAGCATGGAGACAATGTCCAAAATAAATTATGTAATAGATTGAAGGAGTAAATAAAGGGTTGGTTAAGAAAAAGGTGTTACTAAGATGAAAGAAGAAGAAATTCGGAAAAAAACCATTATTAACAAAGTATTAGAACTTGGGATTATACCCAAGGTGGAAGTAGGTGGTGGGGAAGTTTCTCCTGTGTACATAAATCTGGGTTTTCTATCCGAATTGCTAAGGTCTCACCAATGCAAAGTATACAGAAACTTACTGTTTTCGGGAAGCTTTCTTTTGACTTTGTAGATTTCTTTGAACTAATTATCCTTACATATTGAGTGACCGGTGTTGAGTATGTGTTCAATTATAGCACTCCTTATTGATCCACTGCCAAGCGGGATAATGTTCTTCGACTCTTTTAGATAAAACACGCATCGAACGACCAATATATCTTGCTCCAAATGAGCAAGTAAATTAATAGATACACAAAGAACTTTTTGTTCTTATATTATAGAATAAACAAAATGTCTAGGTAAGATGATAATAAAACTCCTTCCTGTCAAAAACACTTCAGTGTCAATTTAGTCTATCTAGTACCTCGAGAATTAGTCAGCTATCAGAAAATGAAAATTCTTTCAGTGTGTATAACACAAATGGTTCATTGCTACAGACTCCTTCCTTCTTTCCACCTCTCTCTCTCTCTCCATATATATATATATATATATATATATATATATATATGAAAATGTTATGTAGGAATTATTATCTCTTTTATTCATATCAATAAGGTTCTAACTTCTGAAACACTAAAAACTCGGAATGAAAATGTTTACCAGTATACATTTTGTTGGTTTAAATAAGCAAAATTGAAAGAAATGGCAGACAGCTAGTTTGACATTATATTCAGACAGACCTAATTTCAAACCCACCAAAGCAGAGAGTTATTCTTCTTTAACTCAATTAAAAACTTCTACCAAATAGTTGTCTGTTTTCCGTTTCAGTCTACATCACTGTTATTATTATTATTATTACCACTACTATTACTATTGTAACAATAGAAGACAACGGCCAGGAAACAGATCGTTTATTGAGAAAATCAACAGATATTTATAGATCTGTATGTACATTATTATTAGCATTATCGTTGGCAGAGAAGCAACCTCTTCTGACTGGTTGTTTTCTTGTTGAAGATTATTCTGTACTGCTTGTGACCGTTCCTCAGAAAGTTAAGTCACATATCTGCGAATCGTATTTGCACACGTTAAGTCTGCTGTGATTGGTTGGTGAGTTCCTCGAGGTTAAGCTTTGTTATTGTTTTTTTCTCATGCCCCGGATTGGGGATGTAAACACATTGACGGAAATTGTTGTCTACAATTTCGGCTTGCAGCTATCTCTCACCACAGTAGTAGTAGCACAAAGATGCAAGGTTACTTTCTGTGAGAAACAACCAATCAAAAGACTGCATTTTCTACTAAATAATCTACAATATGTACATTAAAATCTATAAATATGTGTTGATTTTCCTTAATAAAGGATCTGTTGCCTGACCCTTGTCTTCTGTTGTTACAGTAGTAGTTTAACAGGAAAAGATAAGAGACTGGGTAACGTACCTTTAATAGGGGAAAACATCATATTTATACATTCTTAGTCACATTAAAGTTCGGCTAGGTTAGAGGAGAATATATTGTTATGACTGGTTGGCGATTGGCCCAAGGTTAGACAAGTTGTCCGTTGGAGTTTTTTCATGTTCTCAACATAAACTAAATCCAGATTTGACGAATAGATAATTCTGCCTCTTCGTATCGATTTGCATCACACCACAGCAGTAATAGTAATAACAGAATCCCTAGTATTTTAACCAACTAACGTTATAACATACATATTGGGAAAAATGTATATTTTGCTAAATCAGTGTTATATGGATTCCATTATTCAGGTTATAGTTTTGTGATTATTCATTCCAGACTTTACGTAATCCAACGGTATACTTAATGTTTGTCTGTTCCACTCTATAGAAAAATAATGTGAAATCTTAGATTAGACTGACAGATGTTTCTGCGTTCAGCTTCAGACTAATGCATGCACGCTGTCACACACACATAAACGCATACACACACAAATCAGTTTATGTAACGTAGAAACTGGGGTACCAAATGTCTACATGAATCATATAAGACTAAAGTAAGTCAGTTAAGGTCAGCAGAAACATTTACAATTTCTTAATGTTAAGGTGTGCTTTGATAAGCACCATATATAACATAAAATTACGAAAAAACCCAGTGAAAGACAATATAGCTGCATATCTGGTTGCTGTGTGCACACAGGAACACATCAGCTGAATAAATAATGAATCAAGAAGATTTATCGATTTAGCTTATGTCATTCTGTGCATATTTCATTTTTAATTAGATGTGACCTTATTTGCATAGTTAGATAATGAAGTTTCGTATTTATACAACAATCATACAAGTCTGTGAATTGTTTATTCATGACCCTTAAATTACAACAACAAGAAGAACAAATGTTAACGATGGAATTATCTTCACCTCTTTGTCTTTTTGGTACTTATGCATGAATCAGCTTGAAGAGATGGCGAAGGATTCAATGGAAAGGTGTGATTAACCTTGCTGATAGATAAGTGAAGGTTATTATTATTATTATTTATATTACTGTTTCGCTGTATACAAATTAACACGAGACCTTAGTATAACTGATTAATCAGGATTATAAACTACTTCACATATGGACTACCTGATTTCAAAATATTTGGAGCAGAAATAATTAAACAAAATGAAATAATTTAATTGATTAATTGACCTATTATAACTTGTTCTTCTAATTTATTTCAGTCACTTTGTAATTATTGGTTATTGTAATAACAGTTATGCTTAGATTAGTAGTATTTCAGTGTAGCGCTATGTTCATTTTGTAACACTTGAAGTTCTATTGCTATATACGCCTATGTCTTGATCAACTAACATATTAAAATGTTAGCAATAAAAACACTTTTTCTGTGGAGATTAGACTGATTTTTTTCAGAGTAGGAACACTAGCCTCAAGTTGAGTTTTTACACTTTTTCCGCGTTTTGGGACACGCTAGTTAGTATTAACTAGGCGAAACAAGACTATCTCCTGTCAGTGATGGCATACTTAACTGTAATGGACTGGATCATGCAGCGAGCAGAAGAGCAAACGTTGGACTGACAAAAAGACTCTAGAAGATCTGTACTTCTCAGATTATTTATCTCTAATGTCTCACAGCCCAGAAAATCTAAAATTACAAACTAACAAATTGGCATTAGATGTAGGGAAAACAGGACTCCAGATAAATATAAAGAAGAGAGAAGTGATGAAGATACCTTACCAACAAAAACAAAAACAAGCACCAAATTACCACCAACAGGAGAAATCTAAATCAGGTCACCTGCTTCATTAACCTGGCTGTCCAGAGTTGTTTCAAAGATAGGCAGGTCAGTTAAAGATGCCGAAGGCAGAATTAGTGAGGAAAGTAAGACGACTGTATATTACTCTAAAATGAGTGTGGAAATCTGCTGCCCTCAGCATAAGAAATAAAAGGCGAGTTCTCAACACTGATGTCAGGTCAATTCTTCCATATAGTTAAGATACTTGGTGTGTTATGAAAAGCATTTCCAACGGGCTCCAGACTTTCATCAGCAAATGTCTTCGTTCCATACTGAGGATAAATTGCCAGACAGAAGGAATAAGGGACAATGGGCTGTGGCATCGGAACAAACAAAAACCCGAAACAATGAGTTGAGCTTTCAAAGGTGAAATGGAGGAGACTGAGTGAGGGGGAAATGAAAACTTAAAGAATAAGGTAGGAAAACAATAGAAGAAATTAAAAGTGAATATGAGACTCACAATAAATTCTTCTACTTTAAAGGATCATTAGTAAAGAATGCTGAAAACCGACATCTCAATAAAAAGTTCAGATATTATCAGGCTGTAAAGAAAATTTAAACCCAATCCCACATTTTATCTTGGAAAGAATGACCATTAAAACCGAAGAAGTCAGAGATTGCAAGTGGCAAATTCTATACTAGTAAGTTATTAAATAATAATAGTAATAATCTGCTTTATTCCAATAAGCTGTACTTATAATACAGTACGGAATTCTCAGCATTTGTCACAATATCGCATCTGATTAACTCAAAATATTAATAAAAGTAACCACAGGAATTTGTCCACATTTACAGTAGGAATAATATCAAAAATGTGCAAAGTATAAAATGAGAATAATAAATATAACAATAATAATAATGATAATAACAGTAGGCTTCAAACAACATTCTCCATACAGTATGGAAATCTTAGCATGTTATAGAATATTGAATCTAATGTTCCCTTGCCGTAGCATGGGGAGGGGAAAAATAAAAATTAACAGCTAGTAGAGAGCCTAAATGCTGTTTACAGTTGTGATAACAAAAAACAAAACAACAAGGAGCCTATAAGTATAAATAAGAATAATAACAGTAAAGCTTGTTGGTATAAGGGTGGAGAAAATTGTTTATTTACTAGTGGAAAGGAGGTTAATTAGTTCGTGTCTGACACTATTTTCATTACACAAAATAGGGGCCAAATATGGTATCATGGAATTTTTATACTTAGACGTGCACGCATAAAGTCTTTTGAAATGACTTCTTGTTCTACCTAGGGAGGAGATGCATGGGGAAAGCTGCAGGTGAAGCGGATGCTCACAGTCTGACAAAATCCCTTTAGCAAATGTTGCATGAAATCAAGTGCCAATCAATGACGACGTCAACTGTATGGTTCAGTGAGATACCACTCACCCTACTGACTGACAGTCTCCAGAGTTCTACGAAGTATGACATAGTCTTTTTTAAACAATCCAGGAAAGAATAAGGGGTGAATAGTAAACAAGAATAGGTAAGATGCACGAGCTGATAAACTGTAAGAGGAGGAGTTTAGTTATGTGAAAAGTCGGACGAAATATTCTTTTAGAAACCAGGATTGGTCAGAAGAAAGACTTAATCCAAGGTACTTAACATCAGACTTGATTTCGATATCACTATCATCAATTACACAATATTCATAGAAATTAACAGCTTAATTTAACTTTCTTTTACAGTAGACCTGAAATTAATAGTCTAACACTTGAAAGAATTCAGTTTAAGACCATTTGACAAAGACCATTTGCTGAATGCTGACAAAAAGGTGTTCATCTTAGCACAGTCTAGCAAGGAGTTAACAGGCACTGAAACAGTTAGATCATCAGAGTACTTAATAAAGTTTATTTCATCAGAGTGAGGCAAGCCCTGTCAAAATGAAAGAAAACGAAAGAGGAGAAAGAACAGCGCCTTGAGACAGGCCAGAAGTAGCAGATTCGTCTGGGTATTAAATATTTGTAAGTGAAGCATAATTTTCATGTATAATCCCCATCCAGGCATTAATGAAAACAAAACACGTAGATCAGCGAAGAGTCTCTTTTCGACGAATTCATTTTCTTAGCTGTACAATCGCAAATATATATGTGTCATTTTGCATGTATGTGTACATTAAGTTTGTCAAAACAGAAATACAATTGTTGATATAAGTATAAAACTTGGGCACTGTGGTAGAGTGTAACTCCATTATGGATAAGATTTTATTTTGATAAATCACACTGTGTGATTTATCAAAATAAAATCTTATCCATAATGGAGAAATACAATTGGTTAAAGTTATTTTAACTAAACAGGTAAAGATTGGTAATTGGAGTTACGTAATGCAAAATCAGTCAAGAAAATTAGGTGTTAATGAAATTAGGGTAGTAACAAAGGTGACGAGTTGTCACAATCAGTTGTTAAAAGAAGTTATGTAATAATATGAATAGTTTGATGAGTGAGTTTTACTCAGGATGCACATAGGAACAAAGTAGATAATACGAAATTACGTAAGAGTTCTAAATGAATACAAGAATTATAAGCGATTAGAGAGACAAGCAAAGAAACAAAATTAAGTCATCAAAATCAAAAAATCAAATCAAATGTACACATACATACAAAATAACACATATATATTTGCGATTGTACAGCTAAGAAAAAATGAATTCGCCGGAAAGAGACTCTTCGCTGATCTACGTGTTTTGTTTTCAAGCATAATTTTAACTAAGTTTTCCAAATGACCTTAACTGAATTCACAATATTAAGACCATGAGAATAAAATTACACAAAAAACAAATTTTGCTATCTATAGTTAAAAGTAAGACTGAAAACAGTCTACGATAAACTTTTCTATATTGTCACTCAGCAAACCAGTTTCAATTAGAATGGATTTTTTTTTAAATATTTTGTTTTACTGTGTGTCAAACAAAGTTATTAATTTCAGTTGTACACACAGTAGTATTTACTATCTTTTGCTATCCACTTTAAGAGTACATCTTTGAAATACTTCTCACCATAGAGCTTTGATGGTATTTTATTGTCTACTCTAGTATTTAAATACACATTTAACTACACTATCTGAACCATCAGCTAAACAATTTTTCAGCCATTTCTATAATTAAAAGCAAAGGGATGAATTTTTAAGCAATGAACTAAAGCTTATGCTGCTCTGACTAATACTCACTTTTACGTGGAATGTAAATTTCTTACAGGAACACGTTTATACTCTATACTAAACCGTAAGCAAACTCCAACCATTGAAATATGCTTCTAATTTGACTGTGTACACAGCAGTCACATATTCCTGATTTTGTTTAATTCTGAAACCAGTAAAAGTCAGTCTGGACAAATTTAAACCAGCTACCCAAAGTAGATGATTTATTAAAATACCTTTGGAAAACCTTGAAGCCGGGACTTATGCAACCCCCGGTGGGTGCGTACTGATGAAGAGTCCTCAGCTAGTCTGACGAAACAGCTGTCCAGTACTCCCAGGTTTTCCACTGGTTCTCTAAATGATGTCAGCTCATGATAAAATCCTGTAACCAATCAAATCAAATCTCTGCAAACCTACACTTGAAGACTAGTTATTTATTGGCTCAAGTTTCTGGGCTGAGTAGTGCTTGTTTATAATATGTTTTTGTATTAACAATGTCAATTTTTCTCACCGACTCTGACCTGTCTGTTTTCTATCTCTATTTGAGTGGGGGCTGTATGGGATAGAGGCGATTGAAGATCACTATCAGCTCTCGGTTTTCATACGAATTACTTATTTAAAAATTCCCATTGAGTCATATAAAAGAAAAGGTGTTCAGCGAAGAGTAAATCTTTTCGGCGAAGTCATTCTCAACCTGTACATTCGCATTCATATATATATATATATATATACGACTGCAATTCAAGGGCGAAATAATTACGAAGTTAAGAAAATCAGTTCTAAAACTTTTAATGCTGGTAGACTACAAGTCATATTTTCTACATGACCGGTTGTGATTCCTCGAGTGAAAGATAAAGTACCTAGACTAGTTACCTCTTCTTGTATCTACCAATTCAACTGCGCTTGTAGAGTGAGTTATATAGACCGTTGCTCTAGGAACTTGATTTTTTCTTGCTCGGGGACACCTACCAGTGTGGCTAAATAAAGGTGTAGTAAAACCCATCAAAATTCTTATAGAGAAAGAAAGACCAGATTTGCAGTACAAAGAATCTTATGCTTAAAAGGAAGCAGATATTTACAAAGTGCGATTACCAGACACCCTGTGGATACGGGTGATTTTGTCGAGATTTCTAAGTAGTTCAAAATATTAAACACACAAAGGACAGCGAATTTACTACGATTGCTGAAGTAATTGCAATCAATCGTTTCAGACCAAACTTATGCACACAGAAAGAGAGTGTAGTCAATCTCTCACTCCCTTGGTAACCGTATTACTTTCATTGCACTGATTAGTCATACACACTGAGCAAGTTTTCAGTTTGATGAACTTTAACCTTCTTGAGTTGATATGTTGATGTACAAGCTAACACTGTTTATTGGATTTTTCTGTTTTCTGTCTTCTCTCACCCCCTCCCTTCTTCTCATAGTTTGATAGCATATAAATTGATGGTGACTTAAACTAAAAATTACAATACTTATATTCCGGATGCGTTCATCTTATAATGTTTTTTCTATTACGTTTCGAACATTGTAGTATGTAATGTCATTATTTACAACCATTGCAATTTTAGGTAGTTTGCAGCTGATGAGAACGTGTGAAACAGAATGATGTCATTTTATACTGCAAATCTGGTCTTTCTTCGTCTATCGAAACTTATCAAGGGAACCAAATGTATGAAAATTCCGGCATTAGATCACATGGTCCAAACCGGCTATAACGCTAGCCAGCAATGAAGAATCCTTCTTTATCTTTGTCTACCGGGTACCAACTAAATTGCGAAAAACATCTATGTACCGCATGCTCCAAACAGCATCGTGATTCGCCTTAAATAACCAGTGCTTTGTGTGTAGAAGAAGCAAGCTCAGCCACTACTACTGCCCTAGCCTTCAGTAGAGACTATAAATTCATGAATTTGTATTATTATCCTTCCTAATTTCTCTGATATTCAGTGTAGTGTTATGTTGATGTTATCGAACTGTAATCCATCAATATTATTACTGACTCTGTTATTCAAACACTAATGTTGTTAATTACACTAATTCATTCACTATTATGTATATATAACTGTAGAACCTGATGATGAAGTTATTGAAAAGAATATTCTTTGTTCAGTAACCATTCTTTTGAAAAAAATTTTAATCATTTCAAATAGATTTTATGAAAATTATATCAGGTTTCAGTGTAAAAATTACAAATGATATCGGGATTTCAGAATCGGGTGGTACAGCATGATGGTTTTAGGTGTCTTATTATAAATTATTATCATTATACTATTATAATATTGTCATATTAGTGCAATTATTTCATTGGGTTCCGAGTGGAATATAGGGCTTCAGTAGCACGTCATTATTTCCTTATCTTCTTTGTTGTTGTTGTTTTTGGTTGGCTCCATGATTGCCCATAAGCCTTCATCTCCTCCTTATACGATTTCATCCATGTCACCCTCGA
The DNA here is from genome assembly GCA_944472155.2 of Trichobilharzia szidati. Taxonomy (NCBI): domain Eukaryota; kingdom Metazoa; phylum Platyhelminthes; class Trematoda; order Strigeidida; family Schistosomatidae; genus Trichobilharzia; species Trichobilharzia szidati. The sequence goes on along the minus strand of OX235274.1, from coordinate 60,614,551 downwards.
GCCAATGTCCAACTCGCCGTTTCTCATTCGCGTTCCACTGGATGACTTGGTAGGTGTCTACCACTCAGCGGTCTCCTCAGTGTATATCCAATCCGCTCTTATTTCCTCCTATATATTCGTTGGTTGATTCGTTGCCCGAGTTGTTTATCGCTTTTCCCTTTTGACTGGCTATCATACCTTCAGTATAGATTCAAGTCAGATGTTGATGAAAGATTAAGTATAATCTCCATCCAGGCATTAATGAAAACAAAACACATAGATCAGCGAAGAGTCTCTTTTCGGCGAATTCATTTTCTTAGCTGTACAATCGCAAATATATATGTTATTTTGTATGTATGTTTACACACTCTATTGCAAAATGGCTAGCAGATATTCTGGAACCTGTAAGGAAACAATTATGTACTCACTCGCTCGGTGATACCTTCCAGTTCATCAACTGCATACAAGACATGAATGTATCTAACAAAATTATGCTGTCCTTCGATATTGAGTCACTTTTCACCAATGTCCCACTCACGGAAACGGCCTGCTTCATATGCAAATATATAGGTGACAACCATCTCAATATTGAAATACCAACAAACATATTTGAAGAAATTACTATTGAGATGCACTCTGAATGTCCATTTCACATTTAACGACACCATCTACAGACAAAAAGATGGTATTACAGTGGGATCTCCGTTGGGTCCACCTCTATCAGATTGCTTCGTGGCAAGCCTCGAGAAAGGTCCACTGAAGCCGAGCATTGACAATTTGCGACTGTATAAAAGATACGTAGACGACATATTCATTATTTGTGACAACAACAATGACCCCGAGCTACTGCTGAAGACATTTAACTGTTGCCATCCAGCAATGAAATTCACTCTTGAAATGGAAAACGAGTCAAAAATTCCGTTTCTTGATGGTCAACTAACAAGCTTCCATAGCTGGGTACCCATTCAACAAAAGCGGAATTTAATTAAATCACTTGTCACCTGCATCCGACGCATCTGTGGTTCCGACGTTCTGGAAAAAGAATTAGATATTTTAAGAGAAATTCTCATCGAAAATGGATACCCAATAAGATTCATCGACAAAAATATCAAACCAAGAATTCGGAGAAACGAAACTTCAATTGCGCCTAAAAAGAAACTCTACATGAACTTGGATTTCTAGGGAGATTTAGCAAGCGATATTCTCAAGAGAAGGATCACATCATTTCTGAGAAGAACATTCTTTGCAGAAACGCTAAGAATAGTGTTCTCCAGTCGCCCACTGATCTGCTGAAGCCACAAGGACAAGATCCCGCATCTGACCACTTCTATGTGCATACATCAGTTCACCTGCTGCTGTGGAACCAGGTACATCGGTCGTTAGATGAGCACCCTGTCCAAGAGGATTCAAGAACACTATCCAGAATCGTTGAGAAAAGGCAATAGTGGTGCAATAAGGAGTGCGATAATTGAACACCTGGTTAACACTGATCATCCCATTTCAACAAACGCCTCCTTCAAAGTAATCTACAGAGTCAAGAATAACCTATCAAAAGCAATATGGTTTCGTCTTCGTATCGCTGAAGCTCTGGCCATTCACACAGAAAAACCGGAGCTATGTATACAAAAGAGGATTACTCAACCACTTCTACTGTCTTGGTAACAACTTTTTTGATTTGATTTTGATGACTTAATTTTGTTTCTTCGCCTGTTCTTTAATTGCTTATAATTCTTGTATTCATTTAGAACTCTTACGTAATTTCGTATTATCTACTTTGTTCCTATGTGCATCCTGAGTAAAACTCACTCATCAAACTATTCATATTATTACATAACTTCTTTTTTTTAACAACTGGTTGTGACAACTCATCACCTTTGTTACTACCCTAATTTCATTAACACCTAATTTTCTTGACTGATTTTGTATTACGTAACTCCAATTACCAATCTTCACCTGTTTAGTTAAAATAACTATAACCAATTTTATTTTTGTTTTGACAAACTAAATGTATACACACATACAAAATAACACATATGTATTTGCGATTGTACAGCTAAGAAAATGAACTCGCCGAAAAGAGACCCTTCGCTGATCTACGTGTTTTGTTTTCATGAAAGATTAGGTGACTAAGTATTTATAAATTACTTCTACTTTATTCCCTTCTAGTTCTCCCTAATTCGCTCTGTTTCTCCCTCTTTATGCTCACTGTTTTGTTATTATTCATCCAAAACAAGTGTCTGTAACACTGGGTAAGTGCAACAGAAATAGTAGAAAATAGAGTGACGTTCCTAAGGGTAAGTGAAAATAGGTTGAATGTTTAACTCTATACTAACACTGCACAATCACAATAGTAGGTAGGAATGATATTACATATGTTCATGAGTACTTGCTGCTGTCAAAAGATATAAGCGAACGGTTAAAGCAATAGGAAACAGAGAAAGGTTAAACATATTTTGCTGGATGAAAATTTAGTCTGCCAAGTAATTTAAGTATGAGCCCAATTATTCGGATTAAATTCTTCATCTACCAGTCTGTGATCCAACTTTATTGAGTAAAAAGTAATGATACAGTATAGTACCCCAAGTTGAAGTTGAAGTAGAACAAGATTACTATTATCATTATCCAAAACTTATCGGTTGAATATCATGCGCGAAAGGCGATGAGTCATATTTACATTAAAATAAGAACAAATTAGTTCAGCGAAGAGTCTCTTTTCGGCGAATTCATTCACTTAGCTGTACAGTCGCAAATATATATACAATTATTTTGTGTGTGTGTGTGTACATTAGGTTTGTCAAAATCAAAATAACAGTTTGTGTGGGTTGTTGATTATATCATCAAGATAATGAAGAAGTTAAAATGTGTGATTAATACTCCAAGTTATAACTAAGTGGGGTGAAGATTGGTAAGATGTGAGTAGAGTTACGTCATCAAAATAATGAAGAAGTTAAAATGTGTGATTAATACTCAAAGTTGTAACTAAGTGGGGGGAAGATTGGTAAGATGTGAGTAGGGTTACGTAATATGGACATGTTTAGAAAGATTAGATGCTAGTGAAGGAGTTTGGAGACAATTATGAAAATAAACTAGATAATAGATGAAAAGATTGAATGGGTTAGTTACTAAAAATTGATATACGAAAATTGCAAAAATTTGATAACAAAATGTTGATGACAAATAAACTTGGAATTAAACCCACGGTAGTAGGAGGGGGTGGAGAAGTTTCTTCTGTGTGCATAAGTCAGGCTTTTCCATCCAAATCGCTAAGGCTTCAGCAATACAAAGTATACGGAAGCTTGTCGATTTTGGAAGGCTTCTTTTGACTTTATAGATGACTTTGAACGACTTCTCCTTGCAAATCGAATGACCAGTGTTGAGTATATGCTCAATAATGGCGCTCCTTATTGCTCCGTTGTTACCTTTCCGTAGCCAGGCGGGATAGTGTTCTTGAACTCTTTTAGATAAAACACGCATCGAACGACCTATATACCTCGCTCCACAAGAGCAGGTGAATTGGTAGATACACATTAGGAAACAAACAAACAAACAGGAGTGTTAAGCCTTCTTTCTTCTTCTTCTTCCTTCACTCTTTTATGTTCCTGGTAGAACATACGGCTCAAGCTACTGACGACTAAGCGAGGTTTGAGAGTGTGTCGTCTGGGGATCGAACTCTGGCCCACTTGGGTGGTTATGGCTAAACTATCCACATCATTTTTTGATTCTACTTTAGTGCTAAGAATATTTAAAAATGTTGGTTTGTAGGGATTTGATTGGTGGAGAAATAAAAAGTAATAAACAGAAAAATATTAATTAACCTCATGCACACAAAAGAAATTAATTTTTACAATGAGAAACTATTTTTTGTCATTCAAATCACTAAAATGCAATAGTGGATCGAGCAAGTGGACGATAGACAAATGATCTAGACAAACTGATTCACATTTGTTAAGTCCAGACACAAAAAAACACTTGTTTACAAATTTCTTTTCGAAAAATAATGATTGTACTAGTCCACTTATTATTATTACTCTTGTTATTATTAGTAGTAGTAATTATGTAACGGGATATACACATATATCGAAATTACATATACCATATATTAAAATTCTCATTCGCACAGATCTTCCGCGTTGTGCTACTTCTGCTGTTCGTATTGTGTTTCTTCGTCTTCTGTTCATGCCTCCCATGTTTTGACGCAATACTGGTTCATTTTCTCCTTTCTTTGACGTCAAATCTATCTCTCTACTACTTAATATTTTTATGCTGACGAACGTCTATTGATATACTACTGATAAATCTTGTCAGTAGCATACACCACAATAGTGGTATTTTCTGATGTTAACCTAACAAATCGTTGACTTATTCACTTACTGTCTGTAAACCATGTAGTAGTCATGTTTCATATAACTATCGATGTTTTGCTTTTTCATCATAAATATTCGAGTTATTTCACTTGGCCTTTTATCAATCACTGCATCTTTCCTGAAATAAAGCTCTTTACACATTTACAGGCATGTTTATCAACTGGAGAAATTAAAATGCCTATATGATAGATTCTTTTTCTATCCATTTTTCTTAGAATCTAAATTTTATGTTCTACAACCCTGTTTTCGCACATTCTGCATATCATATCGTCAAACTGATGTGATAAGATGCAGCCATCTACAGTATATGATATCTATTTAAACTATAAAAAAAATAGGCGGTAAGAATGAGTGATGATATGGGATACTCCAAAATACCTCAGTTTTTGAACGACGCCACTTGAACACAAGTACAAATGAAGAATTCATTGCAGTTCATAGTAGCATAAAATCATGGAAATGCTCGTGTATATGTATAACTTTTAAACCTGAAGTTTCGATATGACTATGATATATTGGGTGGACCTTTTACTTTAACATTCAGAGTGTCGGTTGTCTTAAGCGGATTGCAATGACCTCTGCTGTTTGGAGTATTCGGTACCTAGATGCTTTTGGAAATTTATTCCCTACAGATGCTGTCGGACTGTAATCTATTGATTTGGTGGATTCCGTGTAATTGAAAACACTAGTGTTGTTAATAACAATAATTCTTTAATTATTATGGATGCATATAACTATAGAACCTGATGAAAAAGACGTTATTGAAAAGAATATTCTTTGTTCACTAAACAGTCTATTAAAATTTTTAATCGGTATCCTCAGTCAATATTATATATGTCTCAGACTAAAAGAAGTCTTCACACAATGTGTAACGCTTACACGAGTATTAAACATCATCTTTAATTTCTGCAGTTTTTATTTGATTTTTAGTTTGATTTCATTTTTTCACGCTTTGAAAACCTTTATTTATTTGAGGAGGGGATTGAAATGAGTAAATTCTTTGACAGTTCTTGGGTAGAAGTAGGAAGAGCACGCGGAATTTGAGGTTTATTAGTCACCTCCTATACCAGCTCTACCAGACATCTGACTACCAATCACACTTCAGTTTGACATTGATTCATAGATAACAGAATTGGGTATTATGCTGAAATAAGAAATGTTTGACTTTGGAAAAGTCGAATTTTTATTCTAGTCAAAACCGAAAGAAAGAGATTGAAATGGCCGATTATTGTCGTTATTATTATTATTGTTCTCTTGAGTTCCGAGTGGAACAAAGGGCTTCAGCAACACATCTCCACTTTGTTCTATTCTCTGCAGTCCTCCAAAGCTGGTCCCACAATTACCTATAGTCCCTCATCTCCTCCACGTAGCCCTAGGACGACCCACTGATCGTTTCCCATCAGGATGCATCCCGCGCGATGGCATGGAGAACGATGTCATTCGACTATCCCTTCGGTGTGTGTCCAATACATCTCTATTTTCTTCACCATGATTTTTTAACAATCGGTTCTTGATTGGTTCGTTTCCATAGTTTCTTGCTACCAATTCACTCTGGCCGGCTATCTTGTCTTCATTATGGAGCCAGCGAAGGCAGTAGTTGATAAAAGTCTGTAACCTCTTGGAAATGCTTTTCGTGATGCACAGTGCAAGTTTATGACCCATATGACAGCGCTAAATGACTTAAAAGTGATGTTGAAAATCCGAATATTGTTATTTATGCTGAGGCGGAGTGCAGAAGATTTCCAAAGAGATTTCAGACTGAAGGTGTGCCTTGCTTTTCCGATTTTGGCTAGTTGTGAAATTTTCATCCGTTCCGCCTGCATTTGAAAGGATGCTTCCTAGATAAATGAAGGAAGTACCTTCCTTCAAATTTCTCCCGCTGGTAGTGATTGATGCTGATTGTTGTCGCTATTGGTTGGACGATTTGTAACTACTTCATCTAGCGATGATATGGAACACCCCAAATACAACCACCCCATACAGTTTGAATGAGTACCACATGGACACAAGTAACAACGAACCATTCCTGATGTCGTAAGCCATATTCACCACCACAAAATTATGAAAATGCAATTTTGTGTGTTAAACTTTGAAGCCTAAAGACTAGGTTTGACTATGAAGCAACATTTACTGTCACCAACTAGCAAGAACTCTGAAGCCTTCCAGAGAAATACTTCGCAACACACTTCTTCAATTCATGACTTAATGTCAAATATCTAATCGATATATTGTTTGTGTCATTACGTGAACATAGCAACGCTGCAGTAAGCGCTGTTGTTAAGGTACATTATAAACTCACTCTTCACATTTATAACAGAAATATTGTAGTGTATAAAAATAATTTAACATTGATCGCTTTAATTTAAACAATGTGTGTTCGCAGTCATTCAGTAATTCAATATCAGTGGGGTTGCGCACTTCTTGAAAGCTAACCTATTCTCTTCTTTCATGTACTTATAATTTGTACTAAAGACAAAATTTGTGTGTTTTATTATCTATTATCGTAAACCGCTAATTTGGGTATGTTTAATAAGAATAAAATGAATCCAATGTATACTTACTTATAAGTCAAACTTGTACTTACTCATAAACAGTTATTCAGTAGTGTGTATATTAGGTAGTTATTTATCTTCCTTCAAAAAGTCATTTACAGCTTTGTAGTCTACGTCGACTGATAACTGAGAAGTAACAATTGATTTATTGCCTAGATATTATTATTATTGATGGAATTCTATCATTCTGGTTTGCATAGCAATCGCCAAGACTGTAAATTCGCTATCATAATGGACGTCAAATTAATACTGATTGGCTGAAGTTTGACTGAGTTCGACACAGTTCGAACCTTGGAGGGGATATCAGTTCCTGTGTGGTTGCAGATACACCTTGCAGATGAGTGCAAACAGGTATGAAATCTAGATCCAACGCTTCTTGCAACCATCAAAGATTAACTCTTAAATCTGTTGAATCCTACCTAATATACATAAATTCATTTGTTTATTAAGTGATTAATGCTCAATCGAAGTAAGTTAATTATTCAGTCTAAAATTATACACAGCTCAGACTTTAAACTATCCAACTAAAAATATGCAATTCTCCCATTAATAAACTTGAACAAAGCAAGAACAACAATTGTACCAGGATAATATGAGCTCATCTTTTATTATTTCGAGGATTCTTCTCAACTGGTTACAACCTGAACGATAAAAATATGAATTACATTCAAGATTTGAACAAGGAGTAATTGGTAGGAAGTAAAAGTAACATTAGTCCGGAATGATTTAACTAATTAAGAGTTACAAACAGTGACTATTTATAGAATAATTAGACAATTAGGCCTGGAAACAAAAACAGAGTTGCATATATACGCGTGTGTATAGAAACAAGGTTTGGCTAGAAAGAGCATAACAAAAAGTAGATTACATAACTAAAGAAAATGTTTTATCTAATAGCCAATAGAAAAAAGAAAAAGAACAAGGTAGGGTGAGTCATGTTTAGATGAGAGACTAGAGTTTTCTAAAGAAGAAAAAGGGTGACTCATAAAAGTTGTATATTTTGTTATCACCAGGGCAGTGCAAGATTCACCATTGTCTCTTTCTGCGTACATAGATTTGGTTTAAGTCGTTTGATAGCAATTGCTTCAGCAAAGTGTAGCAAGCTAGGTTTCTTTTGCTTGTTGATTATTTTGAACGACTTCAGGTTGTCTACAATATGACCAGTGTCTAATAGATGACGCTCAATCGCACTGTTTAATGCTTGTGGACCTTTCAGTCTCAGGTTCTTTGGTATGTGTTCAGAAATGCGGACAATAACCCCTCTCTCTGTTCTTCCGAAGTATGTGCTTTGGCAGTTGGAGGTTACATGAGGCGGGTATTTGTCCACTTTTGATTGTCTCAAACAACTAGTTGTTTGATAAACACATACAAGCTTGGCGGCTGGATATGTTCTTTTGAGGGCAGCGTTCAGTCTGCATCTTATTCTACTAGCAGTATCATCACCCTTGAATACAAGCTGCAGAAAGATAGGCTTTTTCTCTGCTGTGCTGCTTTTCACTTTTCCAACATGACGTCTCCCATACTTGTCGATGAACTTTTGTGGGTAACCGTTGTCGCGTAAGCATTTCTCCACAATGGATAGCTCTTCCTCAATCTTTTCTTCTGAACACAGCTTCCTTACACGATCAAATGATGTTCTCACCAATCCTTTTTAGTAACTTATAGGGCAGAAGCTTTTGAAGTTAAGATAAACCGCCCTGCAGGTCTCTTTTCTGTGTATATATCTTATGATTTTGCCGTCTATATCTCGTTGGATACCCAGGTCAAGAAAATGGAACTTCTCCTCTTTTTCATACTCCATTGTAAACTTAACATTAGGATGGCGCTTCAATTTTGAGATGTCATTAAAAGAATTAAAATAACAAAAATATTTTGAACACAAGCTATTTTGACAGTGTGAAGATTTATTCTTTAGAAGGCGACTTGCTGCAGCTTAGATAAATTCACTTACCATCTGAGACTGGAAGCAGCTTCACCTAAACTGAAAGTCTATGACTTCATCAAATAGCTAGTCAGACAGTGAGTGACTCCCTATGGTACTGATCAGTGTTTATGACTCAGTCTTCAATTTATGAATAAATGAATATACGGTATTCATTCTTGACTCTTTTATACACTTTCTTTCAAATAGTGAACTTCCGTATTAGACTTGTTCATTCAGATTTCTGTACAGTCTGATATTTTCTGATGAATAAATAATTGTGACATGAAACTACAACCTTTAGAACTAGGTGAATATTTGGTTGGAGGATTTCATCATGAGCTGACATTGGTTAGAGGACCATTGGAAAACCTTGAAGTACTGAAAGGTTGTTTCGTCCTAGTTTGGGACTCTTCATCAGTACTCATTCGCCGGGGTTAGGATCCAGGACCTACTGAAGCGCCTCAAAATAGGATAGAACATCTGTCCACTACTCCCTTCAGGTTTTCCAATGGTTCTCTGACCGATTTAAGCTCATAATGAAATCCTTCAACCAATCAAACAAAATTCCTACTAGCCAATACCTGTAAATGAATATTTCACAAAGCCAAATATATGATATAGAATAAGTGTAATGAAAAAAATTGTTAGGAAAATCCCTCCTGGACGATCTATTTATTATATATACACTTATTTAGACATTTCAACTAACTTTGTGAATATTATACATATTTCCCCTTGACTGCGCATCAATAATTTGACATTTGTATATGACATGTTGATTTTAGACTTTTATTATTTGCCTTTCTCATTGTTTAATCTTTAATTGTAATACTTCTCTTTGTGGTTGTATCTACATTGACAATTTATGTTCCACGATATGAGTTTGTTTGACTGAATGAAGGTAATTTTGACCTGCGACTGTCTGTAGGAAGCCTTAATGTGCGATTCTTGTGGACAGAGATTTAGTTACTACCTCGCTTGGGGAAATATTCTGCTTGCCTATAAGGTACCTTTTACAGTTGAACTGAAGGTTAATTAATTTTGTCTTACAGTACTTGTTTTGTAATTAGTAACCTACATTGCTTGCATATCTGTCTCACGGCACCGCTGAGGTGAATTTGAGCTTTGATGTTACTGTTGTTTAATAGAACCGCTAAAATATTGAAGAATAATTACTCTTTTCCTTATGTTTGGAACGTTTTGTGATATCGCGTGTCTCAACGAAGTTTTGTCAGCTATACCATAGAACGTAGAGATCAGCTTCTTGTGTTCAAACCATAACCAATCAAATCCCTACAAACCAACACTTGAATATCAATGAAATGCTCGCTAGCGACTTTCCCTATTCAGGTAGGTAGTTGCCTGGGGTTCTAGTGAGAAGTCGTGACCAGCAGGGCGCAGCAGGTCGGGTGTGAGGACAAATACTCGCCGAAGACATTGGCTAGTGGTCGCGCTATGTCGTAAATTGGCAGAAGTTAGAATTCATGGGCCATTGGATCGGGTCCCAGTGGCTTAATGGTATATGAGCTCACCTTGTAACCAGAAGGTCCTGGGTTCGAACCCTGGCGGTGGGTGCGTACTGATGAAGAGTCGCAAACTAGGACGAAACAGCTGTCCAGTACTCCCAGGTTTTCCAATGGTTCTCTAATTGATATCAGCTCATGATGAAAATCCTGTAACCAATCAAACCCCTACAAACCAACCGAATAAATCTGGTCGTTAAAATAATAGTATTCCTAGAGTGAATTCATAAATAACAGTGACAACGAACAACTTGAGTCAACAGTCTAAAATCTTAACGAAGAAAACTGATCACAATGTTGCTTTTATCGATAGACTAGGAGACTTGAATAATTTATGCACAAAGGTAATATTAACTGTTTCGTTGTGATACATCTGTATGGTATGAACTTTAATTTCTCTGAGTTGTGTTATTTCACAAGATAAATGATGATTTAGACAGACAAAAAAAATACTGTATACTTTCAGGCCTATTACAATTTTTCTTTAAAAACTTTAAGAAAATAAATGTCAAACTGTCGCTTATGAGTGTATTTTTTAAAATTACTTTTTATTCTGAGACAAATATTCTTTGCAAGTCTGGAAATTTGTAATTTCATTCTGTCAGTATTTCATTTTATTCACTCAGTGTTTCGTCCGCTCATAATAGAGAACATCTTTCATACACTCATATATATACAAATGTCCCACAAGGTCTCTATCATGTCCTTCTAATTATTTATGTCCTACTATGAGTATTCGAATTTCGTATCGATCAGTATACAAATAACTTATACAGATGCATACACATATACAGTAGCTGTTGAAATGGTAGTAGGTGAGACAAAATAGGACTGAAGAATTTTTCTATATGATATAATACTATTTTCAATTAAGTTGTAGTGTTTATATATATGTATATATTGAAATTACGGGCACTGGGTTCGAGCCTTGGTGGGACCACCATCACTTACTGGGAAATGTAGGTGCATCCAGTTGATGAGTTCCAAATAGGACGAAATGCGCACCCTGGATTCCGCTGCCGGTCACCATCTACCAGTTATCCAAAGAATACCTAACTGTAAATTTTGTCACAACCCAAAATCAGTCAGTGAGACATTGGAAACCATGGTGTCCTGGACAGTAGTTTTGTTCCAGTTCCCCACCACACTAAGGATAGAATTTGGCCATTAAGCTCTCGGGTTCGAATGCATTAGCCTGTGAACTTGAACTTCTGTCAACTCACGATATAGTGCCAAAGCCAACCAATACCGGTGGATGAAATAATCCAGACTACAAGTGATCAAAATCTTTACATAGTTGGAAAATCATTATGTTGAACACTTATCATTAAAAGTAAAGACATCAACGTAAAAAGATTTATGCTCTCAGGTAAATATATACTGAATAACAGACATATCTCATATGTGCTTAGTGTATAGAGTAAGAAGAAGTAATGGTGACAGCAGTGAATGTCTTAGGTTATTCAGGACAGGGATTTATTACCGTTTATTAAGTGGTGTAATCAACTTTTAACACTTCGAATACCATACCACGCAGTATACGACAAAGTGTATGCTTATACAAATGTTGGACTTTTGATTTTGAGGCATACTTCAAAAACGACACTAACTATGATCAGAAAACCTGCGGAATTTATTCAGATATAGATAGGATCTTTCGTTTTTACTCCAAAAATATAACAGTGGTTTCATCAAGAAATCTGACAGTCGAGGAATCTCTTCACTACCGCGCGATACAGCATTTTAATGAACCAGTCGTATAAGCGTCAGTGGTGCAGTGGTAGGACACTGGCCAATCAAGCAAGTGGTGTGGGGTTCGATCCCTGACCGATTCACTCTTTTACCTCGCTTAGCCGGTTGTAAGCCCGATAAAGAGGGGAGGTTGGGCATGGAGCTAGCAATCCCAAAGCTCTAGCCTGAAGCTCTATGCTGGGAACTAAAAGAGAAAAATCATATAGGAACATTTTGAGCAGAATAAGATGGCATATTATCATTTATTTCGTTGGTTTCTCATCATCTGCACACAACTTGCAAAGTTGACATGAAATCCACTAACAGGAGACACCGAAATGTCTGACATCTAAAAAACAAAAACAAATATTAAAGTTGACTTGCAAAGTGAATACAGTGATCTCCATATGCCCTGGATATATCTATCTAAGACGAATGTAATTATTTGTTTCATTTTGAAACGAAAAGTTTCTTAAATTTCATAAGTGGTTAGCACTTTGATAAATTAAAATATTTATTTCTCACTCTTTTTTTGCAGAAGAATTTTTCCTCAAAACAATTTCTTCGTTTTCAGATAAAAATAATCATGCCCTTTAAAAATTTCAAACAATTAGTTCCCTGGATGAATTTAGACAAAGCAATAAAGAAGACGTAATATGTCTGAATCGTGTAGTGTATTTACGCAACACTCAATTCGAACAGTCTGATCACACACGGACTTGCCATGGGAATGAATATATATGAAATTAATAGAGTTAAGAGGTGAGAAAATTGACTTAGGTCAAGTTAAAAGGACACATTGAAGGTCAAAATAACAATGAAGATGACTAAACCAAACAAGAGAGGTAATAGTGCATCTGCCCTGGCTGGTATCAAAATAAAGTTTACCAAGGAAGATTTAGTGTGATGTACGAATTGTTGCTTTGATCGCACGAAGGTGGTGTAAACTTCCTAATCGTCAGCTGGGGTTTCCACAAACTTTAGGATATGCCCTCGCCCAAACACGTTGTCTAGCTAGGTTTAAAAGACGTGTGTAAATATGAATTTCATGTCCTGTCTCTATAATATGTTTCGCAGTAGAGGAGCTAGGTTTCCTGTTCTCACCACTTATGGATTCTGGGGATTCTATTTGCTTCTCCTTTTAAATTAGCAGTTTACATTGAACATCAGTAAAACAGAAGATGGGCACTGTTGTGGAATACAATTCCATAGGTACCCTACTGTCATTGTCTTGCATTTTTATTATACATTAGTTACTTTGCTCAATGACAATGAATATTAACGAAAGCGTAAGTAACTGAACTCCTTTCTAGTTTGTATACAGTCTGTTATAGTAAAATATGGTATTTGCATCAAACCGAGTAAAACCTTACCAATTGCATAAAGATAGTAGTAATACAAGTTTTGCTTTGTATCTTCTGCTGGATAAAAATGAAGGTGTATGAATCATTGCACTTTAGTAATATGTACATTTTTTTCCAGCGTTAAACTCTCTATGTAATTAGCTTTATTATGTATGTAGCTTTTATTATTATTATTATTATTATATAACATTAGTAAAAATGAAAAGAGACGGAGGTTATACATCTACATTTACAGTCGTCTATTGATTAAATGAAACGTTTGTTGAAGTAGGCTTGAAAACGCCTCTGCAAAACTAATCCATTCTAAATAGAACTTCTTATAAGGAATAAGATGAAGAAGGTGAATTATCTGCATCATTCACAAGTTCGTGAATCATTCAGCATGGCATGGATGAATTAAAGTCATAAAAATCAAGTGGACTTTAGACTTCTTCATTCATATGTCTTCTTTACCTATCAGTAGTGTGATGAGTAATTCGATAATTTTGGTTTTAGATTATATGGTACATAAGTTTAAATAAGTTAGCTTTTTGACTTCATTATGGATAAAAATTTTATTTTGATAAAATCACACAGTGTTGTACAGTAATATTTACTGATGATGACGTTTCGAGCACAATTTATTGCCACTCATAATCACACCTAGCTACTCACACAACTTTCTTGCTTCATTTATATAAATGAGTAAAAATTGACTAAACATTTAAATAAAATGAATATAAGATAAAGTACATTCGGAAATAATATTAGTGTTATCAATAAAATACAATAGGATGGGAAATAAGAAGAGTGTTTTTATGGTCATAATAAGTAACTTGTTAGAATGTTGTGATGTGCTTGAATTGAAATAGAATTTTCAGATTATTTATTATCCTCCTCTGATTTGACTGATAATAATTTCTTCCATATTTCTGGTATTTGGTTTGAGTCACTTCTATTGCATGTGTTAGGTGTAGACTAGATGAACCAGGCAGGATTCAGTAATCCATCTCTCTTTCTCCATCTACCTATATTACTCTTTAGAATTTTGACTCTGTCCCACCCTATTGTGTAGTTGTGTGTTAATGCAAACAGTGCGATTGCTGAGCTTCTTTTCAAATTACTTATCTTCGTGGGGTCAAACATTCTTACCTTAGCTAAATTCTTATGTTCCGACAATCTGACTACCCCGACCTACTAGTTTGACCTATGTAGTTGACCTCACTCACATTCATTGCAAGATACTTTGTAAATTATATTATTTTGTTTAATTGGGTCCACCAGGTCCTTTAGACTACAGAGTTTGTCCTACCTGAGTGAGTTTTTAGGTTTGAATGCCTCCCTGATTCCTGCTTTATTAAAAATCCGAAAGGATTAAATGTATTAAAAGCAATATTTTCGCAGCTGTCCATAAAGATATCTGCTACGATAGGGGATATTGGTAATCCCATTGCTACGCCGTCTGTTTGTTTGTATACTTTAGCAGCAGATGTTAATCATCGTAATATACTAACTGTGTATTATCAATAAATTTTATCCATAATGAAGTTATACTCTACCACAGTGCCCAAGTTTTATGCTGATATCAAAACAACATCGTTCTAAGAGCAATTAAAAGCCAGATAAGACTGGACAACCTTTTTGTCCTAGTTTGAAGCTCATTAACAGTACACATCCACAACCCCACTAAGAATCGAAACCATAACCTTCACATTACGAATCAAACTCTTTAACCATCCAGGGTAATGATGAAGAATCCTGAATCAGAAGTGACAATTGTACAGTACTCTCTGGTTTTCACTGATTCTCCGAATGAAGTTGATTCACGACAAGATCTAATTTGAAATCAACCGAATCCCTATTAAAATCAACATCTGGATACTAATGTATAAATGTCAAAGAAGAAAGACTATTTATATCAGAGGTTAACATGAACTCTTAAATGCGTAATTCATATGAAGGGAATTATAATTGTATAACATTCCGTAGAAGAATGTATGTTTCCGGGACTTTTAATGTTAGCCGCAGATACTTATCAGCTAACATGCATGCATGCATACATACATACACATACATACAAACAAACAGCACAAACACAGTGACAATAAATAACGATTAAGTTCAACAGGTGTGCAAAATCAATAAGAATTGAGTGATAAATTGCAAAGGTACTTATGAAGATGAAACACACCACTTTCAAAAGTACACATCAATAAATGGAAGAGAGATGGCATGATAGAAAAGAAATGAGAATCATAAAAGACTAGAATTTAGAAGATACTGACATGAAAAGAAACTTTATGAATAATTTTTACGACAAGCCTAACAACTCTACCTATCATAGATATCAGATGTCATACTGGTGTTTATATCTCTAGGCGAAAGGATATTCTCTCATACAACCAATACATAACCAGTCATATCTCAATGTTGTGTGTGGTGGGGGGAGTTTCTCTTACTTACTACCACAGTGCCCAAGTTTTACACATATATTAACTTTCTCTTTTATTTACTTGAGTAATATATGCGTTTGCGATAGATGATTAGTATGTCTACTCAGAGATTTCCATCAACAGCTATCTCCTCTCCATACTGAAGATCAGTTGGCCTGCCAGAAAGGATTAGCAATTAATCGACCAAGAACCTATCACTCGACAAATATACCGTGGGAAATATAGATGGACTGGACAAATGCTGAGAAGAAACTGTTTAGCGACATCACGCGCCAGGCCATAGAGTGGAATCCTAATAAGTAATGACAAGCTGGGCATGGGTCCGAAGGTGACATGGAGGAGATCATGTGGGGAGGAGACGAAAGCTTATGGGTGATTGTGGAGCCATCTAAAAGGGACTGCATAAAAACAGAATGAAATGCAGATGTGCTGTCAAAGCCCTACGTTCCAACCGAAACCAAAGAGGATAATAATGTCATAATAACAGAATCATGACTAATAAGGGCAAGTACCAGAGAAGAATTACATGATGTTAAAGAGTATATCATTAGAAGAGGTTTAAATTGACTGCTGTTTCTTTCTGTACATAGCTCTCCTCTTTAAGTAGACCAATGTAATTTTCTTATTCTTCTGCTTATTGATGGCTATAAACCTTGTATTAATATCAATAGCGTGATCAGAGTCCATCAAATAACATGTGACCAAGATTCTGGGATGTGTCGATGGCATAGCGGTTAGGACGCTCGCCGACCATCCACATGGTCCAAGGTTCGATCTCCGGCCGAGTCACTCGTTTACCTCGCTAAGCCAGAAATAATGCTGGTGAAGAGGAAAGGTTGGGCATGAGGCTAGCAACCCCATCCTGTAAAATAAGCACTGCTACAGAAACTTTAAACCACTAGCTTGGAGCCCTATGTCCCACTGGGGAACGTGAAAGAAACAAAAAAGATTCTGGGGATGTTGTCACGAATTTTTAAAGCACTGATAAACAATAACAGTCGAAAAGCATTTTTTTTTCACATACCCAATGTGTTTACCTCCACTAACACATTTCCATATAATTTATATTTTCCTGTTATCTGAACTACTCCTGTGGTTGTAATCAGAAGCAAATTCTTAACCACGTATATAGTTCACTTTAAATTCTTATCTAAGTGACACGTCATCAGTTTAGCGAAATGTCTCTTAAATGGTAACTTGAATCCTGCCATATTTTTCAAAACTGTCTTACACATTCTACCAAATTCTCAATCTGCGCATTAATTCGCGACTTTCAGTCAACACAACTTGAGGTGAAATTCTGTCACTGTTTCTTAGCCTTAATTAAGGTAGTTTGAAATGATTTAGCTCTCTGACCTAAGTCGAAAAGAGTACAGAATGAAATGACTGTTCGGTGTTTAAATCTGGCCAATAAGCACTACTGATTGGTGTGAATGGTATCCTCGCCTAGTTTACTAGCTTGCTAGTTTTCTAGCCTGTCTCAAGTCCGGGTAAAGAGGGAGGGTTTGGCGTGGAGCTAGCGACCCTACACCACAAAAGCTATCAGACTGCTAGAAAAACTTCAACTCACAAGAATGGTATCCAACTACTCAGATAAATCAATCAGTAGTATGTGGCGTCATGCACCTCATAGAGTACTCGCAGTTTATCTCCTTCTGAATACGAAAATGTAGAATGAACTTAGTTCCAACCGAAAGTATAAGGATTTAATTGAATATTCAGTTATTTCACTTAATACAATACGAGAAACACTACTGTTGATATACCAAGTCGTCTCGCAGCTACAGTGTATTTTTGTACGCCTACTGAAAAGACAATAAATGGGATGTGTTCTAGTCAGTGAACTCACGAATTCGTCTTTTACAGATAGCTGAAGCCCTTCGGATCCATATGAAGAAGCCTAACTCTAAGTGTGTTCACCCACTTTCTCTGCCTTAGTTATCATTGTTTTAACTATCTCCGATTGTTGTACAAATTTTCTTAAATTTATCAGACTTTTAATTTAGTACTGTAATTTTATGCATATTGACCCACTGATATCATTAACTAGATATTACAGCGATGCTGTCAATAACAATTCCTTTTTAAATCTTATGTACATGTAAACCTGTAGCGTCGGATGTGGAAGATTCCCAAAAAGAGTATTCTTTGTTCAATCTTTTTTGTTATAAAAAAGAACAGTCTATAAAATCATTTTAATGAATGTAAGAATCATGGAAGCGTTCCCATTTCTTTATTTGTGATGTTCGAATAGAAATCTGCGTAGTGATAATGATAATAATGATAACGGCTTCATTCTGGATAAAATGTTTACACAATATATTCAGAATTCTCAGAGTAATTTTTCGCAGAATATTTTCTCTGCATTCAGGATCTTCAATCTTTAGTATACCATATGACGCAATGCTGTTCACTTTGAAGCATACGCCTATCCCTCATGACACTTTCCCCTCATCTCAGAGAAGTGCACACTGGTAGTTCAAAAACCAATCAAAAAAAGTTGCTTGAGTATAGTTTCCGACTCAGAAACATAATTGAACAGTTAAAACAATCAGATTTAGACAAAATATGATGCATTGTGTTGTAAATGGAAATTCAGATAGCCCAGTGATACTAGTAGGTCGATAGCTTGACGCCGAACATTCCCCTAAATAAAAATCAATATTGAGAATCTATGAAAGTAGGGTATTTGTCACTTCTAGAAGGAAATAAATCCGATCGTCTTTAGTTTCGAAGTTCGCTAACGTATCCAAATCATTCATCTGGGGACAGACTTCACATTTTCCTATATCTACTGAAAATATCAGTGTCAGTTGAAGTATTAATCATAAATATATTCACATAGAGAATACCTGACAGCTGATATTTTTTTTAGAATTTTAGTTAGAGTTTGTGTTTATTAATAAAAAATTATTTATTTCATTCTCAAAAAAAAGAAAAGAAAATACCTTTTCTAGTTTACCTTCTAGGTGTTTAAATTAAATTTCACATCTAAAGGGGCACTTTCTTTTCAAAATTTTTGTACATATTCACATCAAAATAAATCAGTAGATAATAGTAACAGTAAAATTGATTGGCATATAGCTGTGACTAGTTGCTTTTTTCACAGAATGTGCTTTATCGCATCATAATTTGACTAGCTTACCTTACCTCTACCAACTACTTAATCGATAAGCTGCTTTTAACCAATCATCTGCCTACTTTGATAATTTGTGCAACCCACGCAGTTTTCAGTTAGCAATGCTTCATAGTCATTACGGTGACATTTGTCAACAGATCACACAACAGAATACTGACGACACTCTGAATTTATTTATCTCCTCGGTAAGTAATTCTACTCATAAATTATTAAACATTTTATTTTTATGATAATGTACTATTTAAATATTGATAAATGAATACCTGTTTTCAATTCTTTTTTTAAAATTAATGTTTGTGCAAAGTAATGTCAAAATACATCCTGTTTAACTATTAGTTATATGACTCAGTTAGAAGTGCTTTGCTTGTATTTAAGGCATTTTTCTTCTGTGAGGCTTTGTGATTCAAAAAATACAATTAAAGGGAAGATTTCCTTGTTCACACCACAATGATGTGTTAGGATTAAGAGGTATCTGTTTCATGCATAGTTTATAAAAAAAATCACTGAAAACTCATTAAGATACTGTTTTCTCGAAATCTTACAGAATCATCTGAAACTCGACCGTTTATTGATTATTCACAGTGGATAAACAAGCAGCGGTTTTCTTCCAATTCTCTTGAATGTGTTAATAGTATTTGGATTTACTTACTCATACTACAACCAGACATGGGTTCCAAGTGGAACATAGGGCTTCAACAGCTCATCTTCATTTTGTTCTGTTCTGTGGGGTTCTCTTTAGCTGGTTTCACTATCGCCCATAGTCTCTTATCTCCTCCTTACACGATCCCCCACATGTTACGTTCGGCTCCCACTCGGGGGCCTGACAAATGATATCATTCGACGGTCTCCTGAGCGTGTCTAATCCATCTCCATTTTCTCCTACATATTTTTTGAACGATGGGTTCTTGAATGGTTCTTTCCGAGGGTTTTTTATTGCTAATATTGTCTGGCCAATGGATCTTCAGTATGGAGCGAATATAGCTGTTGATAAGAGTCTACAGTCTGTTGTTTCATATAACTCTTCACTTATTTATGTGATCGCTCGCTACTAAATTGAATGTGAGAATTAAAGGCCAAATGACATAAATTCCTCGATCTTAAATTGATATATATATATATATATATATATAATACTGTGTCATCTAATGACACCACTGAGTAATGAATAAAACTTACTGATCAAATTCATTTGATTGAAAGCCCAACTGTTATTAAATAAATAGGTATCATTAATGAGGCTGTACAAGTTAGCTGCGCTTAGCGGATGAAGTTGTGTAGAGTTTTTGAGAACGTTACTTTTGGATTAGGTGTTTGAATTTATAACTCACCTTAACAACGGCGCTTACTGCAGCGTTGCTATGTTCACGTAATGACACAAACAATATATCGATTAGATATTTGACATTAAGTTACGAATTGAAAAAGTATGTTACGAAGTATTTCTCTGGAAGGCTTCAGAGTTCTTGCTAGTTGGTGACAGTAAATGTTGCTTCATGGTCACACCTAGTCTTTAGGCTTCAAAGTTTAACACACAAAATTGCATTTTCATAATTTTGTGGTGGTGAATATGGCTTACGACATCAGGAATGGTTCGTTGTTACTTGTGTCCATGTGGTACTCATTCAAACTGGAGGGGGTGGTTGTATTTGGGGTGTTCCATATCATCGCTAGATTAAGTGTTTACTAATCATCGATTTCAATCTCTTCAACAATTATATTCTTTAGGTGTTCATAGAAAATGAAGAAGAAAATGACTGCAGAAAACTCGAACAGTTATCATTTTAGCTTGATGTCTAAGTTTGCCATTCATGATTCGGTGTCAAACTGAAGTCTGATTAGTATTCAGATATCTGGTTGAGGTAGTTTACAATGTGGCTGATAAAACAAAATAAACTTTCCGTATTGTTCTCTTTTTTATCCAAGAAGTCTTTTTAAAATTCATTTACCTTCCCTCCTACCAAATAACACAAGGGTTTCCACTGCATGAAAAAGAATGAAATCAAACTAAAAATAAAGAAAATATATTCCATAGGTTAAATATAATATTCAACACTCATGTAATTATCGCATGTTGTCTGAACACTTTATTTTGTTTGAAACAACTATAATATTGATTAAAGATACCCATTAAAAATGTTAAACGATGGATTATTGAAACAATGAATATTCTTTTCGATTATTTCCTCTTCATCAGATTCTACAGTTATATGCATCCATAATAATTAAAGAATTATCGTTATTAACAATATTAATGTGTTTTAAATAACATCGAATCACTCAGATAAGTAGATTACAGTCCGACAGCATCTGTAGGGAATAAATTTCCAAAAGCCTCTAAGTACCGAATATTCCAAACAGCAGAGGTCATTGGAATTCGCTTAAAAACAACTGGAACTCATAGTGCGAAAGTAAAACGTCCAGTTAATATCGCTACCATGGTCAACTATCGAACCTACAAATTCATAAATTCTATATTAATTCTCTTAATTCATCTGAAATTCAGTTTAGTGTTATATTGAAGCAAAATATCAAGTACACGGATGCTTTTGTACTCCAGTGTGTTTATATTATTGATTCAATGTTATATAACAAGCATAAATGTTGTTAATAACAATCATTCATTAATTATTACGGACAATATAACTAACTACAGAACCTGATGAAGACATTATCGCAAAGAATATTCCTTGTTCACTAATCAGTCTTTTAAAATTTTAATATAAGCATTGACTTTTAGAAATCACACACTCTGAGTATCAATATTATTTAATAGTTTTGGGTCATAAATCAAAGACATCTTCAGGAATAACCTTATAATTGTGTGGATCGTATAGTTGTCATTTATCACACCGAATGTGAATTATTAATCGAGCAATAGGCTACTTCGCATAATAACTCGCTGAAGAGTTCTTCAATAAAAGAGAAGGCGGAAATAAACACCTACAACTCATGCAGGATTTTAAGCATTACAGTTTATTCTCTTTGTTGCTGATTGATTTGCACTCGAACGATAAACTACGCATAAAACACAAAATAATTGAGCAAAGAATATCCTTTTCGATAAATTCCTCTTCTGGCTCTACAATTATATATATGTTTATATACATAGAATATTCTAGAATAGTAGTCAATAACAATATTAGTGTTTTTTAAATAATATCGATTTGTAAAGTAAGATCAATGGAATTACAGTTCATTAAAGATGCTTAAATTATAATAATAATAAAGATATAGTAGCAAATAGAATATCAACTAAAATTAGGAAAATTCCACAAAAATTGAGGATCATTCAAACCTAGATGGCCAAGGTAAGGATAATGTCTGAACTAACTTCTTTTGGATGCACAAATTAGGCTTGTTAATATGGATCCCAACAGCCTCAGCAATATTTAGTAGTCGAACTCTTAAGGCAAAATTGAGATTCGTTGGTATGCGGTAAATGACCCTGAAAGCATGGTTAACGTCAATCTTGTGTTCTGTATCCACAAGATGAGATAGAATAGCGCTGCGAATAGATTTTGTTTGTCCTTTACTTAACCACGCAGGGTGATGTTCGGAAATTCGACGAGAAACACGCCTAATTGTACGGCCTATGTAACTGGCTCTCCACAGGAGCAGTTAAATTGGTAGATACACATGGAAGAGGCGAAATTAGGCAGTTTATCTTTTACTCCCGAACGCAAAAGAGGAGTGGTTTTGAAGACACAGCGTAATTCGGCAGCAGGGAATGCTCTTTTTACCGCATTTCTAAGGCGCTGTGTTAGTATCTCACTGATGTTGTCCCCAAGGAACTGCATTTGTAAGAATAAGGCCTTTTTAGGAACTGTTGGTACCTTGGGCTGCTTTGATTTTAGATTCATATTCTTATCAATAAACTTTTCTGGATAACCATTTTCACTCAGCAACCGTTTAATATTATTAAGTTCCTCATCAAGACATTCATCCGAGCAGATTGCTCTTGCTCTGTGAACCAAGCACTTTATCAGATTGCGTTTGTATTTCAAGGGCACGAAGCTGAGAAAATGAGTATACTGACCCGTTGATGTAGGTTTTCTATATACACTTCTTCTTATTGTGCCATCCTCTTTTCTGGTCATAAGGACGTCTAGAAATGAAATACTAGAGTCTTTTTCTTTCTCAATAGTAAAATTTATTGCAGGATGAACCTCGTTAAATTTATCCAGGATGTTCTTTGCTTCCTCTTCATTTTTCATAATCAAAAATGTATCATCCATGTACCGACAATAGAATTCAAGTTCATCAATTACATCTTTCAAAGGCCCATTTTCTAGTTTCGCAAGGAAAATGTCGGCTAGAATGGGTCCTAGTGGTGACCCCATTGCCACACCGTCGATTTGTCTGTATAGTTCCTTATTAAATAAAAAGTGGACATTCATTGTGCATTTCAAGAGAAGCTCTTTCATAAAAGATATAGGAATGCCAATATCGATGTTTCGTCTTATGAGTTCTTCGCATACAAAGTCC
The DNA here is from genome assembly GCA_944472155.2 of Trichobilharzia szidati. Classification (NCBI taxonomy): domain Eukaryota; kingdom Metazoa; phylum Platyhelminthes; class Trematoda; order Strigeidida; family Schistosomatidae; genus Trichobilharzia; species Trichobilharzia szidati. The sequence goes on along the minus strand of OX235274.1, from coordinate 60,591,058 downwards.
ACTGTTTCCATAAGTGGTACATTGGTGAATAAGGAAGATACGTCAAATGATATCATGAATTTATTGTCAACATTTAAATCTTTTATCCTTTCAACAAATCCAAAAGTATCCTTTACACTGTGTTTCACCAACTCGGTATGAAGAGGCTGTAAGAGTTCGACTAACCATTTGGCTACGGGATGGTATGGTGAATTTAACATATCTAATACTGGTCGAAGCGGTACACCATTTTTGTGCACTTTAGGCGAGCCATATAATCTTGGTGTGAACGTTCCAGTGGGTTTAAGTGATGTATACTGACTCTGTGAGATAAAGCCTTGTTGTTTCAGTCTTCTCAATGTTTCCGCTAACTGTTTCTCTATCTTTTCAATCGGATCCAGAGAAGAGGAGATTTTTTGGAATTTTAGATTATCATTAAGAATAGTATTCATCTTCTCAAAGTAATCCGCTTTGTTCATGATAACCACTCCTGAGCCGTTATCCGGTCTTGTTATTATTATGTTATCATTACTACGCATAGTAATACTACTGTCTTGATAATATTTTTATGAGTATTTATGTACCAACCATTAGTTTAGTTCAGTCAGTTGAATTCTGTATCAGTTACTCTAAAGATGTTAATTTAGATCTTCCAAAGAATCAGTTCATAATTTTATCATCTACTATCCCTAGCACCTTACAAAAATTCATTTTATCAAAGTCGATAACTAACACTTTTTCAATATAAAAGTCTTGACAATTATTAATAGAATGACAAGTGGAACGAGTGAAATAATACCGGGGACAGTTCAGAGTGAGAATGGTAATAGTAACAGTTGACGTTATAAAGGAAGAGTATACAAACTGAATAAACAAAACGAAAAAAATTGATAGAGTCAAAATATGATTAGGGATTACCATACTTTAGCATAGATGGATTAAAACCATGAAAGTTGGAGGGGTTGAACGAACTTTTTCTGTATACAGAGATCTGGCTTCTCTGTTTCGATAGCCAAAGCTTCAGCAATACAAATGAGTCGGGTACGTAGTGATTTGGGCAAATTACTTTTCCTCTTGTAGATGAGGAGGAGGCTGCAGAGATAGGGTGAACATTACTGACCAGATGTTCAATGATCGCGCTTCTTATTGCTCCAGTTCCACTTCGGATAAGAGTTTGATTTCGAGTTTATCTTATGAATTCTGAAGTTGATGATCCATTAGTCAGCATAAATGAGATGTAGAAGCATTTCATCACTAGAAGTGAATGCTTAACTAGCCCTCTTGAGTAAGATTTCTAAAGTCTATGCACAAAGACCAACTGGTCATATTGAAGTAAGTGAAAATATTAAGAAATTAGGCATAAAAACAACAATTCTGACATCTGAGTAGTTCTCATGTTACTCTAAAACTACACCTCTACATGCGATATGAAATTATAAACTGCATCGTGAATTGACAGAAGTTGGAATTCATGAGCCAAACATTGGATTCTGTCACAGTGTCTGAATGGTCTACGAGCTCGTCTCGTAACCTGAAAGTCCTGGGTTCACTGCCCAGTGGGGTCATGGGTGCAGACAAATGAAGAGTCCAAAAACAAGGGCGAAACAGCTTCGTTACGATGGTTATCTAACTGGTATCGATCTATGATCAAGCCTGAAACAAATCAAATCCCTATAAACTAATTCTTGAGAACTGTGTTACACTAAATATCGATCGAAAAAGAGTTTTCATTAGGCTTATCACCTTGTTTCAATATTCATATATTATGTGACTAATTTTCGACTTTGTTTATAATCGAAATTTTTCTTTATGGTTCATTGGTCTTTTTTTCTCACAATACAACGTCCTCATACATAACCCCTATATATTCTGCAGTTCACTGTGAATATTTTTGTATTTCATACATAGCGCGCGTGCACACACACACACATAAACACTCACGCACATAATCTAAACAAGACGAAGAGAATTATTGAATTCATTCTCTCTCATTTTGCCTTCTTCGTCCTTTTGTTAACAATCTTTCTTTAGTGTGTATGTTGTTCAAGTCACAATTATTCACATTGTACATAACCACATAGATTCACCATACGGTTATGTAGGGCTTTACAAAAAGAAAGTAGAATATTTAAATCATTCCAGAAATCGATAGAATTTGTCTACATTTTACACGTTGCTTAAAACAGTAAGGTTAAGGGTATAATATGTAAGCCTCGAAGCTACGAGTATCTTAGTATGTCTACTGTTTCCTTGGTCATAATTATCACTGGGGTGGGGGTGGGTTTCGCTTTGAACCTTTTTTGTTGTTGCTGTTTATTTACTTGTTAAACCATTCAGTAGGATATTTTGTCCACTAAACACAAGATGGACGAAAAGACAGAGGATAACATCAGACGCTTGTAATGTATCGATTTTGTCACTGTGGTCTGAATATTGGAAGCTTAGTCACCTCCCATTATAATTTGTCATTTGCTTTAACAGAAAAGGGGAGTAAGTGGCTTTTTTCTTAAAATAAGGGACAGAAACTGTCTAGGGATACAGTGAATCATCATTAACAAACAATTAATACACTGTTCATACTTTAGGCTGTTTTTTTAAGACGATTACTGTTGATAATTGGTGGATGGTGAATAGCAGTGGAATCTAGGATAACGCGCATTTCGTCCTATTTGGGACTCGTCATCCGCAGTAAGTGGTGATGTTCCTACTGAGGCTCGAACCCAGGACCCAAAGTTTCAAACGCCGAAGCGTTATTCACTGGACCACTTGGGCCACGAGAACCACCTCTTGTGAACTGGGTCATATTAATTATTTATTTCAATTTTATATTTTCCCGTCGATTGATTGGACCGAAGTGCTGACGAGTCCTAAGTGGGACCAAATGCGCATCCTGGATTCCACTGCTAGTCGCCATCCACGAATTAACTTCTAATTAAATGCCCAGACATCGTCGAAGCATCTGCACAGGAAGCCGACATGTCAACCTGAGACCGATCACTTCGGTCCAATCAATTGACGGGAAAATCTAAAATGCATATAAATGATTACTGCTGTTGTTTGTTGGTTCCTTCCTGAAGATTATAGCGCTGAGGAGAATAGGTGTCTACAATACCGATCTTATGTGCATTAATCTTTTAACCATCTTCACATTCCTTAAATGGTGTACGAACTAAAAACAAGGTAATCATTCACTGATATTTCGTATAGGGAAATGAAAATATGACGGTTGACATTAGCATAGTGATGTTAGCCACCTGAATGTATGACAGATTTAAACGGTTTTCAGTCATGAACAGACTGTAATGACCAGAATGGACTCGTTGTGTTCTGAATGCAGGGTACCTATCTTTGCGTCCTACATTAAAGATATCCAAAACTTCCTTGTGATACGCACGGTTACAAAATGTTCAAAAGACAGCAAAAAGATGGTTATTTGTCGATAGATCTATATGGTTCTGTTCAACAATAATAGCATCAACAGTGCCGTTAGGCAGCTTTACAATCTACAGAATTTTCTAGAACAAAATTAGTTAACCGAAATTCAACTATAATTAGTACCTTAGAATCAAGTAGAATATACCCAACAAGGTGGGACCAGAACTCTATCCACAAGGATCACACACCAAACAATTCCTACAGACAATCCAAGGTTAGAATGATCTAGATTCACTCGGACAAAATCACATTGTAAAGCAACACATTATCAAAATATCGCACAACCACAAAGAGAAGTATTGAAATTATAGATTAAACGGTGACAAAGACAAACAATGAAGATCAAGTCAACATATGATATGCAAATGTCAGGACAATGATATATAGTCTAGGAGAAAAAAGGATAATAATTGCAAAGTTAGTTGGAACGTCTAAATAAATATAAGTATTGTGATTAGATCGTTCAGGAGAGATTTCTCAAACAGTTATTCCATTTTACAGACGTTATCTAGGGAATAGCTGATATTCAAGTATTGGTTTGTAGGGATTTGGTTGATTGGTTACAGGATTTCATCATGAGCTGACATTGGTTAGAGAACCATTGGTTCGAACCCCGGTGGTTGCGTACTGATGAAGAGACCTAAACTAGGACGAAACATTTGTCCAGTACTCCCAGGTTTTCCAATGGTTCTCTAACCAATGTGAGCTCATGATGAAATCCTGTAACCAAATAGCTGATAATCAGGGAACATCAGATAAAGATTTCGTTCTAATTTTCAACTCTCCAGGAAGGAGTATTTATGGACCTTAGGAAGGTATGATTCTAGTCTTAGTAACTGAAGACTCACTTAAATGAATGAAACATATATTATGTGAACTTAAAATTGAATAAGGTCTGAATCGTTGACTGCTGCCATTGTAACTGCAGAACACACTAGTATTTAAGTAGGCGAATTTTTTTCTTGACAGATTGATGTGTAGTTATGAGAAAGTGCAGAAAACTCATATTGAAATCTTCACCTGCACATGTTGTTCGTATTCTGCCTCTTTTGTCTTCCTTTTATGCATTCTTCGTTATTTCACATGGATCTGTCCTCTCTTCTCTCCACTACTCAATATTATTGCAGAGGACATCATACACAATATGCTACCTAGAAATTCCTGTCTGTAGTACACTGCACACAATCAGTAGCTAAATAAAAACAACTCCAGTGTTCCTTAATTGTGTGGCATAAATATCATCTCTGGCAAGTAAAGTTCAGCAGTCATTGGTTTAAAGCGTGTACAAAGAATGATACAAGCGTAAATTACTAAATGACATCAGTTAGTGGTGAAGTTCTCTGAAGTTCTAGTGAGAAGTTGTGGATAGCAGGCACTATTAAGCCAGGCGTGAGGAAAGTATTCACCGATGACATTGCTTAGAGGTCGAGTTATATATCGCAGATTGATAGAAGTTTAGCATTCATGGGCCATTTGACGCTGAATGGCCAAGAGGCTCACATCGTAACCTGATAGTCCTGCGTTCGTTGCGTGATGAGATCATGGACGAAGCAGCTATTCAGTACTCCCAGGGTTTCAGTGGTTCTTCAATTGATGTCAGTTATTGATCTAACCTAAAACTGGTTAAATCCCTGCAAAACGAAACTTACAAATGAAACTTACAAATCATTCTTGTTGATTCCTTTCTTCTGTTAATTAGTACTAAGTCGTCCTTGTATCTACTCTGTTTTTCGGATAACATATGGTTCTTTGTAATATTTTGTGCTGTATTGCACGAACGAAATACACTTCATACATAACGTATCGTTCATTGGTTCATCTTTCCCACTTTTAAAAAGTCTGAATTGTTTTAAAATGAAAATAATGTTTAAAGTATCGGTAAATTATTTTTATTTTGTTAACATGCCACACAAACGGCTGCAATACAGTAAACACACAAGAAACACGTGCTTATTAAACGTTTGGCGTATATTTTGTTGTGGATCAAATTGTAAAAGAGTCTATTCATTCATTCATTCATTTATTCAACCAGTTAGTACTTATATTTCATGTGATTTTAAAACATGGCGACAAATTACAGTTAACTTGATACCCTAAACCATTGATGTTATTGCAGTAATTTTAGGTTTTTGTACACAAAGAATCTTTGCTAATTCCAAGACTAGATCCTTCAGTTAGACAGTTGAATGCATACAAACCCCAGTGGTACTGAACATTGCCTGTTTTGCATAGTGCAGGCATGTAGGATGAAAATCCAAATGGCAGCAGAACAGAAACTAGCAGCCTTCTCATTATCAGGGTGACACTCTATCATCGTTTAGTATAAAGATAAATTTTTCTGTGCTTTCAAGTGTTTTTGAGGAGATTCAGTGTTTCCGAAGGTGGTTAAAAATAGAAGTCTTTGTTTACTATAAACAATGAGTAACTTTATGCAATTCATTCTCTTGATTGATAAGCTTAAATAAAGCAATGAGAACAGTTTTAGCAGAATGAAATGAATTTATTTTGCCATTTCATAGAGTTTTCGTCAGCTGAATACAAACTAAATTAGTGGCATACTTTTAAGTGGATACTCTAACCTCTATTGTCATGAGATGAACTGTTCTCTTAAGCTGAAGTATGTCACAATGATTACTGATGTAATTCGTTATTGAACACTTGTAAGCAGCTGATGAAAACCCTAATGAGTTAAAACGACTCGGATTGTATTATTCAAATGTAAATCATTTAAGGCACAATTTTATGCAGATATAATAATAATATAAATTCACGAGTATTTAAGTCGTCAACATATCATTGTATTTGGGTAATTTCTGTCACACTGTAAATAAATAAGCTACTTATAACATAAAAGTGGCACAACAACAATAACAACAGACTGCCAGTAAATTTATTTCATTTTTACTTCGATACCGATGAGTAAATTTTTCTTTTGCATATAAATACCATCGATAATATCATCAGACAGAAAAACACTATCACATAGTCTAGTCACTAGCGCTTCTGATGTGTATATGGGGCTGCTGACACTAATATAATTCACATGTGATCAGCGCAACAGTCGCAAACGATATAAAATGTTTCTTATGAAACAATATAAATAAAGTAATACATAAAGTTAAACATTTTTGTTATGTTCAGCAAAGATTTGTTTACTTATTGGGTAAGATTTTATTAGCTTGTAGTATACATTCTACATAGGCAGCCTGAATTTGATTATTACTGAATTAACTATAAATCATTTTAAAAAATATATAAGTACTCATCAGTACAGGTGATTGTAATGTGTGTGTGTGTGTTAACACAGTTAAACAGCTAGCCTTTACTTGGAAGAAATCCTACCTTATTAATCTGTGGTAAAACCTGAAGCCAGTCAGATCCCTATAAACAAACACTTGGAAATTACAGGATTGATCACGAGCTGACATCAGTTAGGGGACCATTGGAAAACCTGGGAATACTGGACAGCTGTTTCGCCCCAGCCCGGTACTCTTCATCAAGTAGGCATCCGCCGGGGTTTGAACTCAGGACCTTCTGGTTACCAGGCGAGCTCATAGACCATTAAGCCACTGCGACCTAACCTAATGATCCATGAATTCGTACTCCTGCTAATTCATGAATATATATATTTAGTGCTGAGGAGTCCCAAACTGGACGAAACGGCTGCCTAGTACTCCCAGGTTTTCCAATAGTTCTCTAACTGATGTCAGCTCCTGATCAGTCCTGTAAACAATCATATCCCTGCAAACCAACACTTGACTTGAAAGTTAATCTGATGCACACTAGTAACTGACTACAGGATGGCTTTGCCCGTAGTTCTAGTGAGAAGTCGTAAACACCCAGGTCCACCAAGTCAAGTGTGAGGATGAATACTCACCGGTGACACTGACTAACGGTCCCACTATAAGTCATGAATTGACAGAAGTTAGAATTTGTGGACCATTTGGATTCTGTCCCAGTGGCTGAGTGGTCAGGAGGCTCGCCTCGTAACCTGAAAGTCATGGGTTCGATCCCTGGTGAGGTAATTGGTGTGTAAGGTACTGGTAGTGCTGTCGATAAGCTACAGTTTACCAGCCCTTACTAAGCGTAATTTACCTAGTTACCCAGTAATTCAGTACTCTACCTAACCTGTTGGAGCGCTGAAGAAAAACACAAATTAAAAAGACTTAGTTAACTGGAAATGTGCTCTTGTTAGCAGTATATTTGAGTAAAATAAAAGGTCAAGCTCATCCAAGGAAAAATATTTAGAACTTATCTAACGAATATAGCTGTATTACAAACTCAAAGGATGTGAATGCTGATAGCACAACAGAAAAGCTCAAAATGGCACTGGAGCCAGTCCGCATATGTACATATTAAAACAAATTCTTAAAACAATGGAAATTGCCCTATAGGTGCATGCTGCAGAGGAATACCAAACCAGGACAAAACATCTGTCCAGTACTCCATGGTTTTCAATGGTTCTCTTACCCATATCAATCAGTGACCAAACTCAACACTAATCGATCACCCACAAAATAACACTTGAGAAAAGATACGTGCCTTTTTTATTTACCTTAGAAATCTTGCTATTAAAATCAGTCGGTAAAACCATAGTTATCTTTAAAAAAATTTTTTTATTTTTTTCTTGGAATCACTAAATGTCGAGACTAAATTAGCAGTATGGAGTATAATTCGCCTAATTAGCTATGAACGCGAAAATTCACAAGATGGCCAAACGATTCCTGTTCTCAATAGATTTAACTAAGGCATACAATTATGTCTTCATGTAGTTAACTCTACCGCGTTGCTTTTTTGGTTGCTGATCGAAACACTCTAAAAGACTTACCAAAATAATGACTAGTAACTAAAACTATCGACGCTGAACGAATAAGCATATGTAACGTGAATAAGAAAGAATAAATACGCACTGAAAGCGCTTACTTGAAACAATGGCATTTTTTTCCTCTCAATAAACACATCTATTGTGTAATCACGTTTTTATTAAAAGACAAAAACCCTGGTTAGTTACAACCAATCACTTCTATTCCTTTGCCTCCAATGGTATGTCCATTCATGACGAAATCCCCCTTGAAACCGACCAAATTCCAGTAAATCCAACATGCCATTCATTTCATTAGTATTGCTGCATTTGTCTCACGAAAATACTAAAGTATGAAAATATCTATTGACACTCTTTTATTCCTATACGTTCTCACTGCAACATAGGGCTTCAAGCTAGAGCTGTGAAGTTTCGGTGGCAGTAGTGTTTATTCACTTTTGCGGGATGGGGTTGCTAACCTCATGCCCAACCCTCCCTCTTTACCAATCTTATTACTGGCCTAGCCAGGTAAAGGAGTGTGTCGACTGGGGATCGAACCCCGGACCACCTGCGTGTTCGATGAGCATTCTACCTCTGTGCCACCGACGCACTAAATAACCTTTATAGCGAAGACTTATTGAATTCTTTACAAGATAAAGAATGCGAGCACATTAGCCTTTGAAGCAGTCCTGGGCAACTGCTTTATTATAATATTCTACTTCCCTGTATATCCTTATACATAATACACTGTCGTCAGAAGATCACTGTAGCTTTTAAGTTATACCTTTAAAATATATAGTAATAATTTACTGTTCACAAGGTAGTTCAGCTAAATAAGTTATTAAAGTGAAATCAGACAATAAAAATAACAGTTCAGTTCTAAGTGACATGAGAGCGTTAATTCCATCCTTACTTTGTTCAGCCAACAATAAAAAGCTTCATGTATACCATGTTTATGTTTAATCACACACACTTAAAGACTTGCGGGCAAAAACCAACAAACTGGCATAATAGGCCTGAAGAGAAGACAGAACTCCAGATGAGCATAGAGAAGACGGATGTGATGAAGATAACCAACCAACAAAGACAACAACCAACACCAATCACCATCAGCGGGAGAAACTTGACAGAGGTTACTTCCTTCACTTATCTAGGAAGCACGGTTTCAACCACAGCCAGGCGGGACAGATGAAGCCAGTTGGAATTGAAATAGCAAGATACACCTTTATCGACGTGAAACCAGAGTGGAAATCTTCTGCACTCACTCAGCATAAACAACAAGATTCGGATTTTCAACACAAATGTGAAGTCACTTCTTCTATACGTGTCGGTAACTTGCAATGCGTATCAGTCACGAAAGGGATTTCCAACAAGTTACAGACTTTTATCAACAGCTGCCTTTGCTGGCACCATAATAAAGATCAAATGGCCAGCCAGAAAGAATAAGCAACAAGGAACTCTGGCTGGGAACAAACCAACCAAGAGCCGATTGCACAACAAATATGTGGGAGAAGATGGAAATGGATTGAGCATACTTTGAGTATGCCATCGAATTACATCGTACTCAGTGCAAACCATTGCTTGAGTGGAATCCGGATGGGAAATAACGACTTGGGCATGGGTCCGAGGTTGACATTGAGGAGATGAGAGATTATGGTCAATCGTGGACCCAGCTGAAGAGGACAAAGTGGAGATGTGATATTGAAGCTCTGTGTCCCACTTGGAACCCAAAGGAATAATAATATAATAGTAATACCATGGGAACGCTTATCTTTCATTTTTGAATTCATTTTAAAGCTGAGCGTTCATTTATTTTATTAGAGTTAAACGTTAGTTATATTACATTAAACTACAGTGGTTTGTTATTATTTACAACGTTGTAAATCAGGGTTATTATTTGTTTGAGATAATTTTGCATTTCACGTTGACTGATTATACTGGACCCAAATGCTCAGTCTGTGTTAAACCCATTGCACAAGATCTGGCACTCGTGACCCAATGCGTCTAGTAGATAATGCTTTAGCGTTTGGAACGATGGATGCTGGGTTCATGTCTCAACGCGAACACCACTACTCACAGGGGATTGCAGACGACTCACAAATAAGACGAAATGAGCATCTTGCATCCCACTGCTAGTCGTCATCTACCAAATAACACAGTAATTATTATGGCACTCTATGTACTGGTAGTTTTATCACTCTTTTATAACATGCATGATTCACGTGTTTTCTGTTGATTACGCATATAAGAAACCTTAGACATGAGTTGAGTAAGAAACGATGTTCAATGAAACACAGCATCATATAAGTGCCTATGATAAGGTGACAATTTTCAAACCAGTATAAATATGATGGGTCTGGTTAATTATATCTGCGTCGGTGGCACAGTGGTTAGGACTCTCGCCGACCATGCATATGGTTCGGGGTTCGATACCCTGCCGACGCACACCCGATATCTATGGTCGGCCTGCAAAATTTGGGCTACCGATATCCATGATGAAAATGCCATTCTTGTACTGAAAATACGATGTGGCATCAAGCTGTAATCAAAAATTAAAATTTTAAAAATTTTAGAAAAATTAAGGAAGAAGGGAGTTTGGCATTAACTATATCCCTGCTACTCAGGACAACTTTTACAATGAAGCAGGATCAAATAAACTATCTGAACGACCAGTTGAAGTCGACCATACAATCCAAGTTAACTTACCTTGTAAGAATAATAACACAAACTAGAAAGTAATAATCTAAAATACAAATATTTTCTATCGTATAACTTACTGTGAATTCCGATCATTTACTAATCTCAATATTAAGTAGTTTATTTGGTGAGCTGAAACAAAATGTCGAACAGTGAACTAAATTTAAAGATTACTACATGTATGATAGTGTTTCATTTGAGTACCAGCAAATACAACTTTCTATCCTTCTCTATTACCATTTTGTGAACACTAATTATTATTATTGTTTCCTTTAATTCTTAGAGGAACACAGGGCTTCAGCCGTGCGTCTCCATTGCGTTCGGTTCTCTGCTAGAGTCTTCACCTGCCTCCAAGTCTGTCCACACATTTTCATCTCCTTTTCACATGACCTCCTCCAAGTCACCCTTGGACGACCAACTCACCTCTTCCCTTTCGGTTTCCACTCAAGGGCTTGTCTAGTGATGTCTAGTGATGGTTTCTTCAGAGTATGGCCAATCCATCTCCATTTCTTCCTGCATATTTGCTTCACAATCGGTTCCTGCTGTGTTGGTTCGCTCCCAGAGATCTCTGTTGCTGATCTTTTCTGACCGGCCATCTGATCTTGAGTATTGAGCGAAGACAACTGTTAATGAATGTCTGTAGTTTGTTTGAGATGCTCTTTATGACGCGCCAAGTCTCTGATCCGTATAGTAAGTAGCACTGACTTCACATTGGAGTTGAAAATCCGGATCTTATTTTTGATGCTGAGTGCTGTTGACCTCCACACAGACTTGAGAGTAGTGAAAGCTTGTCTTGCTTTTCCGATTCTTGCTTTGATATCCTCGTCAGTTCTGTTCGCCTGTAGTTGAAACGATGCTTCCTAGGTATGTGGGTAAAGGAGGTTTTTTCTTTCAGGTTCCTTCCATTTATGCTGATTGTTGTCTGTTGTTGTTGTTGGTGTTGGTGGTGTTGCCCAGGAATCTTCATCACTTCTGTTTTCTCTATGTTCACCTGGAGTCCTATCTTTGATGCTTCTTCTGCCAACTTGTTGCTTTTCGCTTGCATATCTTCCAGTTTGTGGGAAATCACTGATGGTATACTGAAAACCTTATGATAAATACTTCAAGATATTAGTGGATTATCTGATTAATTCTAGTTAAGATTATGTAATTATCCGGATTCATTGGCTTCAAAACAATGAGTTATATTCAGCGATTAGTTTGAGGGACAATTGTGACTACAAGTTTGTGTTATAATAAAACAAGTTAACCTCTTGTAAACAGTGAGTAGTGTTGCTGTTTTGTTTTTTTCGATTCCTGATATCCTTTCAACTGGACTCATTGTGCAGTGAGAATTAAATACCTCAGAAGACAATTTTCGGTAGTCTTAGTTTCACAAGCCAAAACTGATATAACGCTTGACGGCTGAAGTTGAAATCGGAAACTAACTAACTAACTCTGAAGGCTACTATCAGTACAAAGTTCTGACGATTATTTGACTAATTTTGACCTACAAGGGAAAAATGCGTTGAATTAAGTGACTGACTAACTACTTACACACTCCAAAACATGTTAAGATGTCAATAATGCACAGTAAATCTTAGTGAAAGGAGAATTATCACGACAAATGAGTATTCACGCTATATATATTTCATTGTCTTTCTGTCTTGTTTCGCGTGATTTTAACTTGAAATAGAATATTATCATTTTCAAATATTGTTAAGAGTGTAAGCGTTGTGGAGTAATCAACAAACACTGAGACAAACACTCGACAGTTATCACTTGTCTTTCAGGAGAGAATAGGTATTAAACTCAACTCTAATGTCTTCACAAAACTAATTTTTAAAACTTCGCAAAAACAAACGAACTAGAAATCATTCTAATTTCCTCCTAATAAGACGAGTTCCCCTTACTGATTAAATGTTTAGCTCTTTGTGAATCAGAATTCACCTGGAGACATAAGTATTTTTCAATGACCTGTAAAAACTACATATCGTTGGAACTTCCAAGACATGAAGGTGAAATTACAATAGAGGAAGTATACAGAATAAAATACATTCTCTGTAGATATCGTGACAAAGAAACTAGTCGCATATTCTCCATTGAAATAAACAACATAGGCTTCCTTTCATTTGGTCGCTAATAAGTTAACCATATTTAGATACGGTGTTTTCACCCTATTCAGATACCTAGTTCAATTTTGTTGTTGTATTATTATTACTATTCGTTTTTATGAGTTGTTATTTGTTTTACCTAATATATTTTCTGGATGATCTAATGTCACTGTGGCATTAGATATTGGGAGTAAACCAACAAGAAGTCCTATTCCGTACTTGTTATCTTACACTAATCACTAAGTTAGATTTTCTTTACCATGATGTTGATCATGGCTGTTTGATATTTTGAGCCTATTTCAAGTAATACTCAAACCAGAGGTATTACCACTGAATCATATAGGTCGCAAATAATATGCTATGAGTCTGAAAAATGTACAGGTCTCGGTCATTTAGGTGAATTTTTATCGGCTTTACAGGCAGACTGTGCTGATCAATTCAAAAAAGTATGGTATTTGGCTTCAGGCTGTTTTTTTTAAACGAAACAGTGCTAAAACACAGCACTACAATACATAGTTATATACTAGCTTAGTGATATATATATATGTGTACTCATGTAAGACATCGTCTCAGTAACATGGAACTGACCTTTCAATTTTAGCTGAATTGCACTCAGTTACTTCATGTTACGTCATCCATTCTGCCTATTTAATTTCGCTTCACTTCTTACTGCTATAACTCTATTTTGTGTAAGGTCACACTTGTTACAAGTTGGCTCTTTTATATATATTTACTGTCATTAATATATTAATGATAAAGTCCAACTGTAGCAACTGTAACAAGTTACTTATTTTGACCATAAAACATCTTATTTCCCATCTGATTGCATTTGATTGATAACACTAATATTGCGAATATATTCATTCAGACATCTATAAAACACAAAATAATTGAGCAAAGAATATCCTTTTCGATAAATTCCTCTTCTGGCTCTAAAATTATATCTTTACATACATAGAATATTCTAGAATAGTAGTCAATATCAATATTAGTGTTTTTTAAAGAATATCGATTTGTAAAGTAAGATTAATGCAATTATAGTTCATTAAAAATGCTTAAATTATAATAATAACAAAGATGCAGTAGCGAATAGAATATCAACTAAAATTAGGAAAATTCCACAAAAATTGAGGATCATTCAAACCTAGATGGCCAAGGTAAGGATTACTAAATATTGCTGAGGCTGTTAGGATCCATATTAAGAAGCCTGATTTGTGCATCCAAAAGAAGTTAGTTCATACATTATCCTTACCTTGGCCATCTAGGTTTGAATGATCCTCAATTTTTGTGGAATTTTCCTAATTTTAGTTGATATTCTATTTGCTACTATATCTTTATTATTATTATTATTTAAACACTGATATTATTTCTGAGTGTGCATTATCTTATGTTGATTTTATTCAAATGTCTAATCAATTTCACTCATGTATATAAATGAAGCAAGAAAATTGTGTGAGTGCATTGATATGATTATGAGCAGTAATAGTTTGTGCTCGAAAGGTGAGCAAATATTACTGTATAACACTGTGTGATTTATCAAAATAAAATCTTATGAATAATGGAGTTATACTCTACCGCAGTGCCCAAGTTTTATCCTTGTAGCAGATATGATCAATATTCTGTAATTTTTAATGATATTTCATACTTTTGGATTGTAATGGTTTACTGTTTATGCCAAATTATTGACTGTAATATTTATTCCATGTAGGTCAATGTACCTCACATGTGGCAAATTTAAAAATGCCATCATATTTCAGTTTATTTAATACACTTAAACAAATGAACACGGTTAAAGACATTTTTTCTTACATATAATCACTAATTATGTAATGATAGAGTTTATTATTGATAATTATCATTAATAATTAGGAGGAACATCATTTCTTCGATTATTTTTTAATGATGTTATTAAGAAGGTGGTCTTATTTAAATATTTTCTTTCATGAATACAGTAATTTATGGCTGCTCTCTCTCCTCTCCCCCTCCCCACCGACATACAGATTCACTCCCTCTTATTTATGTTCTACCCTTCAGCTGACTTTCTTTAGCTAATGTTCATGTTTACTAAGTACATAGTTGTATCATTCAAAGATTATACCTTTTAGTATCGTTTTGAAATTAAGCATTGTACTTAATTAAAGGTAATCATCGTTTATTAGTTATAGTGGAATGATCTCATTAGCATAATGAGTGTCAGTCGCTGTTTCATAATGAAGACAAAACCACTCTGTGAGAGACTTTTGCCTACTTACCCGTTGCAAAGATTATCAAGCTGTTTCCATTTAACGGAACCCAATAAGAACATAGATTCTGATGAAACTTGGGAATATCTTCAGTAATATATTAGAAAACTGGATGAAACTCATCAATATTATCTAAATTACTAAATATATCAACATGTATTCATATTTCCACCATCAACGGGAGGGATTTGAAAGAGGTTACTTCATTCACTTATCTAGGGAGCATTGTCTCAACTACAGGAGGAACGGATGAAGATGTCAAATCGAGAATCGGAAAGGCAAGAAACACATTCATCAACCTGAAACCAATCTGGAAATCTTCGTCACTCAGCATCAACAACAAAATTCGGATTTTCAATACAAACGTCAAGTCAGTTTTGCTATACGGATCAGAAACTTGGCGGGTCACAAAGAACATTTCCAACAGCCTGTTGCAGACCTTTATCAACAACTGTCTTCGTTCTATACTGAAGATCAGATGACCGGAAAGAATCACCAACAAGAAACTATGGGAACAAACAAAACAAGAACCAATCGCCCAACAAATATGCAGGAGAAAGTGGAGATGGATTGGACACTCGCTGAGGAGGCCACTGGGTGACATTGTGCGTCAGGCCAATGCTCGAGTGGAACCCGAAAGGGGAGCGGCGAGTGGGACGTCCAAGGGTGACATGGAGGGGATCGTGTGAAGAAGAGTTGAAACAGTATGGACTAACATGGATGCAGGTGAAAAGTACAGCAGAAGACAGAAGCAAGTGGAGACGTGCAGCTGAAGCCCTATGTTCCACTAGGAACCCAAAGGAACAATAAAATAATAAAATATTCATATTTCACAGTAGGGTGGTAAACGACCTATATATATATATAAACTATCAAAGAGTCTACAAGCTGGATGAACAGTGAAAATTAAAAGAGATAATGGAGGTGAACAAACGTTCAGGGTCATTCAGCCAGTTGATAAAAGAGTTGGTAGTCAGTGGCAATGTAACGGTAAAAGTAGGCTAGCTGTGTTCTCTTAGAAGAGGTTACTGATGCAACAGATATCACACTGGAAAGGTTCTTATCTAACATTAAGATAGTGTTGCACTTCTTATAGAATACCAGTTTGAAAGCAGACAAATTTGCTAGTAAAAATATGCGAAAGTCGAAAGTAACCTCTGAAAAAGGACTACTAAGGTTAATCAAGATTATTGATTTACAATGACTAATAACTTAATTGGGTAGAATACAAGAGACAGGTATGATGCACACTGGATAACCCATAATAAACTTGCTTATCTTTCAAATAGAAATATAATCCTTTCATTGTGATCGTAGACATATTATTTTGATCAATACAGATTTTTAAACTCTGTGTACTTTAATTATTTAAAACTGAGATGTTCAGGTAATATCTGAGTTATGATAAGGCTTATCGCTAAATACGATAGTTTGAATGAAGTAGTTTTGTTAGTCTTACCAGTCTGTGGCAGTAAATGTTACTTGTTAGTCATATCTAGGCAGCTGGTTTCAAAGTTTAACATATAAAACCGTATTTTCATGGTTTTATGCTAGTAAATGTGGCCTATTGCATCAGAGATGCGTTAGTTTTAATTGTATCCTAGTGGCTCTCATTCAAACTGACGTATTTTGGGGTGGGGGTGTTTTATCATCACTTATCTCAATGAACCAGGTGACTATACTAGAAAACCAAATGATCCTGTCATAACATACGGTAGTATGCCCTTTTGTTGAAGATTATTTAAAATGTCTTAGCTTACGTGGATGGTATATTTTTCTTAATAAGCTAAAAAGCACTAAATCTTGTGAACACTTAAATGGAGATTGTGAAAATATTCAATATGCATTTCTACTACTCAACTTCTAATTGCTGCCTGATAATTGACGTTTATTTGTATTTCTTATGACGTATGAAGCTATTTTAGTATTGCAATAACTTAACTCACCTGATAAGTTATTGTTTCTATGTCAGTCTGTGGATTTGAATGCCACTTTTATTCCTGCATTATGGCACTCAAACCGACAAACTAATTTAGAAATAAGCTTTGTCGGTTAAAGGATCCTGTGAAGCCAATTAAACAAAACAGTTTAGCTTATCTAATAACCTGCCTACAATGGTTGTCAGGTCAAATATATAGGTGAAATTAGAAGAACGTGGTCAGTCAGACTAGCGCAGCATAAAAACCTTGTAAAATCTGGATTAGTTGACCCGAATATAATAATAAGAAATCTGGAGAATAGCTCAGTAGCTATAGCACCACATGCAATTACACACAACCATACAATAGGACGGGATAAGATGACAGTTTTAAAATCTAATGTAACAGAATGGAGGGAGAGATTGATAACGAAAGCTTTATTTATCGAGTCAGCTGCATATAGGTGTAATAGGAATGTTTCAGCACCTTTTCCAGACATCTGGAAAATTTTACTAGCCCCAACGACAAATAGGAGAGACTTCTCTTCAAAAATTTAAAGCAATTAGTTCCCTTTATGAATTTCGACAACACAATAAGAAAACGTAGTTTATCTGAAACGTGTAATGTATTGGCGCCCACACCTTTTGCGTCTCCCTACCCATTATTTGTGACCTTGACCTGTACACAATCTGATCTGTATTGTAATTATTCATGCCTTCTTGCCTTCTATAAAACTGTGTATGACAAGTACGTGTGTGATCAGAATGTCCGAAATGTGTTGCGCCAATACATTACACGTTTCAGATAAACTACGTCTTCTTATTGTGTTGTCGAAATAGGAGAGAATAAAGAAAACTATAAAACTCAAGTTTTGAAGTCGTGTGATTATAATTGATATGATTATGAACAATAAATTGTGGTCGAAACGTCATCCAGTAAATAATACTGTTTCACTGTGTGATACATCTAGTGGGCCATTGGATTGGGTCCCAGTGGCTCAATGGTCTACGAGCTCGCCTTGTAACCAGAAGGTCCTGGGTTCGAACCCCGGTGGGTGCGTACTGTCAAGAGTCCCAAACTAGGACGAAACAGCTGTCCACTACTCCCAGGTTTTCCAGTGGTTCTCTAATTGATGTCAGCTCATGATGAAATCCTGTAACCAATATATCTAATAAACAAATTAACATGGAAGTACAGAAGGAGATTTTAGATACCTTTACGAAGTTGTTTACCACTGACCTCTCAGTACAGTCAATGTATTGTGAAAAGACACAAGAAATAATTGAAGCGCTTTAAAAAGTTTACTGGGGTTCTAGATGAATGTTTCCTTTTACAAATGATCAGTCAGCAACTATGTGGAACACATTATTAGACATGTTCATGAATGGTTATCACAATCATTCTTTCTGAATTAATTGAGCATAAAATAAGTTCACAAGCAGTACATGAACATTGTCTGAACTAAATAAATCCAATGATAAACAATGCAACGGATGAGCTCAAATAAAAGTAAAGAAATCCTAGTGATTTTCTAGTGAAGAAATAGATTAAGCAAGATATTTTGTATTGAATCATAACAGAATCAGAGGTTCAACAAAACCAGCTGTTCATAAATATTACAATGAATGTTAAAAAGACTTATTGTTATGATAGTTGAAAGGCCTTGTTTTACTACGAGACAATATTTTCTCAGACAAAAAGAAAAGAACAAATGAGTGAAAATCATTCAAGAATGTAACCAATTTCCATCGAAAAAACAAACAGTAAAGACAAACTTTGCACAATCTTATTGTAAATATACAAGTGAATAGATTAGTTGGAATGTATTAGCTCTCATAAATTAGTGCACCTATTTTTTCCTTAAGTCATTTTCTCATGATAAGTTATAGGTGATATTCTCTCATACACTCTATTGGATTGGTTTTTAAAATAAAAATTTAAGTACAGTAAAGTCGATAGAGGGTTTTACTCACTCAAAACAGTATTCATCATGAACACTAACAATACACTCAGTAATATGAAGTATTTATTATTCCTAATCGTCTGAATAACAGAAATCTATTGTTATCATTAACTCTCAAAGCAAGCAAAAGGATCCAGGTTTTGGCATCTACTGAATATTGTTTCTACGTTACCATTGATGACCTTGGTCCCGAACGAGCGAAACGGCCCTCCGATGTTTAGATCACATCGATCTGGGTAACATGCACTACTAACTGGTGTGTGTCGTATACAACTACTCATCTTAGTCAATCAGTAGTGATAATTTTTATTACATTCATTTCAGTTTGCTGTTAGTGTGCTTAACACTTAAGCATTTTCTCATTGAAACTGTCTTGGCTGACAATGAGGTGAATCAACAGTATTATTTTGTAGCTTTACGCTGTTTTAATTTATTTATTGTATGAACAACTATACGAATATCTTTCTACATTTCGTTTGTTTATTTTTCTAGAAGAATATCTTTTTAATACTGTGTAATTTTCGTGCTATAAAGAAAAAAACAAGTATAGAAGCTGATTTGTTTGTGTAGAAGCCTTTTACACTTTTCAATCATGTTGTTCAATAAAACCTGTCTGTTTTTCTTCCGTTCTATAAGCCTGGTTATTATGTATAAGAAATACGCCAACATTATTTATTTTAATCAATGAAGTGTTTTCCCTTCTGGTTGAATTCTGTGCTTTTCACTACTTTGACCTGACCTTAAGATAAACCATTCTCTTCTTTAACCTTTGAAATAATGACATCATATAAACAAGACACATCTTTTTATCAGTTAAAAGCCAAATTTACTTAATTTTTATAAGATGCAAAGTCTAAATGAATACATGGGAATAGAATTGCAGTTGAACTGCAAGTAACGCTTTTATATTAAGTGAAAATTCACTGAATATTCGAAATGTTTAGGTAGTTTAATGTGGTAACAACGGCATAAAAGTGGTTGTTTTTGAAGGGTAGATAATTTTCACTCAAAAAAGCTTCAAATGAAGGTGTATTTTCTTTAATAATGAGAAAAACTGTTAATGATTTCGGCTTCTGAATTAGATTTCAATACGAGCTATTTTATTGCATCAGTATCTGTGCAGACAGTAAAAGAAAATCACTCTTGATGATAATGACTGATGGCTAGAAATCCATGGTTTTTAAATTTTAGTCACCTTATAAATTTGTTCGTCGTCTAATTAATCTTCCTGCTAAACATTTTTTGTTCAAAGATGAATCAAAGGAGCTTCCACAGGATACAGAGTCTCTGTAAATAACGATGGGTATGTATCCTTAAAAATACGATATAAGTTTGCTAACTACTGTGTCCTGAAAATCTTGTAAACAGATTTCGTACATTAAAAAATCAAACATAAATTTTTAAAAATTCTTAGTAGTACTTTTTTGGATTCATGAGGGGTATATTTTATTCAGTAATCAAGTTTCCAACAACTTTTCTTTCAAAATGACGTCCCTAAAATATTATGAATAGATTTGTTTTTGAAACAACCCCTTTGCATCACAGTGAAGATTAACAGATATGAATGCTGACTTTTATAAATGTATTGTGTTAACCTTCTGCTCTTGCTAAACAACAGAAAATTTTATCGATCTAGTTAATTATGTCTCATTTTTAACTGTTGAAAGAATAAGTTGACTCTGTAGGCTATTTAACGTTTTGTACCTGTGCACTGAAGGCTTAGTGATGCATAATTCCACAAATTATTGATAAAATGTGGAAAGGAAAGTTTAGTGCAAATTACTAGATAAATCATTCATGTAGCAAACAAGATATGCTTTAGATGACGAATAAACACCAATAGATGAGGAGAAACGTTTTCTTCCCCTACTACTACGAATTGTAGTAGGATATTTGGTAGTCTTGTATGAAACCTTTTGTGTTATAAGAGAGTTACACTTTACACCAGCCTTAGTATAAATGACGTACTAAAATACCAGCTCAGTCAGTACCATGCGTAACTTCTAAGTACTGACAACAAAAACTCGAATGAAAAAAGGCTCAATTATTCGGAAATATGCTCTCATGAGCGATATTTTTTGAATAGCATAATTGTTAAAATTTATTGGGGAAAGTATTTTTGAAATTATCAACCTAATGTGACTGAACCACAAACTCTGAGGATGTGTGTGTGTGTCAACCAGCACAAACGGAAGTCATAAAATGGTTTCAAAGCCTGGTTGTATGCCTACCTTATAAAGCAAAACTTAATACACCTTAAGCATTCACAGGCAGGCTAGAAGTTTATTTAACTAACGCTTAGTTAACGCACTTTGATCTATTCATTTTGGTTTCAGTTGTATTTTGATGCTGGCAAGGTTGAATACGGTCTCTTCTGTGACCTCTGTTTTTAACTATGCAATCTCACTGATTCAATTCCTTACTTGGTAATCCATGGATATAAAGGAAGTATTTCACTCGTTTATTTTATCTTTATCAATGTCCTTATTGTTGTGGAATATGAATAATACCTACATTTGTTATATAAATAGGAATGCATATAGCTTTGATACACTCGGATTATTGTTTATCAAAGAACAATTAGATTTCGTGTTCATTTGGTTTATCTATACCCATGACACTCATTAAGCCTTTGTTAAATACGTTTTCACTGATAAAAGAATATAAAGTAAATGATTAAAAACCCATTGTGAAATATATATTAACACTAATAGTAGTAAGTTACCTGTAAATATAAATACTACTCCTAATGTGAACGAAATAGTTGGAAAAGATTTTCCAAACTAGTTTTAGCCAGATTTCATTTATGTATTCAGCATATATATATATATAATATATATATATATATATATTTATATATATGGACTTTTGGTTTCCAATTCAGTTTATATGTAAGTTGATCCAGTAAGGTCTTCAAATACTTACTCATGAACGAAATTTAAACCTTAGGCTTGTAAAAGTTTCATATATTTGCACTGTATAGATAGTTTAATAAACTAAAATTTCCTTTTAATTTGTATGGCACCAGCTAGTATTAAAAATGTCTTGAAACAGCCTATATTGACTTAAATTTGCAATTTTCACAGTTCGAGATGAAATTTCATAGTAATCTCTTTTGGAAACCAGAATCGTTCAGATCTCACCATCAGGTATGGCTGATGCCATAAATGACAGTCAGGAAAGTCGGCAAAAATACATGAATTCAGAAGGTTTCAACTGATTTGGTTCAAGTATTGAAATGGCATACGCCAAATAACTCCAGTTTGAGTGAGCACCACTTGGACGCAAGCTAAAACGAAGAAGTTCTAAAGCAATAAGCCGCATATAGAAGCATAGAATCGCAAAAATGCAATTTTAAGGCATGGGTATGACTATGAAGCAGCATTTACTGTTACAGACACGCGAGAATTCTGAAGTCTTCCAAATAAATACCTCAAAAAATTTCGCCAATTCATAATTTAATGTAGAATATTTAGATATATTACTTATATCATATTGTGAACGTAGCAACGCCTTAGCAGGCATCTTTGTTAAGATATGTTGTAAACACACTCATTCGGTTCTGTGAGCTGAGTCTCACCAGGTGGACCGTTGGTAAGCTCGTCTCCAAACTAGAGAATAGGCTTTCTGGTGTTTAGATCACAGTGTACTGAGCACCACTATCTTGGACTGCAAATGTCCTATGTGGAAGGCTAGGCCATAAACAATCTGGATTAGGGAAAAATAAGCTATGAGAGGATCGATTACAATACTACCCGTAATCATCCTACAAAGTCATGAGTGGTAGTCACTTCTGTACCTCAACTTAATCGACTTTGAAAAGGCTTTTGAAAACGTTGACTATGAAGTTGGCTACTGCCTTGATACTATGGATTGTCGTGCCAAAGACATTTCTGAGCCTTGTTCAGCAACTGTATGACGTTGCCACTTAATAGGTAAATCATAAAGAGAAGCTCACTGAATATTTTGAAGTAAAGACAGGAGTTAGACAGTGCTGTCTACTACCGGTAATTATCTTCCTGACTGTGATGGACTGGATCACATAACCGATAGTGCAGAGTGATAAAACGAGCGTACGCAATGCCGACAGAAACACTCTAGAAGACCCTGACTTCGTGGATGATTTCTGACAGGTGCTGCACAACCTGAAAGATTTAAAGGTGGAAGCCAACAAATTAGCAGATGAGGCAGAGGAGACTTTAGGTAAAAATAGAGTAAATGGAGGGGATGATGTTAACTTCCAGCTGCAATAAGCACCATTAACCGTCAAATGGGAAATATTCGAGGAAGTTATCTCTTTCTCTCACTTATGCGGCATATTTCCAACTACAGGTAAGCGGTACGGATGTGGATTTGAAATGTACGATCGATAGGGAAAGCAGAACAGGTGCTTATACTCTTAAATTAGGGTTGAGAATAACAGCACTGAGCACGAGGATGAATTTCCAACATCAATATGAAATTAGTGCTTCTCTATGGTTCGGAGACTTGACATGTGCGCCACCAACAGCCGATCGCAGACATTCCTCGACAGCTGCCTTCATTCTATACTTAACATAGCATAGCCAGCCACAAGGGATGAACAAGGAATAACTCTCACTGACACTGAGACAGCCAAAAAACCCTTGTTCTAACGACCTTTTCATCTACTGTTATTCCCTTGGGTCCCGAATGGAACAAAGAGCCTCAACAGAACATTTCCATTTCTTCCTGTTCTCTTCATCCTCTCACCAGGTCCCACGAATATCCATAATCCTTCATCTCCTCCATATTACCCTCGGACGCCCAAGCCATCTCTCCTTACTCAGGTCCCACTTGGGGGCCTAGCGTGAGATGATATTCTCTGGTCTCCTCGGAGTGTGTTCGATTCATCTCCATCTTCTTCGTAAGTTTAGTGAGCAGTAGGTTCTTGACTGGTTCGTTCCCAGAGTTTCCTGTTGCTAATTCCTTCTGGTTAGTCATTCGATCTCCAATATGAAGCCACTGCAGCCACTGAAAAAGGTCTGAAGCCTGTTGGAAATGCTCTTCGTGATACGCAATGCAAGTCTCTGAGCCATATGGAAGAAGGGACTAAATTAACATTAGTTTTCCAAACCGCAATCTTGTTCTTTGTTGTGCGGAGTGCAGAAGATTTCCAAACTGATTTCAGAGTGATGGAAGACCGCCGATTCTGGTTTCAATGTGGTCATCTACGCTGTCACCCGTAGTTGGAACAATCCTTCGTATATAAAAGAGGGAAGTGACCTCTTTCAAATTTATCCCACTGATGCTGAGTGGTTTAATATCTTCATCGCCTGTCTTCTCTCTGTTGACGTGAAGTCCGAGCTTCACTGACTACCTCTTCTGACTATTTTGTTAGTTTTCGCCCGTAAGTCTTCGAGTTTACCCGACATTAGGCATAACTTGTCCACGAAGTTCAGATCTTCTAGAGTCTTCTTATCGGTCCAGCGCATTCTTGCCTTCTCTCTCCCCATATACGGTATGCCACCTAATCCAGTCCATAATACTTAGGAATATCATTAGTGATGGTAGGCAGCCTTGTCTTCCTTTTGTCTTCACTTCAGAGGCCTCTCTGTGTCTTCCGTTGTGAACCATTTGACATGTTGAAGTTTAATAGTTTCGGCCATGCCACTTTGTTAGAGCAGTTTCCAAATTACTCCGCTGTCAACATTATCGAAGGCCCTTTCAAAGTGGATGAAATTTGATGATGACGCGTAGAGTTGCAAATAACTGGAGGCAAATGAAGATGTGTTAGAAACAAACTAAGGAAAAAATCTGAATGACATTACGTGTGCCAGACCCTAGAGTGGAGCTCGAATTAGAATCCATGGGCTGGCTGTTTGATTAGGATATAAAAACGATTGTTGGAAGATGGGATGAATGCTCACAGGCATTCATGAGGCAGGCTGAGAGTAGTGACGGGGGATAGTTTGCAACTACTATGTGACGCCTAAGCCCTACGTTCCACTTGGAACACAGCAAGGTCTAATAAATAGTAGTAGCACTAAACATCATTTGCAATATCTACAGAACTTTATTTGTTCCCGCCCTCCACGTCCATAATAAAATTATCTGGAAAGCTATACGAAACATCTAAAATATGTGAAAGAACGAAATACCTCAAGTAACATCGCCTTATTCATTCACCCATGCAATTAAAGGTTTCAATGGTCAGATCACGAAGAATAAATAGGGAAAATGATAACACTTTAACTTTCCTCCAGCCTACAGACCCACAATGTAATTGATCTCCTTTCGGAATCTTGAAACAATGTTCATTTCACTGCCAATAAAATAACTAAGGGAGTGCCAGAAACCTTTTAACAGTCAAACTTTTATTGTGAGGCTATTAAAAAAAGCTCTCATGACAAACAGTTCTAAGGCGTCCAGCAAAGCTTGAACAATTGAGGAGGTAAATATTCTGCACTGAGGTTCACTAAAGATCTAGAACTACTCCGAGGCAAGCATGGAGAAATCAATCTGCTTATATAAAATCTTAACTAGGATACTGAGTATTAAAAAGGAAGTTTTAGATTGATGAATCTAACTTTGTGAATATCGCGAGGCGCTTATGTCTTTAGGTAAGCCAGACACTACTTCATGTCTCTTTGCAGCCTTCCCTCAAAAGAGCGTTGTCAGAGGTATAACTCTCCGTCTGATAACCATATGCAAGAACACTAGGCACGACAGTTGTCTAAAAGACAAGCCATTCCTGTAATCGTTATCACACGAGACCTGCAAATAATCTCTCATCACTAAGTTGCATGTCTAATCGGATAAAATAACCTTTAGGCAGTTTATTTCTCACGTTGATAACCAGCTTACTGCCTCACTTACTTTCCATGAGACAGCTGTTTGCTATTCCTTGTTAATTCCTTGTTTCTCATTTATATTACTGTTGTTATCATCACTTTACTTCCTTCGATAACAGGCTGGTTGAGGTCCTGAGTTATTTACATCAGGGACTCAATTCTTAAAATAAAATTAAAATTTTACATACAGTATCCCAACTTATTGTTGTCATTAGGGGACTTTTAAGAAATACAACTGAAAGGTAGCTGCAGTGACTACACCGTAGTCCATGCGAGATGGGGAGCCAATCCTCACCATCAAGTATAAGGAGAAAATAGATATTGGCCATCTTGTGAAATGTGTATTCGACTGAGAATAAAACAGCTGCATTTAGCAACGCTCTTCGTAGGTATTCATTCTGCATAACATTTAGCTTAGTTAACCATCTGCTTCATGGTGTCCTGACACAAAATCCCGATGCGTGACTTTGATTCTGTCTCACTGTCCGACAAATACCACTAGCATGAAAGTGTTAAAGGAATAAAATCTTCCGCATCTTTTGACCTACAGCTCGAAAATGTACTTATTTGTAATTATTTATAATCACCTAATGTCTTGCCTACATCAACAGTTGGAGTGATGATATAAGAGAAGTGACTGGCAGCAATGCTCACTTTTGTAATTGAGGAAGCAGTACCTGTCCTATGATTCAGTGATCTGAAAAAGTTCTACCAACAGTAACAAAGAACTTTGGCTAGGCCACTTATGTGCGATTTCCAGATTTTAAGTAAAATGCAGTGCAACAGATACGAGCACACATATAGTGCTTGCTGGCTGGTGCATGACGTGTCGTAGGGACGTAGTGTGGTTGGGGCTACCTAATTCCACGTTGCCGCCCAATTAAAGAGGTCCAAACGAAAACAGGCAATACGAGGAAAAAAGTGCTGAGATAGAACAACTATATTTTAAAAAGAGAGTATCTACTACTACCAATGAGACGAGAGAAATCAGAAGTTGTGTTTGTTTGTCAGGTGTTATGTAAACACATTCTGGTTCCTGAAGCCGACTTATTGCTTCACTGGGTGAGGGCGGTGCATTCCACCGAGAATAAATGCAGAGTGTGGGGTTGCTTCCAGCTCAGCTACGCAAGTGTACATTTTGTTTAAAAAAGCATTAAGTCTTAACCAAAATAAGTGGATTCCACTCGGCTTACAGCACTTTGTTGAACAACCCCGGAGATGAGTCTAGTTAAGTCAGTTGGAGTTGGTGTGTTCAGCTTGACTCAGGATAAGGCGTTTGCGCCAGATCAATTTACTACCGCTTGAGTCTTTGTGATGCAAGCAGTTAGTCTGAATGCAACTGAAACTTTCATGGGTGTAAGCTACAAGTTGAATTCGCCCACACAATGCCAACAATTATGCGAATGTGCGAGTAAATGTTACTCTGAGGAGGTACTTCGTAAGATTGCGGTAAAAACTCAATCAAGTGGGACGACAGTGGAGTTTTAGATTGTGGAAAAGCTACCCCGAGGAGTTGCTTATGGCGTTATTCCTCTTGTCCAATCACTTTTTTAGTTCGTAAATATCATTTTGACATTTCCTCTTGCAAATTGCTTCTACCTGTCACGGCGCTGGACGACGACTGTAATGTTGCATGATGGTTGAATGTTAACTGACTTTCAGGCCTAACCATTTTAAAGAGACAAATGATATGACCACAGGACGTTAGTTGGTTGATTTAGGCGGATACTTGCTCCTTTACAGTTATTCTCCACTTTGAATCCAGCCTCGACTGGATGATTTGATTTGTGCGCCTTCTTTGCTTCTCTGGACAAAATCTGCAGCACCTAAGTCATTTGGGAGTAGGCTTTTTAGTATTGTTCATAAATGATGTAGCTATATCACCTTGAGGCCTTTCAGGACGATAAAAAACTTGCAGTCGAACTATCCAGCCGGAAACACAACCAGAAACATTTACCTGGTCGACAAGTCTCTACTAACTTAGAAGCTCTTTCCTTGAGGCAGTCCATAACTCAGAGTTGCCGAAATGCTTTCCAATAGATTTTTCTTTTCCGTTTACTATCCCGAGCTTAGAAGTAATTATTTATGTGTATTTCCTCACTCGCAAGTAATCTTTCATGGTTGATTTTTAGTAGAGTCTTCATACTGGCTGAAATGATATGTATTAGGAACCAACAGAATATATATATGCTTTGTTGTTATCTTTTCACAACTTATCGTTGGGTTTCCAAATATTTTGAAATCTGACTGAGCACAAGGCACACAAATTCGATTCCACCTTAGTTTTATTTCTATTGAATATTTTTTTGTTTGTTTGTTTAGAATAAAGTAAAACACTAACCAATTGTCTTGGAGCTAACGCTATTTTGACCAATCAGAACCATGGATCGTGGTGAGCATATGAATGATACGGAGTGTGGTTATGTTGAGTCAGAAGAAGAAGCTAGGATGACGGAGAAGGACTTAGCGGAGGACGCGCAGTGGAAAATATTTCAGAAAAATACATTCACACGATGGGCGAATGAGCATCTCAGGAAAGTTGATCTACACATCGAGGATTTGGAGACTGATCTGAGTGATGGCTTGCGACTAGTTGCACTTGTCGAAATATTGTCAGGTCACAAATTTCGTCATATCAATAAGCGGCCGACATTCAAAACTCAAAAACTTGAAAATGTTACTACTGTTCTGAAGTTCCTCGAGGAAAATGAAGGCCTGCGTCTCGTCAGCATAGGTATTTATAAATTAAGTTATTCTTATATTATTTTAGATAGCAGTCACATAGTGGATTGCAACTTAAAACTTATATTAGGTTTAATTTGGGCACTTATCCTGCATTACTCTATATCAGTGCCTCTCATTGAAGATGAAGAAAACGTACCACAAGTAAGTACGCATTCAGTATTGCATCATGTTTTGAATAATATTGCATGAAATGCTCCTTTAATGCATTTCGTGACCAATTATCATCGTGAAAAGTCGACACCTTTGGTATTTCGTCGCACTTTTGCCTTATTCAAGACAAACATTTACAGCTTTCGTCCATGAACTAATGCAACTAGAATATGATTTAATAGCTGACACCAACTTGTAAGATTTTACGTACTGAAATAGATTAGCTGATTGATAAATGTACCAGACTGAGGCCTAGTTATTACTCCATAAGCCATGGATTACTGACCGTTTAACAGACCAACGTTTAACTTTGCAAGAAATTCTACGAACCTAAGTTCTGTCCATGATTTCCTATACGCTCACTTTCGTATCATTCATAGACTAGTAGGGTATTGAGGCTTGAGGTGCTACTTCAGTATTTACTTCTGTTTCAGTGGGAGTTTACAATCAAAATAATGCTGTATTCACAGATAATGTCGAACTTAACATTAGGAAATAATTGTGACAAGTTATGATGTGGCTAGTACATATTGTTAGATGGGTGTAAGATGAATAACTTCATTAGGTAATCATAACTGCCCCATTCACAGTCTTCATTTTGTCAATGAAAATGGGAGATCTGTGTTTGGATGTTATTTGACATAATATTCGTCTGGGCCATACGGAAGTAGTCATTCTAACAGACCATACCCTCTTTTGTAGGAACCGCAATGAGACAATTGTTAGATTGCAGCTTAAAGTTATAGGAAAGCAGTGAACCTGCATAACATAATTGAGACTGTTGGATGCGAAGAGGTTAACTCCGGTGGGATTCTGGTATGCCTCATTGCAGGATGAATAAATTTCTTGATAACAACCATGACCACTGGTAGCTACACAAATTAGAAAGAAATCAACACTAGGTAGTACCCACATATTCTACAGACCTTAGAAAGACTATAGTTAGTTAATCTACAAGGGAGATAGTATTTTAAAATCTTGAAAATGACGGTGACGTAAGTCGAAACTTTAAAGAGCATGTCAGCTGACTTAAAGCTATATTTCAGTATTGCATGAATGTGGATGTTTATGCTCGAGTTTTGGCCAAATTTACGATGGCTCTGTAAAATTTAAAGGGAGTCAAAACAACAGTCGTCATCGAAATTGGTAGTGAAGAATCATTAACTATATTACCCAAGCTACTTATCAGTGTGTTAGAAAAATGCTTAGTTCCAACGAACTGGTGTAGATCAACGATAATAAAGCTTGTGATGACAGCAGATGGATATACTTGAGTGGGTACTCGTCTAAGAACCTTGTGTCATCAGTAAGACAAGGACTAAATGAAGCTCCGGAATATGAAATCTAATAAATATCAGGCTTGGGCTAAGGCTCATTAGTCGTATATTCACCCTGGTAGATATACATACGTGATATTTGTAATATAAAGGTGTCATTTAAGTTTTCTAATCAAAAAGCTTTGTGGCTATATTTAACTGTGATGTGCCATAGTAGCCGAAGCCCAATAGTCTAGATCACCCAGATATATAGAGTGACCAAAATAAACAGTACCCGACAGACATGCATGTGTCACCACTCTTCTTCAACCATTGCAAACATTCTAGTGGCAATAAGTTTGCTTATACTTGACATTGAACATGACGAACTGTTATCAGGAAAATAGTTGGTTGCCTTACAGCACTATGCAAATACGGTATTTGGGAATGAAGACCCTCATAACATGCAGAATTCTGAACTATCTGGCTTAAAATCTGCATACATTCCACATGTACTTCATTATTGTTGAATGTTTTCCATGGGACATCTCTCATGATGAACTACTTACTAATGAAGACCCATCATACATAGAAGTGTCTTTTGGTATTTTATAACTACTTCATCTTTGGTATCAACATTTTGTTTAGCTAACTGTCAAAAGGCAACGTAACACATCGCGAATCGCTTCCATTTTTACAGTTATGAAACGTTCATACTGAAAGTAGACAAAAAAGCTTACGGAGTTGTAAATTATAAGTATCTTCTTCTCAGTGTTGGTGTTAGTTCAACCACGTGATAATTAACGCTGGGATTAAGCCTATGGTGTTATATATGGAAAGCAAAGCAATTAATGACTGTACATGAAGTGAAGTGTCTGAAAGATGTATTTTGCACGCAAGCCACGGTTTTGCCTGATGGGCAATATTCGCTAAAGTATGATCAACTCTGACAAAAGTTATGGATATCAAAGCCAGAAAATGTTAGCAATCCATATGGTCTCTGACTTTTGGTTCAGTTTTTGTATGGAAGTGTAGGTTGCGTAGCTTAAGTTCTTGAGATGTTAATAATTGATGGTTCGAGACTTGTTTACATGACTCAAAGGGATTTATTCACTAGTAATCTTCGGCGTTTATAATAACGTTTCACTCTTCGATTTATGTGGTGAGTCGTTAGTATGGGAAACTCAGTTATATAAGTCACAGTCTGTGTTAGTGTCATGAGTGTGGTTAGTCGGTGACTTTCAATATTACATCCGTTTTACTAATCAGTGGTTACCGTCTCGTTGGTGTCTTGTATTCCTTTGTGATACGCTGAACTATAACAGGGTTTTCATGCTATGTACGCTTTATTTTAAGTGTAAGCGTCAATGCACCGACCTGTTTTATATTGCCCACTTAGTTCACAAACACCTATAGTAAGAAGACAAAATGTATAATTACTTCTTAAGTATTTTAAAGTGCTCCATTGACATCTATTTGCATTCAACTTCTATAACTTGCCATTGTAGTAATCCCCCTTGTTTCTAATGCTATGTTCCCTGAAATTTGTTTTCATTTTCAGCAGGATAAAAACCAAACCCAAGGTCCCAAACAGCGTTTGCTAGGTTGGGTGAAACAAAAAATGCCGGACATTCCAGTACGAAATTTCACAACAGATTGGAACGATGGTATCGCTATTGGAGCCCTCGTAGATGCTTGTGCTCCTGGTCTTTGTCCGGATTGGGTTAGCTGGGATCAAAAGAAACCTTTACGTAATGCTACAGAGGCAATGACAGCAGCAGAAAACTGGCTATCCGTTCCTCAGTTAATTCGACCAGAAGAAATGATTGATCCCAACGTTGATGAGAAGTCTATGATGACTTACATTAGTCAGTTTCCTAATGCTCGTTTGAAGGAGGGTGCACCACTGAAAGATAAACTCAATCCGTCGAAGGTGCGAGCATATGGTCCAGGTAATGCTTTCATTTTGTTTGAGAATCAAATCGTTTTCGGGACTTTACAAGTAGGGTAATTACCTATATATAGTTGATTCTATAATTTTCTTATCAGATTAACAATGGATAATGACATTGCGTATTATTTCTAATTACAATACCTAGTAAAAAGTGAAGATATTTATTTCGATTGTAAATCCAATAAACTTCACCTCACCTCATCAGTATACACCATAACCTATTGTGTTGAATTTTGCTTAAGAAATGTATATAAGTAGTATGTGGTATGACATCCAGAGACGCACGAAACAGTAGTCTGCCGGTGCAGACTTCGAACGTAAGGATTATATAGTATTAAAGGTATAAAAGGAGTATGAGAGGAATGAGATAGGGATACTTTGAATCAACAGAAAGACTCTAGATGATCTCGACTTTGCAGACGATTTGTGCCTGAAGTCAGTGTGGAAATCTGCTGCACTCGACATAATGATCAAGATTCGAACTTTCAACACTAATGTCAACTCAGTTCTCCTATGTGGTTCAGAGACTTGTCGCGTCATAAATATCATTTCCAACAGATTGCAGACTTTATCAGAAGCCACCTTCGCTCCGTACTGAAGATCAGATGGCCAGAAAGGTTAATCAACAAGGAATTCTACTAACGAAGCCGACAAGAACCTCTAGCCCAACAAATTTGCCAGAGAAAATGGAGATGAATCGGACGCACTCTCAGGAGACCGTTGACTGACATCAAACACTGGGCATATTGTCTAGTGAAACCTGATTGGAAAACGTCGAGTTGGGCGTCCGAGGGAGACATTGAAGTGATCGTATGAAGAGGAGATGGGCACTCATTAGCAATCTTGGAGCCAACTAAAAAGGACTACAGAGAACAGGCTGAAATGGAGATGTGCTATCGAAGTCCTCTGTTTCGTGTGGAACTAAAGGAAATAATTAAGGGATACGTGAAGGAATATTAGAATACGGAATATAGAATTTGTTTAGCAAATTATTACTTATTAGTCATTATAAATGTTATCTTAATTCTACTTCTAACTCCTGCATATGCAAAATAGTCTATTGTTTCTTCATGCTCAAAACTTTTTAGGTTTGGAGATGAATGAAAATAGAATTAGTGAACCGGCTAAATTCTATGTGGAAACAGCTGGAGCTGGAAAGGGTCAATTAGATATTCTTGTTATCAATTCGAGAGGTGTCAGAGAATCAGTATGTTAATTTATTATATATATTTTCATTTATATTTCCGCTTATTGTTTCTTACTGTGACTAATTAAGTAGGCCAAAGATTAAAAAAAGCACAACACCAACAACCAACATAGAGTTAAGCGTCTGTATCATACATATTATGTTCTCTCTTTACACTCACACTTACAGTCCATTAGACAAGTCATACACTGGTATGTGTTTTGTTTGTGAAATCTGTATCTTGTTTCTGTTTTAAGGCAGAGATTAGAAACAAAATTATCATACTTAACATATTCATAGGTGATTCATATTGCAAGTGATTACGATTTATTTTTCTTACCATATGTGTTGTACATTTTTGGCAGACATAACTGACTAATTAATAAATTTGTAGTTTAATAATGAAATAGAAATAATCACTGTGCAGATTAGCCAGAAGGTTGACTGTACATTTCTTTGTATAATTAACTCAGTTGATTACCATGCCAAAACAAAATTAACGATTACAAAATGTAACTAGAATAGTAAGTCACTATTAGAGAGTCCCTGTTGTAAATAAATTTGTTTGTTTTATACCCTGATATCCGAAGTTATCTCTATTTTACTGGATATATAAAGAGGCATAAAGTCTTTCAGGACTAATTATGGTAGGTGCTCACCCTCCGCTGAATAATGTTAAGAGCAGTAGTAAAGAAAATACTAGAAGTATTATAAGCGTATGGGACCTATGGTAATTATTTCGATATTGAACATGAGAAGTTTAGTTGAATAGGAAGAGAGAACTTGAACTAACCTGAACGGTTATATAATTTCCTATTGATACTTCAAAGTAGAATACATTCGTATCTAACAGAGCTTTAGATATTTATTAGTGATCTCTCAATTAGAACGAATATATCTGCAGGATAATACTTGATCGTTTTATTTCATGGATTCTCTTCAACTGAGTACATCCTAAACAAAATCAGTTATAAGTTATAAAATTTCTGAACATATTTTTTACAGTGACTTCGAGTAATAGTCGTAGTAGACGAATTATTCAGTGTGAAAAGAGTAACTATTTATATAATAATTAGACAAGGGAGGTGGAGTTTAGATTTCGTTAGGAAATAAGGATGGACTAGGGACAAAATACAAAATAGAACAACAGAGTGAATTTTTACATATCATAATGGAGAGTTCAGGAGGGCAGGGGTGATTAGTAAAGTAAACTTATAAGATAGATCAAATAATTTAGTAGATTTTAAGCCTTTAATAGTGAGTTCAACTCAGTGAGTGAAAATCAAAGTCAAAATTAAGTGGAATGTTATGCAACAGGACAAAATACTAAAGTGCACGAACAAAACAATTATGGCTACCAAGGTAGTAAGAGATTAGTCAGAGGTTGGGTCGAAGTCTTACGATAGAAATGGCTTCTGCGAACCAAAGTAACCGTGGTTTTCATTGTGTAGTGATTGTTTTGAAAGCCTGACTAATTTCCATTGTATGTTCCGTGTCAATTAGGTGTCTAGCAATTGCACTTGAGACCGCTTTGATGCCTTCCAAATGGAGACTCTCCTCTCAATCCTTCCTATGTACTTGCTCCTGCAAGTGCACGTGAATTGATAAATGAAGTTGGAGTTTATATGAGCACGATGTTCATCTACTTTTGACTGCGTGAACCAACGTATTGTGTTGTAAAGTAGAATGAGTCTGGCGGAGGGAAGTGTTCTTTTCAATGCACCTTTAATTCTTTTTTCGTTCTTGGGGATACTTCTTCCCTTTCGAACGCTAGACAGATAAAAACTGGTTTCTTTTCAACTTTTTTGGTTTGGGGTTTTCTTTCCGTATTTTGATATGAAATTCTGAGGGTATCCATTGTTGATAATGTTCTTTTCGATAACTGCGAGTTACTCTTCGATCTTATTTTCTGGACACAACGTCCAGCTCTGCTGAAGAGCGTTCTTATCAGACTCCGTTTGTAGCTTATTGGACAAAAGCTGTGATGATTTAAGTATTGACCAGTCCAAGTTTCTTTCCTATAGATGTGTTTTTCAATCGTTCCATGATTGCTTCTTTTTATGCTGAGATCTTGGAGGTAGGACTGATTGTCACTTTTTTGATCCATTGTAAATTATATGTGAGGGTGAGTCGCATTTGGTGTTCAAAACATCGTATATGCGTTATCCATATCATTGAAAACCACAAACGTTTCTCCAAAGTACCTGCAGTAATAAGTGGTTCTCTCTGTTTCCGGCTTAATTTGAGTCTGTCCAAGATGAGCCATGAATATGTCCGCGAAAACAGGACCCAAAGGTGAACCCATACCATCCTGTCAATTTACTTGTACACCTTTTTGTTGAATTGGAACTGAATATTCTTCGCAGTCTTTTTCGCAGCTCTTTCAGGAAGAGGAAGTAGGTTGGATTTCTGGCATATGATTCTCAACGCTGCTTCAATGGGCATGCTGGTAAACAGTGAACGAACACCGTATGACACAAGAAGTTTCTCTGAAATATTCGGTTAAGCTAATTCCTGTGAGAATCGAAAGGAATCTGTGATACTATGGACTGATAACTTATTTTTCGAATTGGTTCCAACTTTTGCGCCAACCACCTAGTCAGTTTATGGCATGTTGATTTCACCATTGACATTATAGGTCCACTTCAGATTCGTGAACTTTGGGTTGACCATACATAGACTGTACGCGTTAACCCCTTGCTTTAGAATTATGGAGTAAACTTAGTCGTCATTCAATCAGAATTTTCATTGGATCGCCTAAATCAGATCCAAACACGGGTTAGTTTAATGAAAATAGTGAAATCTCATGTAGTCATAACAGGAGACTGTCAGTTTCTTATAGGTGGATCTGAAACATGACATCCTAGGTATTTCGCTTGTACAAAATCAAGCGTTAACTGAGTATTTTTAAGCAAGTTTCTTTTTAATTTAGGATATGAAAATATTACCGCGCTTGTAGAGTGTGAACAAACGATGAAGAATATTTTGTTTTTCTAATAGGGGGGTGAATATTATTTTATGCATGTGTCCTACTTACCTCTAATTACTGAGCTATGAATTACTCAACACCTTCATTACGTATTACTCTATGCAACGGTTAATAGTCGTACATCTTTACATACACTAACTTGTTGTTTAAAGCGGATACATTTCTATATTACTGACATTGTTAACAGTTATCTAATTCAACGACAGTCCCACTTAGAAGTATTAGAATAATTCACTGTCAAAGGTTTTTTAAAGAAAGAAGTGTTTAATAAGAATTTATTGAGGAAAGTTTAGATACTAAGCTTCTATCTATGACTGCCTTTTATCCAATAAAGATCCAAGTTGATCGACTACATTTTGCTCATCTAAGATTATCCTTTATCATTTTAATCAGTAACTTTTGTATTTTTGTTTTTAAATCTCTCTACCTTAGTGTGAAGTAATTTTTGATAATGAAAGAAGTCAAACGTATTCCTGTGTTTATGAACCACATGTAGAAGGTGAACATCGTGTCATTATTAAATATGGTGGTCAAGAGATACCAAATTCACCTTTTCGTGTCAATGTTAAAGGTGTATTTGTAGATCCCAGTAAAGTAACTGTTAACGGTCCAGGAGTACAAAAATCAGAACTGAATTGTGTTGGTCGACGTACCTATTTCAATGTACTTACTCAAAGTAAGTTTTATACAGTTACAGCTATTTTTATCAAAATTGTAATTTACACTCCTGTGTGTATGTGTAGATTAGTGTTTTACAGTTTGTTGTAATTTAGTATATAATAGATAATGAATGAGTTAATTTAAGAAGCTAATGTTTTTCGTTTACACAAATATGTGTGTACCACACATCTCAAAGGTCTGTTACTCTAATCGAAGTATTTCTTTTGAAATAAATTAATTAGACTAGTCATCTGGGTACATCCAAACATCAGATGATGAGAAATATATTTTAAGTATATCGGTCAAATTTGTTGTACCTAGTCAGAATTAATTTGTTATATAAATCTGTTCAAATGTACTGTTTATAAATTCGTTGAGCATGAGTCACATTGTCTGACTTAGAGGAAGGCAGTATCTAGGAGCTGAGTTGGTTTATGCAGTCTTTTCTTTAAAAAAAGTGAAGTCATAACACAGTGTGGTCAAAGATTATAAAGAAATGCAAAAAAGAACAGAGAGAGAGAAAAAAGGAACGCACTTGAGTTATTGAATTAATAAGTATGTGGTTACATACCTAGTAACTAAATACACTTCGATGTACTTGTCGATGAAGTGCATTTAGTTACTAAGTATATCACTTTATATTGATTTATAACGCATGAATATTCAACTGTATGATGCTCTTTATGAATCTATACTATCAACATAACTTGACTATTTTAGATTCTGGAAACGGAACTGTTGACTGTTATATAATTGATCCTCATGGGAAGAAAGATACTGTGAAACCGCGTATCACTTGTCCCGGTGGAGATGGTTGTTATGTTGTTGAATACACGCCTAAAGATGTTGGTATGCATCAAGTATTTGTAGAGTTTGCTGATAAGCAAATTCCGTATTCACCATTCCATGTGGAAATAGCGCCTAGTAAGTCTTATACATTTATTTCTTCAATGTATTTTTTGAGATGACGTGTTACTGTAAGCTAATTAATTATTATCGTCACACAATGCATAAATTCTGGTATTATTACATAAACAAAAATTATTTTATCCAGGAGAGTCTGGTAAAGGTAAGTAAGTAATACAAAAATAGCATGCTGGCTTATAATTCTGCTTTAAAATCATCCATAGTTTGTCAGTCATTCTTAAAATTTATAAGTGTTATGTTTACATCATAAATTACTGATGCTCCTCATACAACCTGTTACATTTTTTACATCTTTCACTTTCATCTAATCTTGTATGTATGCATACGGATTATTCTGTATCTATAATTTCATAGTCTTTTAACAATTTTATCACTGATACCATTACTGAATATGATATAAAGTATTTTTGCTAACATCAATTCATTGTGATTACAGTCCCATGATGATGATTGGCATACACGGTACTCATTCATTCCCTTGTCTGGTTACAGGATTTCATCATGAGCTGACATCGGTTAGAGAACCATTGGAAAACCTGCAGGGAGTACAGGACAGCCAGCTGTTTCGTCAGACTAGTTTGGGACTCTTCAGTAGCACTCACCCACCGGGGTTTAAACCCAGGTTACGAGGCGAGCTCGTAGACCATTAATCCACTGGGACCCATCCAATGGCCATCACATGAATTCCAACTTATGCTATAGCGGTTGAGCTATATCGTGAATTGGCAGAAGTTGGAATTTATGTGTTGGCCATTGGATCGGATCCCAGTGGATTAATGGTCTACGAGATCTCCTTGTAACCAGAAGGTTCTGTGTTCGAACCCCGGTGGTTGCGTACTTCTGAGGAGTCTCAAACTAGTCTGACGAAACAGCTGGCTGTCCGGTATTTCCAGGTTTTCCAATAGTTCTCTAACTGATGTCAGCTCACGATGAAATCCTGTAACCAATCAATCAAATCCCTACAAACCAATACTTGAACATCCCCTTATCCGTCGTCTATAGACTTTG
Organism: Trichobilharzia szidati; assembly: GCA_944472155.2. Lineage (NCBI taxonomy): Eukaryota > Metazoa > Platyhelminthes > Trematoda > Strigeidida > Schistosomatidae > Trichobilharzia > Trichobilharzia szidati. The sequence continues at coordinate 60,552,241 of OX235274.1, read as the reverse complement.
ATGTAAGCTGCTAACACGTGAAACCAGCTGATCACAAGCATCCTGTTGAGATGATGGGGTTAAGAGCTGTTGACATTGTTTCTTTTCTTTCTACTATAACACCATTTTGCTTTGTATAATTTATAGGTCAAAATAATGTGTATCTCATAATTTGAAAGATATTACAGAGTACGGTTACACTGTTATATCTTCTTTCTGTTAAAAGCTTGTTTTTATTTAACGCTATGCGATAGCTGATTCATTCTAATGGGAAATTATATCTGCAATTTAAACATCCTAAGCATGCAAAAATTTGGTTACATTTGTATAATGTTCAGTTAAAAAAAAGAAGTGATTTTCTCTAATTACTTTTGTTTTTCTATGATTTAAAATAGCCGCTGCAGTTGCAGCTCTTTCATCTGTAGTACAAGATGCAAAACTTGACCAATACTTATCTGATTCAAAGAATACTGTTAAGCAGAACGGCTTAAATGGGACGCTTGATGTTAATTCAGAAGGTAATAGTGTGAAGCTGAAAGATGAAAATCAGTTATGCGACGCTTCAGTTGCACATTCATGTGAAATTACTAATGGAGAAGATAATTCTTCTTCAGACAAGGCATTGAATGGCGAATCATGTGTGGAAGAAGTAATTGAAGGTGATCTACAAATTATCTACACCTGCATGCCTGAATTACTTATGCATCGTGTTTAAAGTTATCAGCTCTAAAAGTCTACTCTCTCTATATATATCGTGAAGATATTCAGCATGATGCATGGTATTTTTTGTCTAATTGTTACACTGTTTCATTCTTGCACATAGAAAATCCCTTACTATGTACTTGTTTCTCTGATTGCTTTTCAGAGGTTCATCCGGAGTTAGCTTATGCTACAGGACGTGGTGTTCAAGCACGCGGTGTGCGTGTACAGGATAAAGTACAATTTTCCGTTCATACTGAACGAGCTGGGGATCAAGCTCCACTTACAGTCACTATGAATCGAGCAGGTATACAATCTTGAATTTTTTTCTAAATTAGGTTATTTATGAAAACTGTTTAGTGCTCTACCACCTGGTATATTTGATTTTGAACGTTTTTCTCATTTTCTCAAGATTAGTGGTATCTTTAGCATTAAGACAAAAAAAAATATTACCAAAGAATGTCCGTCCTCTGTCTCAGCTAAAACTTTGTTATTTTATAGATTAGTTGTTGTGTTGTAAGGTTAACTTTTACACATACTTTGTGGCAAGTCCTTACTGTTATCTTAACTTATAAATTGCGAAGTAACTTTTTTCACTTGAGAAATGTTTGTATGTACTGAATATAAACTTCATTTTTGTACTTTTTCTTATATTGTTTACATTTTATTATAGCTTGTGGACTAAATTACCTTCCTTACTTTGGTATTTTGCATCTAACTGTAGCATTATACACTCAGTTGTGTCCCATCATCATCTACCAGTGGTGCTATGAGTAACATTATATCAGAGACCACTCAGATACACAACTTTGCTAAGTCATGCATTTCTGTAGATTTCAAATATTTTATTGATTTCCATCAGTTTGTCCTCTCTCAACTATCCTTCTCGTTTTAATTCTGTTTCTGTTCAATTTTGTTCTTTTCGTGTGTCTCAGTGTATGTGAAGACTTCTGCATTGATGTTTGCTTAATATTGAGAATATATAATACCACTGATTGATTGAGTTTCGGTATAGAACTTCAAGATGCTACACTCCATAGAGCAGACAAAAGTAGAGAAAAGGGATTCAAAAGAACTGAAACAAGTGTAAATGTGCTGGAGAAAGAATAGTTACACCGAAAAAGGGAATGCATCTGGTCAACTGAAAACGATTTTCAGCTAAATGACCAGTACTCCCCAGCCATTGATTCTTAGCGTCTCGACGACCCCCACTTAGCTCAAAATAACTCAAAGACTTCATGGACTGATGCCAGGCTTTAGTTTGACCATCCTTAGCTCTTTTCCAGTCTAATACAATGTCAAATGATGTTGTCCGTCGAGGAAGGCAATGACTAGGCGTGTGTAACACATATCCTAACCATTTGAATAGATGGGACCGAATAACGTCATCGAATAGCTTCTTTTCCTTGCCTAGCACTGTATGTTTAACCTCAATATTGCTCACTATATGTATATATAGCAACTAGCACGTATTTCTAGCCCTTTATTTCATTTAAATGTACAGTTGTTACCTGTAGAATTCCGCTCTTCCTATTCAATGCTCATTAAATACATTCGAATAGATGGTTTAAAATTTAACCGAGTACAAGCTGTTTATTTGTTGTTGTTTTTTAAAACGATTTTAATGTTTGCTTTATGTTTGTTTTTGTGTTTTTTATTTTTTTGAAATTTTCTCCAATTAAAAGATGGTCAAAGTGAAAGTGTGGAAGTTCGTCAAAGTGATAAATTCCTGTGGGATTGTTTCTATAGTCCACAACGACCTGGGAAGTATACGCTTGGTATTCGCTATGGTAATGGACATATTCAGCATAGTCCGTATACAGTAAGTATTGATAGTTGATAAATATACAAACTATGATTGATGGATTAGCACTAAGATTATTATTTTTTTTGTAATGTCTGAACTATCAGAGTGATGTTTTATTTATCCGATTGCCTTGGGTTTATTCAACATCCTTACAATGTGTCTTGTCTTGTATGCAACAGGCTTCCTACCCTTCTCTTGTCAGGAATAGAAATGGATGATTGGTTGTTACTACAGAGATAATGTTTCACACGCCTCTAAATCACCCATCATCTTCACTTGTTATAATAGATAAGGACGTTCTGGCATTTAAGTTACTATTTATTTTATAGGAGAGATATAAGCATACCTGTCTTCAGTCTTCTAGCATTATCAATTCAATACTCCAGTGGTAAATAAGTCACCAACATTATTTGCCTATGGCATTCATCACTAAGCATTAGGTGCGCTGACCTTCACTGTTTGAGTCGACTCGCTAGGCTGAAGGCTTGTGGTCGAGCATCAACCCCATTCGACACGCCGTCATGTTACATTCATTCGTTTGTTCGTACACTATCCTTAGCTAGTTAAGCAATTATCCTCACATTACAAGTTTGGTCACGAAATATATTTCGTATTTTTGACGATCAATTTGGTGTTTTGATTTGCCTCTTTGATCTACGCAGAACAAATACTGTAGGAGTGAGTTGTGGGTGGGTATAAGAACTTGCATTGGTATACGTCCTACTTTGTGTAAATATCAACACTCCCTCATCTCCTAAAATACTATTATTATTATTTTTGGTGAGATTGAGATAGTCTTGACTTGACACGTTATTTATTCATGCATTTACGCGACATCTAAGCATCATTGGTAATTTAAATGATTAGCGGATTTAACGTATGAAAATTCACTCTTTAAACGTTTGTATAGCACTGAAATCAATAAATTCTCCTGTGAAATACAAACCTTTTTGTTCAAAACCACTATTTTAATTTATTCAAAAATGATATTTACCCTTGTGTATTTATTGTATAAAGATAAAAACTGGACTGCAATCATCTTAAAAATACATGTATTCAAAAATCCTTAGTAGTACTAAAGACACAAAAATAAGTGTGAATCATAGCTTCCTGAGGTAAGTAGTAGTGTGGTGAGAGCTGGCTGCTAGCCAAAGTTGGTAGACAGTAATTCACGTCAATGTTTATGTCCCCAATATTGGTGGTGAGAAAATGAGAACAAAGGCTTTGCGTAGGCGGATACAGTTAGCATATGGATGATCCGACACAGCCACAAAGAGACGCAAGGTTAACTTTCTGTGAGAAACAACTAATCAAAAGACTTTTCTATAGTTTGGTTTGTAAGGGTTTGTTATGTTTTTACGAGTTGATCACGGACTGATATCAGTTAGAGAACCATTGAAAACCAGGGAGTACTGGACAGCTGCTGTTTCATCCTAGTTTGGGAATCATCGGCAGTACGCACCCACTGGGATTCGAACCCAGGACCTTCCAGTTACAAGGCAAGCTCGTATACCATTCAGCCACTGGGTTGGGGTCGCGCTAAATCACGAATTGGTAGAAGTTAGAATTCGTGAGCCATTGAATCGGGTTCTCTAACTGACATCAGTCCGTGATCAACTCGTAAAAATCAAAAGACTGTATTTTCTACTGACAATAATCTACAATAATGTACATTAAAATCTATAAATATGTGTTGATTTTCCTTAATAAACGATCTGTTGCCTGGCCCTTGTCTTCTGTTGTTACAGTAGTAGTAGCAGTCCTTCAACATCAGCCAGATTGAAGTGATCTAAACACCTGACGGCCGTTTCTCTCGTTTGGTTGGTGGTGGTAGGGCGGGAGACAGGCTGAGCTCATTAGCGGTGTACCCGATTTTCTCTCAGCTCAGTGAGAGTCGAATCAATTCAAACGACCCGAAAATGATTTATTTTTCATCCAGATAAGGATATTTATCAGTAGTGAAGAATAAAAATAATCTTAAAGTGTATCTCTGGGTGAATATTATGCATTATCGTGTATGCTCTACTGTTATTGTGTGTTTTTTGTTAGTGTCAAATACTTGACTGAGGTTGACAGGATGAAAATGAATTTATGTATCAATTTTTTTTTAATGTCGCCAAATTCTTACTCTATTTAATAAGTTCACATTATTCTCGAATTAATTAAGCTCGTACTAATTGATAGTAAAACCGAGAAAATGAATTCCAATATTGTTGTGTTATTTTTGGTCACCTACTTATTTGTTTATTTATATTAATTTTGAAAATTTTGTCTGCAGGTTTGTTTTTTTAACCGTCTTTCTGTGTGGTATTTTGTTTTTTCAACCTACACTGTATCAATAATTTAGCCGATGTCAAAAGTGATCAAATATTACTTAGATGTGTAGTTGTTTGTAACAGCAGCGAGTAGCATTCTATTAGGCTGTAATCGGTTAGTCCGTGGCATAGCGGTAGAATTTTCCCCAACGACGCATGTGGTTCGGGGTTCGATCCCCGGCGACGGACGCACTCCTTAACCTCACTAAGTTAGTAATAAGACTAATAAAGAGGGAAGGTTGGGCATGAGGCTAGCAACCCCATCCCGTAAAAGTGAATAAACACCACTCCTACCGAAACGTCAAAGCCCTAGTTATTTGTTCCACTGGGAACGAAAAGTATTAAAAAAAGCTATATTCGTATCAGATTTTACGTTTGGCGGCTGCTTTAGAGGTCAACTTCTTATTTTCCATGTCTGAGGTATCTGTTATGATGTTTGTTATGCTATGCACGAAAACACCTCGTGTTAGCTTTTATCCTCAACCTATGCTGAGAGGTTTTCTGCACATGCAGATAATTTTCGTCATGGGATTTTAAGTTGTTTGTTTTGAACAAACACGGTCAGTAAAAAGTGAAGACAAAGTAAGAAAAAAAGAATAGAATCAAGTATATAACAACAGAAACAAGGCACAACAAAATACAATATTTAAGATTAATGTACATTATTTTAGATTATTGTAGTAGAAATACAGTTTATTTCATTCAGATCATATTTTATATCTGCTGTTAAAAAGAGCTATTCCAAATCTGAGAAACACTTTGCAAGAAACTCAAAAAGCATTTCCCGCGTATTTACAGAAAGCTTTATTTAAAGTGAAGAATATATTTTCTAAGATGACACAAAACAAATATTCAGATATTGGTTTGTAGGGAAGTCGTGACCATTAGGGTGCAACAGGTTGGGTGTGAGGACAAATACTCGCCAAAGACACTGGCTAGTGGTCGCGCTTAGTTGTGAATTGGCAGAAGCTGGAATTTATGTGCTGGCCACTGGATTGGGTCCTAGTGACTTGATGGTCTACTAGCTCTCCTTGTAACCAGAAGGTCCTGGGTTCGAACCCAGGTTGCTGCGTACTTCTGAGGAGTCCCAGACTAGTCTAACGAAACAGCTGGCTGTCCGGTATTTCCAAGTTTTCCAATAGGTTTCTAACCGATGCCAGCTCATGATGAGATCCTGTAAACAAAACAAATATGTTCATAGGATAAGATGTACAGTGTGAGACTTGTTGTATGGGAGAAAATAGGTGGCAAGTGATGATCAGTAAAAGAACATAAGTTGTGCACAAAGCGTCCACCTTGCAATGCAGTGTGATGCACCAAGGGTGCGAAATAGGACGGTAGATAGAAAAAGAAGTGATTTTTACAATGCAGAAATTTTAAAAAGTACTTTTCAACTACATAAATAGATTTCAAATTTATAATAAAGGTTTTTTGTATTTCCCAATGAATGAAAAACAAAACGACATTGTTTTTACTGACGTTTCGCTATTTAATGCTAATAACTTTATCAAAGTATTATACAATAATACTACATAATATTATGATACTTTGATAAAGCTATTAGCATTAAATAGCGAAGCGTCAGTAAAAACAATATCGTTTTGTTTTTCATTCATTGGGAAATACAAAAACCTTCATTATAATGAATATCATATACCCGATGCCCAAATTTTTTTGAAACTGTTAATATTTCAAATTTGACCACGAATTGATTTCACGTAAAAGTCAATAGGCTCCGCTAATAGCCTAAAGGTCTTCAGTGTGTTCCTTGGAGGGTTATTGGGTTCGTACTGTTGAGGAATCCCAAACAGGGATGAAGCAGTACTCCCTGGTTCTCTGACTGATATCAGTTCGTGGTCAAACTTGAAATCAATCAAAGTTCAGCAAACCAATACTTTAAGACAAATGGAAGATCAGTTTCTGAAGTGTTGAGTGTTTTAATAACATCGAATGTGGTAAATAGGAGGTAAGGAATAAACTGATCACTCATACTGTAAATTCTAGTTCATTCTAAATCTTTTAATGATGATCACAGTTGATATTCATGAATAAACGTGTTCTCCAAACGATAAATAAAACGCCTACACATTTTTTGACTATTCCATCACGTGGGACAATAATGACTGGGCATATTTAAACAGTTTTAACACACAATATTCTCCTACAAAATGACCTTCATTATATTTTGTTTACTTAATTCGATAGATTTGTTTTGAAGGAACTGCAGCTTACTCAGCGAAATATTCAGATAGTTGAGACAATGAGTTTTGTGGCACAGATCCTGATGTTGATTTTCAGTATCTTGCTGAGTGTAGAGCTCACTACCATTGTTCCTCTAATTCATTTAGCCTACCTTCCAAAAGTACACACGTGAATTATCTATCCGCATCAATAAATCGATTGGTTTCATTAAATTCTTATTTTTCAGTGTTAGCTGATACAAAGTCATTAGTGCTGATTTGTCAAAACTCTCAAAATATAACACTTTTAGAAATGAATTATTCATAATTAATTAAATAGCGCTATTTGTTTGGGATAATTAAACATGGTTAATCTATATCTTCATATTTTTGTGGTTTGAAATTTTCTGTAGCGATTATAGATTGATTGATTATCTTGAGTGTAGTCGCTAGTCCTATAGTAACGAGTCTACATCCCACCTTTCCTCTTTTTCCGAGTTTAAGTCCGGCTAGTGAACTGATAAACAAGGCCCGACAGATATGCAGGAATAAATGAAGACGGATTAGATATACTCTGAGGAGATCATTGGGTGGCATCACGCGTAGTTGGAACGTGGTTGGGAGATGACAACCTCGGTTTCTGAGGTTGACATGAAGACGGTCGTGTGAAGAGGAAATGAACGCTTATAGACAATCTTGGAACTAGTTAACAAAGACTTCAGAGAATGTGAAGTAGAAACGTGCTACTGAAGGGCTGTTTCGCTAGGAAACCAAGGGGACAGTCATATGATGATAATCTGTATCTGCAAAATTATTTCATTTTTTATATGCTAATTAACTAAATTGTAAAATTCAAACTTATCCACATCAACCAACAATGCTCATTTATTTCTCTTGCTCTATATTGTCTACACTATTTCAGATTGTCGTTGGTCCATATAAAAAGTCTGCAGTACGTGCTTTTGGTCCAGGTTTGCTAGGTGGCATTGTTAATCATCCAAATTTATTCACGGTTGTATGTAATGGTGAAGGTGCTGGACTAGGTTAGTATTTGTTTACTGTTTTGATTGACTGTTAATATACTTCCACCTTTTGTATTAAAACTATAGATGCTAGTTCATCTTTCCTTTATTCCTTGCTTTCCAAGTAGGACATAGGGCTTCAGGCTCTTACTTTTCAGTAACGGTAGTATTATTCTTCACAGGGTGGGATTGCTAGCATCACATACGACCTTCCTTCTTTTCTCTCCTTACTACCGACTAGGTGGGACTAAGGAGTGCGTCGGACGTCGGAACATCCTACTGCTGAACTGCTGACGCGTATTCATCATGATCATCAACTATTATTTCCCAGCAAATACGACTAAAATGTCGTTTGAAAAATATTTGACCTCTACTATGCTTCATTCTTCGGTCTAAAGACTTCCCAGTTGTATACACTGTAATTGTTTTATTTAACTGGATTATAGCATTTTTATGTCAGTAGTGCCTTGATATGATGAGATGAACCAGTCGACACAGGCTCAGAACTGTTAGATGACTGAAGGCAATCTACAGGAAGTCCTAAACCTTGGTTTCGCGTTTGTTGACACTCGTCAGCAAGATGTATCTGCAATCTCAAGAGAACTCATGTCAGTTCTAAGATTCGAGTCCAGGTTATGCAGTGCTGTCGTCAGACACATTGCCTCCGACTGACATAATTTAGTCTGCACTATTGGATGATATTAGTTACTATCTAGTATCAAATCAAAGTACAGAGACAAAACGCTCATCAGTATGTTGATCTTCCATTTTCAAAATTTAAGAGTTATCAAACGTGATACGCAAACAGATACATATCAGTTACAGAACCATTGAAAACCAGCAGGGATTAGTGGACAACTGTTTCATCAACCTAGTTTGGGACTCATCGGCAGTACGCACCCACTGGGTTTCGAACCCAGGACCTTCCAGTTACAAGGCGATCTCGTATACCATTCAGCCACTGGGACCCGATCCAATGGCCAGCCCATGAATTAAAACTTCTACCAACTCGTGAAAATTAATCTGATGCTCGCTAGTGACTGGCTACAGGACGAAGTTTCCTGGAGTTCTAGTGAGAAGTTGTGACCGGTGGGGTCCATCCAGTTTGGAGTGAGGATGAATTTTCCGCCGATGACATCAGTTGGCGGTCACGCTAAAATCACGAATTGGTAGAAGTTAGAATTCATGGACTGACCATTGATTCTGGTCCAGTGACTGATTCGTTTACGGGCTTGCCTTGTAACCGGAAGGTCCTGGGCTCGGAATCCAGTGGGTATGTACTGCCGATGAGTCCCAAACTAGGCTGACGAAGCAGTTGTCCAGTACTCCCTGCTGGTTTTCAATGGTTCTCTAAGTGATATCAATCCGTGGTCACACTAGAGAAACAAATCAACTCTTGAAGCCACATATCATCTGGCTTTTTTCCATAACAGTCCAAGTTATCACATCTTAACTGTTTTGTTATTTTATTCGTCATTTTGAATAAATTTAACTTGAATTGAATCTCTACACTTCTGTCTAGTACATAGAGTAAATCACTAATCCACTAAATGGGGGCAACTGTCTCAACATCACAGGGCTTACTATATGCTTACTATTGGGAGTTTAAGCTGCAACTCCAAACACTTGTCATTCATTCTGTTTTCTATCATAGATTATCAAATTTTTTATTAACAAATCTATTCCGTGCATGTATGTGACTTTTCGTAGCTTTATTTTCACAGCCTACCATCATGTTGTTTTATTCAGATGGAAGTAATGAAATAGTGTAATTGCTTTGTATGAACATACATACTTTAATACACTGTGATATATATAGTGTAAAGAGATGACTTAAGTCAATTTGCCATATGATTACCTAATCGTTTTTATTACTTAAAAGTACAGACAACCTTCTTATTTGAATTTACGTAGACGGTTATTTGTCGGAATGTTTAGTTGACCTTTTAGAGATTATAATTACTTAGTTTATCATATTAAAGTTCCTTAATCCGTATAAAGGTGATTATCTATCAGTCATGAACATACTTCAAACTTTATAATATTATATTAACGTGTCATAATTTACTTCGAGTGATATTATCGTAAACTTAGAAAAAAAATAATGAAATTTTAATCCTCTTTTTTTGTTATTAATAATGTCAATCTTTTCTAGGTTTCTTGATTGAAGGTCCTAGTGAAGCCAAAGTTGTATGTCGAGATAATGGAGATGATTCAGCCCTTGTAACGTATTCAGTTTCACAGCCTGGTGAATATGCAGTCCATGTGACATGTTATGATGAAGACATACCTGGATCACCTTATATGCCTATAATTGTTCCTGATATTAAAGATATTCATCCTGATAAGGTATAAATGAAGTGAATTTTTAAACCATTGCCAAGTATTATGCATAGTTCCTACATGACAATCCTTAAACCTAAATAAGGACTAGTTTGTGAAGTGGTATTTTACGTTGTGGGAAAGGAATAATGGTATCTGAAATCAATGGCATGTTATCCTATTTAGACTGTCATAATCAATCCTTAGGTACACATTTGGGGAAGCCCATAAAAGTGTGTGAAGCAGTAATCAAATCCCTACAAACCGAAAACTTGAAAATTAACCTAGCGGTCACTTGTGACCTACCACAGGAAAAAGTTGATTGGAGTTCTAGTGAGTAATCGTGACTAGTGAGGTCCAGCAAGCTTGGTGTGAAGATAAATACTCACCGATGACTTTGACTAGCGATCGTGCTATATATTTTCGAAATGACAGAAGTAAGAGTTGATGTGCCATCATTTCTTTAAATATGAAACATAAATGTTAGAAGAAATTTCACAAAAATGATGTGTACTTTATTTTCTACAATACTGTCAAAAAATATCCCGTTTCTGTCGAAGTCATCAATGTAACAATTAACGTAAGCTTAGTAATGCATTGCATAGGGAATGTTACCTAACTTACAAAAGTAAATGGACCAATGTTAGTCTGAGACCAATAATCTTTACATAGAAATATGAATGAACTGGAGTTAAGGAGTGGGGGGGGAAGTAACTGACTGATTAGAATAGTTAACTCAGATATTATTGATTAAGGTTGTACAAATCCTACAATATTCCAGGTTTTAACAACAACGATCCCACATCATATTGTAACTACATATCTTGACGAATAAATATATGCTAAATGGCTTCTTAGAATTCACACCAACTATCGTTTCGGGCGAGTTCAATAGCTGACACTGTTAGGTCTTCGTCAAGATTTCTCTCTCCATTAGTATAGAATCGCTGTTAGTTTAATTTGTGGTTGGATTTAAAATCCATTTGTATAAAGTAATTTTCGATTTAATTAGTTTTATAAATTTTTATTATGTTTATTCTCTGTCTTATTCTCTCTACTTTACAATATGCTTTGTAGTTACGTATTTACGGTCCCGGTGTGGAAACAACAAATCTTACTGTTGGTCAACAAACAGAATTTTATGTGGATGGTCTACAAGATGCTGTACCTGTTCATATGTTACATTCAATGAATGAGTCTTTGTTACACGTGGATTGTCATGATTCTACGGGATATCCAGTTCCAGTTCAATCTCGCATGAAGTCTGATGGTACTGTAGTTTACACCTACAAACCTGTGTCTCCTGGAGTTCACACTATATATGCCGCTATTGCAAACACTTCTCTCAAAGGCGTTCCGTATAGAGTATGTGTTAATATATTTTTTTGCTTAAGTCTAAAGGCTTTATGAATTATCAGTTTTTTTCATTATCAACTAACTGACTGACTATTCTTTCATCACTTAGGTTAATGTTGCTCCTGAAATACAACCAGAAAAAGTGAAATTATGGGGTCCTGGTTTACAGAATGCTGTTAGAAAACAGCCAACTCACTTCTTCATTGATCCTCAAGAAGTATTCTCAGGTGAACATGAAGCTGAACTAATGGCCAATAATCCAATATCTGTAACTATTGTGGACGACCGTGCTCAGCCAATTCCTATAAAGTTAAACAAACAATCAGATAACACTGTTCGTGTAGAATACACTCCACCCTCCAAATGTTCAAATGTGCATATTACACCTCTGATAGGTGGAACACCATCGAAGACTGTTAATGTGCCTGTACATTGTGGTTTTGACGTTTCTCAGATTAAAATACAAAATTTAGATAACAGTAAGTTGAATCTATTTCCCAGTCAGTGATTTTAGTAGTTGCATTGAATTTGTTATTGGATAATGAAGCAATTTGGTTTAATCGTTTTTTATGCTCATGAATAAACGTACATCCTTCTGGTGAAATGGAATACGACGTTACAACAAGTACACTGCATTTTTAATACTGGAAGTCAGTGTCACAGTTGTTAGGATCTTGTTATAATCTACTTAAGGGTGAGCACAATGTGTTCCACTGGTTGGTCAAATCATTATTTTTCCATTGATATATTTGAACACCGAAGGTATACCATTCGTCAGTGGAATTTACTTTAAATCCTTACCATTTTTTATGCAGAGTTTTCACACAGTATGAGTGAATAACTGTAATTATGATGAAGAGACTTTTGCAGAAGATACATTGTATTCTCACTTAGCTTAATGACAACTTAATTTCTTATGAGTAATATCAAATGCGTTAGTATTTTGTTTTCTCCTTCACGTTCCCAGTGGAACATAGGGCTTCAAGCTAGTGGCTTGAAGTTTCTGTAGCAGTGTTTATTTTTACAGGATGGGGTTGCTAGCCTCATGCCCAACCTTTCCTCTTTACCAGCATTATTTCTGGCTTAGCGAGGTAAAGGAGTGCATCGGTGGCCGGGGATCGAACCCCGGACCATGTGCATGGTCGGCGAGCGTCCTAACCGCTGTGCCACCGACGCACCATGCGTTAGTATACTTGGAACTAATAGTGTTGCTTTTTATTTATTTATTTCATCAGCTATATACTGCCAAACATAGAGGATTTAAAGATGCTTGCATTATTTAAGTACAATTAACCTTCTCAGTATCTTGTGTATATGCTGCAGGCAGGCATTACAGGAGTATATAATTCTGATTAAAAGAGAAAATAATAATATGGGTTTTAAATTCTTATCTTCTGAGGTGACTGAGACAGTATGATTTGCATATTCTGATTTATTGCCTATCTCAATAGTAAATTTAGGCTGAACCCTGGTGATGTTGAAACTACAGTTAAGGATGACCAGACGAATGGATAGGATTAAATTTGTGGTTTATGAAGTTCTCAGGGTATTGATTTCCTCATTTTATGACTTTCTTTTGTACTTCTAAGTTTTTTTCTGAATTTGCTGTGTATTTCGATCTGGTGTGCAGTTATATTGGGTTTCTTTTTAAGAAATAATGTTTACTTGTGACTTATCTATGCGTTAAATTACACGATTTTCATCGTGTTCTTTCGTAATATATTTTTTTGAGATATACATTTGTTAAGAGGATGATTTTGCTTACTGATTTGTCTTCAAATCAGTTGTGATATCAAATCACAAAATCAATATAGAAAAATGTCAGTGTGAAACATCTAAGATTGTAATTTGCTTTATAACAAGTATACTTTATTCTGAGTACTCATCATGTGTCTTTATTTTTATGTAAATATGGGGATTTATTCAACTGAGTAATTCATCATAAGTCGTATTATTTGCTTATTAAGTGAACACTATTCAGTATCTTCATTTAATAACCTCATTTATTTTCCAGACTGTTGTATTTGTGATCTATTCATTGACCAGTAGAGTATTATTATATTATTATTATTCCCTTGGGTTCCGAGTGGAACATAGGGCTTCAACAACACATCCCCACTTTGTTCTATTTTCTGCCATCCCCTTCAACTGGTCCACGATTGCCCATAATCTCTCATCTCCCCCAACTCACACGATCTCCTCCATGTCACCCTCGCACTGACGACCCACTTGTCGCTTCCTATTGAGATTCCACTCGAGCAATGCTATTGCGCGTGGTGTCATTTGACGGTCTCCTCAATGTATACCCGATCCATCTCCATTTTCTCCTACATATTTGTTGAGCAATCGGCTCTTGTTTGGTTTGTTGGCAGCCAGAGTTTCTTGTTGCCAATTCTTTCTGGCTGATCTTGAGTATGTAGCCAGCCAGTGAAGGAGTCAGCTATTGATAAAAGTCTGCAACATGTAAGAAATGCTTTTCGTGACGCGTAGTGCAAGTTTTTGACCCGTAGAGAACAAGTAACTGACTACATATTTGTGTTGAAAATCCGAATCTTGTTGTTATGCTGATGATGAGAGATTTCCAACTGATTTCAGGTTGACGAAGGCGTATCTCACCTTTCCGATTCTGACTGGCTGGATTTGATATCTTCATGCGTCCCGACTGCCTGTAGCTGAAACGATGCTTCCTGGCCATATTTGGGTTTTAACTGTGGTTCAACGTATTTTCAAGAAGAGCATAATTGGTTGGAGGATTCATCATGAGCTGACATCAGTTAAAGAACCATTGGAAAAACTGGGACTGCTGGACAGCTGTTTCGTCCTAGTTTGGGACTCTGCGTCAGCACGCACCCAGCGGGGGTCGAACCCATGACCTTCTAGTTACATTTGTAAACAGAAATACAACATTTTCTACAAGAAAACACGCCTACATGTTGTCAGAAGAAATGACGGTGTTCACAGTTTTGTTTGATTGTGTAAAACGTATTTTCTTTCTTTAATTATGAGTATTATTATTACTATTTATACAGTCATATGACTGATATGTTTTTCTGATTACAGCCATCAATCTTCATTCAACTAGTCAATTTGTAATTTCTACAAAAGACGCTGTACACCTACTAGATCGTGTTACAGTAAATATTCAGTCAGTAGACATGCCAGAAATATGTTTACCAGTTAGCCTAAAAGCTGAAACAGACGATGAGATTTTATGCACATTTTCAACTATTGATTTACTAGGCTGTTACAGTGTGAAGATTATGTTGGATGATGATAATGTGTTAAGTGATCATCCTCCATTAACATTCACTGTGGTAACTAGTAACACAGAATTAAGTGTTGAATGTGTCGATGGCAGTAATTTACATTTATGTAATGGTGGTGATGAATTGTGTAAGAGTCAAAATGAAACCGACCAAAGGGGGGATATTCATGAAAATCAATCGGTTGATGAAATATTACCTACAGAATGTCAATTAGAAAATGGAATCTGTTTACCTCATAATGGATTTGTTGAACATAGAAATGATGATGATCAGCACTCGTGTACAACTGAAGCTAATTGTAATGTGTGCGACGAGTCAGCCGACGGCGGTGATGTGGATTTGGAAGCAAATAATAATGCTATTCATCCAATGAATAATGGAAATGGTTTTAAGAATAGTGAAGATAGCGTACAGTCCACGGCTGCTACTAAAATTGATATGTTCAAGATTTTTATCAGGAATGGTTATACAGAAAAATGTGAACAGGATAATAAAGAGGAAGAGGAGTTTCTACACACTGAATACAACAACATTTCCGAAATTTCATCACATGAAAAAGATGATGGGATAGTCAATGGACACAGCACTGACTGTACTTCACCACCAACAGCACAGAAGTATCCTCCAAGACTGTTTATTACAGAGAAGGAAAAAGTAAAATTTGCCTGCCTATTCACTTATCTTTCCCTTTCCCTTTTATTCTAAACACTAACTTTATTGTGGAATGATGGTGTGCATGAAATTAGTAACTACTAATACTTGTACTGCTTCCCTTCTTTTCATTCCTGTTTATTTTCAATCTGTATCTTTAAGCATGCTGCACATGGGGATAGTTTTACCAATGAGCATGTTAGAATAAACCTAAACAGTCTTTTGTTTCTATTGATTTCTTACACTTTATTCCTTATACTGTTTTTCTTTTATTAACAAATTAGACTGATATCATAGCTAAAAGTAAATGGCCTCAACCGACACCTGAACAACACGCCTACAGTATAACAGCTCAAGGTTCAGGACTTGATAAGGCCTTTACTAACCAGTCAGCTGAATTCATCATTAACAGTGAACTTGTCCCACCAGCTCCGTTGAGTGTAACAATTGCTGGACCAAGTGAAGCAAAAATTCAGTGTATAGATAATGGAAATGGAACGTGTGGTGTGAATTATACACCATTTGCACCAGGTTGTTATACAATTAATGTAGTGTATAACAATGAACTACATATATTTGGAAGTCCATTTTTTGTTCAAGTATACCCTGCTGATAAACCAAATTTAAATGTAGATGATGTACTGTGCTACGGTGTTGGAGTGGATTCGAATGGTGCGTTCATATTTGTGATTACTCTTCTCAGTATTGACAATAATAGATGTTCAGCATGTTGGCATGTATAAATTATTCCCTGATACAGAAATACTCCGCACTTTGTGTTTGAATAAAAACAACTAGAATGATCATATGTTCTTTTTGTTTTATGCATGCATAACTTTTGAAACAACTAATGCATTTTCTACCCCCACCCCATCCCGAATTTTCTATTGTTTAATAACTATCATTTAACCGTTTGCATTTATTTGGCTTTCATTATTTTTATTTTATTTTTTCTAGAAGTACACAAGGCTTCTTACGTCAAGTTTATTGTTGACGCATCAGCTATTGACCCACACGGTGAAGGAACAGTGTCAGCTATTCTTACCGGTCCAGATAATGAAACATCTGCCTGTCAAGTAGTGAATTCCAAAGATGGAAAGTATGTTTGTAATTATACCCCATTGGAGGAAGGTAAGTAATTGATTTATTTTATTTTTTCTAATCTCTTAAACCCTATGATCTAGAGCAGCATACTTTGTGTAATGTTAAAGTGCAATGTAATACTCATTGTTTGTGATATATTGTGATATGTAGGTGGACATGTTGTCTGGATAATGGACCAATCAGTTGTTTCACATAAATAGCTAGACAGAAACACAATAGATTATTCTCTCTCACGCCTACGCCATTGGACATGTTATACATTTTATTATGGATTATCTTTTCTCACTCCTACGTCATTCAGCCCATGTATACATTCTTATTTGTGTCTTTGATTACCCAATATTTCAATGTCCTTTTGTAAAGGTACTTTTCTGTCTCACCTTGTTGTGTGTTCTCGCTTAACTAGCAGCGGGCTAGGCAGTCAAGTAACCGTTGTTTAAGTTCCATTGTGGATATGACATGACTATGAGCAATAAATTAAAGTGAAAACGTCATCAGTAAATATAACGGTACGACACCGTGAGACTTTATCAAAATAAAATTTTATCCAAAATGCAATTGTGATCTACCGACAGCGCACAAGTTCTATTCTTATATGGTTGTCTAAGTTGTTGACGTGGACAAGTGATATTCGTGACCACCAACCACATCTGTGTCCAGCTTGGTGTCCCTATTCAACGCAGCATTTGTTGTTTTTTTTTTGCAATATAAAACATTAGTAAAAGTATGGTAAATAACTAGTCAATTTACTTGCTGTTTCCGTCTACAAGGTTTAGATTTATGCAACCATCCTTCACAGCTATCGTATCGATGTCAGAGGAGAAGGTGTATCAGTGCATCCTGTTACTTTTGGTCCTTTCACTTTAAATTAATTTTAGGGCGATACTAAGGAATATACACCAGTGTCGGATGACGTTGAACCAACCAATCAGATCGCTCAGCACTACAAATGGATTCTTTTCATAATTTTCGTTGCAAATTTCATCCTGATTCAGGATTACGGTTATGGTAGGTTGAGAGTAGGATTATGGTGAAGGTTAGAGTGGAAGATGCAACGATGATTATCAAAAGCGCATCCATTTGTAGTGCTGAGCAACCTGATTGGTTGGTTTAAGGGGTCATTTGACTTTGGTGTCTATTCTCTACTGTTGCCTAATTTTAAGCCTATGAACTGGTATTCATTGCTGACAAACAACTTTCAGAATACGCTGTTGATATGAAATCAAGGTAACTTCTTATGTGGTGAGAGCTGTCTACTAGCCAAATTGGTAGACAGTAATTTACGTCAATATTTACATTCCTAAGATTTGTCGTGAGAAAATGTGAACAAAGATTGACTTTGCGTAGGCGGATGCAGTTAACATATAGAGGATTTGACATTCAAGAAACAGTCACAAAGAGATGAAAGATTAACTTTACGTGAGAAACAACCAATCGGAAGACTGTGTTTGTTTGCTTAAATAACCATAGTAATGTACATGCAAATATATGAATATGCTTTGATTTCCTTAATAAATGATCTGTTGCCTGACTCTTGCCTTCTGTCGTTACACTTACATCAAGGATAGTAGTAGGTTAGTGGTGGCACTTTTATTAACACTAAATGATTTATTGGAGGTTAGTGACAAACTAGTAACAACAGAAGACAAGGGCCAGGCAACAGATCGTTTAATAAGGAAAATCAGCACATATAAATAGATTTCAATGTACATTATTGTTAGTAGGAAATACAGTCTTTTGATTGATTGTTTCTCACAGAAAGTTAACATTGCATCTCTTTGTGGCTGTGTCAGATCATCCATATGCTAACTGTATCCGCCTACGCAAAGCCTTTGTTCTTATTTTTAAATATTGGGACTAAACATTGACGTCAATCACTGTCTACCAACTTTGGCTATCAGCCAGCTCTCACCACATACTAAGTTCGGTGTAGTGTTACAGTCATAAGTTTGTCGGGTATCATATTCCAGGAGAGAGATTTTGAGAAGAATCTAATGTTAAGGTGTTCTATTTATTAGACAATCACTTATTAAATACACACTAATTGGTTATCAGAACTAAAAGCTCGTCTTTTCTAGTGCCATCCAGTCCCTATCATTTTGCAGCATCTACTGCGATGAAATTAAATGGGTGGTAGCTTTAATTAAGTATGTATCATTATCCTTGTACGATAATTTGTAGCGCATTACATTCTTATAATTTGATAGTTTTCATGCATTCATTCCCCCTTTTGTTGTGAACAGTTTCATACCCAACCCTTTGTTTGGTAACGTGACGCTAGAATGTTACTTTGCGTTGCAATATCTTCTCTAACCTGCCTTCAGTTTATGTAAGCAATCCTTAACTTTTCCTGTTTTATTCCATTAGGCCAACATCAAATAGACGTAACCTATGAAGGTCTTGCAATACCAGGTAGTCCTTATCGTGTTCAAGTTCTTCCTGGTTGTGATCCAAGTCGAGTTAAAGCTTACGGTCCAGGTCTTGAGAATGGAGCACATTTAAAACCTGGTGAACAAACCAGTTTCACTGTTGACTTGACAGGAGCTGGTCAAGGTGGTTTGGGTTTAGCAGTTGAAGGTCCAAGTGAAGCACCAATTGATTGTCAAGATAATCGTGATGGTACTTGCACAGTTTATTATACACCTTCTGAAGCTGGTGCTTATTCTGTGTATGTACGCTTCAATGATGTTAATGTTCCAGGTAAAAAAATACTTATTTCAACTTATAGAGTTTATTATCTATTTAAAATATTTGTGTCACTGGTCGATTCAATTCGATTAGGCGTGCTCAAGACTATACAGCGTCTTTGTTCTGATTAGGATTTTCATTACTGAAGTTGAACGCCGTTATTATTATTATTTTGTTACACTGTTAGTCGAAGAAGTTTAGGGAATCACTAGAAAAAAAGCTGTCTCAGTGAAGTCGAAGTTGAGTGAAGTGTACGTCTTCAGTGAGGCAATGGTAAATTGTCTACCAGTGGATAAACCGCTCGATGAAGCTACAACTGTGAAAATAACAAAATAAGCAACAGAGACAGGGAAGTAATCGTGACTGAAATAAAGTGGATAACGCATCATTTGGAATTTTCTTGAGGTTCATTATATTTTGTCCTGATCAAAATCACATCTGCTGTCTGCAGGGTTTTTCTTTTCAACATGACTTTAAGTTCATTACTTGATGTTGCTGGTGTTCAAGTGCAGTTTATCTGATTTACTAAAAGCAGTTGAGGGTTATTCAGTTAGCTTAAGATACACCTTTATAAACCTTTAATTTGGTCAGTGTTTTACTGATTCTACAGTTAAGAATACAAAAGTGTAAGATTTTCATACATCCATATGTAATCCAAAGTCAGCATAGCCTAGTATGTGCATTGAGTTGTCATCATTTTGTTTGCTTGTGTTTTATACGTGTACGTTTTCATGCTTATCATTTATTTATTTATTTTATTGTTACTTTATAGGAAGCCCATTTCATGTAAATGTTGAAGCTAAAGTTGATCCAAAACAAGTTAGATGTTATGGTTCTGGTCTTGAATCTGGTCTGTTGCGCGCTGGATTGCCAGCTTATTTCACTGTGGATACAAAAAATGCTGGAGATGCACGTCTACGGGTGCGTCAAGCTATTCGACTGTGTCACAGACAGTTTGCTTTCTGTGTTTATCTTTGTCATATTTTTCTATTATTATCATTATTGTTATTATTATTTTGATTGTACAGTCTCAACGTTGATTTTATCACAAACCGATACAGCCAACAGTGTATCCTGTGTTCACTAGTGGCTATAGAATATATATTCCAAAGTTCTAATGGGAAGTCGTGACCTGTAGTGTCAGGTGTTGAGTGGATATTCATCGATGCCATTGGTTGGTGGTAACGTAATATTGGGAATTGATAGTAGTTAGATTTTACAGGTTATCGAATTCCAGCGCCATAGTCGAATGGTCAGTAGAGTCTCATTGCAACCCTTGGGTTCTGGGTTAGATCCCTGGCGGATGCGTACCTCTGAAAAGTCCCAAATTAGGACGAAATAGATACCCAGTACTCACTGGTTTTCAATGCTTCTCTGACTGAAGTCAATTTGTGATCAGACTTTTATTCAGTTAGTCACTTTCACCCTACTTATCCGAAGTTCATTCGACCATATGTGTATGTGTTTTATTGGTAAATTTCTTATAATATGGCAAGTTTTATTACTGTCAACAAGTTCTATCAACTATATTAGTTTTAATTTGTACTTCTTGTTTTTTTTTCGGTGCTTCAGGTTATGTATACACCTAAACCTGGTGCTGAATTACAACCTGCAAATGTTCAACTTCTTAGTGGAGGAACAGATAAAGATCCAGCACATCAACACTACCACAAAGTTACATATACACCTGAAGAACATGGTCCTTGTCGCATAGAAGTTACCTATGATGATGTTCATATTCCTGGTTCACCGTTTTTAGTGAATATTCGAAAATCTTGTGAACCTGAACGTGTTCGTGTTTTAGGTGCTGGAGTTGAAGGTCCTGTTCTAGCCAGTCTTCCAGCAACATTTACTGTTGATGCTCGAGATGCTGGTATGGGAGATTTAACCCTTGGTCTTACGGTAAGCGTATTTAAAATTTACTGAACATTGTACTTCGAATGCATTTCGTGTTTGTTTTTTTTTTAAATTTTTCCATCTTTCGAATTTTCTTATTTCAAACTTCAAGAGTATAATCTTTGATCTCTGCACATATTTTTGATGCACCTTTCTAGTTTAAATAAACTTATAGGGAATAGGAAGATTCATGAAATACTGTTATTTCATTCTTATTCAGGCTTTTATTGCATATGTTAAAGATTAAGATATATGTATATTTAATAAATAACTGTTGAGATCACCATCATCGTCACCACATAATAAACATGTATGCTCCTAAAATCGAGTCAGGTCTGCTAGATCTCTGTTTTGTTCTTACTCTTAGGTTGTTTGATTGATTAGTCAGTAAGGTCCTGGTTGTGTTGTTAATCTGTGCTACATTACACCAACCTTCCTAGAACTCACCTGGCTAGTATGACTGAACTGAGAGAACTCTGAGGATGTATGTATTACCAGCATATAAAAGTGGAGCGCAAAACGGCGTCCTAGCTTGGTACGATGTATATTCGTTAAAACAAAGCTTCAAACCCCCTCCCAAAGCATCTGCATGCGGCTTAGGCGTTTATTTAGTTTATATTAAGTAGATTCATTTCGATCTATTCGTTTTAGCCCTAGGTTTATTTTGATGATTCGACGATTACAGGTAGATGACAGTAAATATTATTTTACTTCCAGTAGTCAAAAGAAACATGACAGTTTAGAATATTTATAATTTTAGAAGAAGCCACTTTCTTATCTATACACCATGGAATAACATATCGTGTTATTTGCTTAGGTGTTTTCTAAATTTTGAACTTAAATTATTGAGATGAAAAGTTCTATCGCTCAATATTCAGTCTGCATTGACACGTAGTTGGGACACTTGTTGTGTGCGATACTACGTGACTATCTAAACCCCAATAGGTGTAGTGTAGAGTTCGAAGCAGCAACGCCTAGACAAATGACCTACAGCTCCGTATGGAGTTGAAATACAGCAGAACAAAGCACCCCATAATCATTTAGAAGTGAAGCTTTTATGAAAACATTCCGTGTGTAGTTTATTAATCGTTGGTATGAAGTTTTGTCATGAACGTCCTGGTACAACCGAGCATGGTTAGAATTCGATCTTCCTGTTGAAATGCTCTCATCTAGACATACCTTCATAGCTTCGACCAGGTAAATTCTATTTACTGCCTTTACAGCATGGCAGGGGTGTCCCCACAAAAGTGAAAGAGCAAATGTAGACATCTGGAGCTTACAACCTGACAAGCAGGTCTATTTAGGGGGCTGTGAGGCCTTGACTCCAAACATATGCTGCACATGGGTTCCAGAAACCAAAAGGATCGAATAGCTTATGAACCTATTTTGGTGATTGGAAGAAGCCATAGAGACGTATCTCCTGACGCCCCTCTACTGCCTCCTGGATCAGATTCCAAGTCAAATACTTGGAAGGTGGCCCCTTGAGACAACCACCCACATTGATACGGGCGTCTGGACAGTATCTCAGCCCTCGCACTATTTATGAGATTTTGTGTGACTCATCTCTTGGTGCCCATAATGTACCATATTCGTGATTTATTAAATATAACAAATAATTAAGTCTATAGAATTGATTGTAGGTTAATATGATTTCAATTTAATCTTGGTAAATTTCTCAAAACCTAATATTTTGTATCCTTTTTTCCCCACTGTTATGTAATATACAGGATCCGAAAGGACAGTCAGTTCCAGTAAGAGTTCTTCCATTGTCTGTAGACAGCGAATCAGTTGTAACAAATGGAGTAGTGCCTTCTGTGACAAGTTTAGCCTCAGGTGATGTCAGTGACACAGGACTTTTATCATGCACCTATGAACCATATTTGATTGGACCGCATAATATTCATGTTATGTTTGCCGGTGTTGAAGTGGACAACAGTCCATTCACTGTTCGAAGTATTGCTACGGGTAGAGCAGATCTATGCGAAATTAAAAGTAAGTGGAAATTTTCTTCTCCTTTTTTTTTCTCCAAAAATTTCTATTATATATCCATCATTATCTTACTCTACTTTGAATATGTATATATTTACCATTGTAATAATTTTCAGATGGTGTAAAGAAATTTATACCAGTTGGAAAAGAAAACGTTATCACAGTTGATACATCATTGGGTGGTAAAGGTCGATTAACCTGTCAAGTTATCCAGCAACCAACTAAACAATCTTCAGCTACTGCTACACTTCTCCCAGTAGAAACAGAAGATAATGGTGACGGCAGTACCTGCGTATACTATACACCTACACAATTGGGTGAATTGAATGTAGAGCTACGATATGGTGGTCAGTTGATTCCTAATGGAGAATTCACCCAGAAGGTAAGCGATTTATCTCTGATCTTAATTTCAGCGTCTTTAAAAAAACTTTTATATAATTTCGTCAAGAGTACTGGATACTGTGAAAGTGATACTAGTGATATTAAATATTTTTAGTCTACAGCATATGCTCGAGATTGTAAAGGAGTTCCGGAACTCTTATAGCTCGTCAAATACTGTCAAGAATTAGTATTAATAAGATACATATCATTTTTATTCCTTTGGGTTCCGAGTGGAATGTGAGACTTCAATAGAACGTTCATATTTCACTGTGTTCCTTACAGTCTTTGTTAGCTAGCTGCACGATTGCACGCAAGCTTTCATCTCCTCATTGTACTATCTCTCCTCCATGTCACCTTCGGCCACTCAACTCGCCTTTTCTCAATCGGGTCCCAACCGAAGGGCTACCGTCTCCTCAGTCTCCATCTCTGTTTGTTAGGCGATAGGATGTTGGTTAGTTCATTGCCAAAGTTCCTTGTTTCTTATCCATTCTAGCCAGCCATCTGATCTTCAGTATTGAGCGAAGGCAGTTAAATGTTAATGAATATCTACATCCTGGTAATTACAACCATAACAGTAATTAACTCTATGGTTCTCTGTTTTGAAAGCTATGGTATGGTATTTGACTAAAAAGTTCGTTTGGATGGCGTATTACATTACACTTACTCCAGCTGGTGTTCTCCAAGGTGTTGTTCTTTCTCCTTTTCTGTTTTCTTTCCTTTCACACGACCCACCCCATTCTGACTGTTTCTATGCCCGTTACTTCTCAGTCAGCCTGTTCCAGAATGAATAACCTTTTATCAGAAATTGGTCAATGATCCTTGTCAAATGGTCTTAAGCTTAATCCCTCCAAATGTCGTGTGGTTAATTTCACTTTCAGATGCCAGCGCAACTTACGTGAACTGGTTAGTTCTCATGGCTCCACTATCATAGGTGGCACTGAAGTTGAAACCAAATCGAATGTTAAATACCTTGATTGTGTATTTCATTCCGTCTCTACTGTTACAGCTTGTTAATTCTTGTATTCTGTCTATATTTCTTTACTGCTCCTCCAGCTTAATCTTTCCTCAGCTACTTAAGAATGACTTTTTTATACTGCGTAGGGCACTAAAAGCCGTCAGTAGGGCGAGTGGATGTTGCTAAACCACCTCGTTAATATTATTGTAAACAAAAATGTGTAGTTCAGCGAAGAGTCTGTTTTCGGCGAATTCATTTTCTAAGCTCTACAATCGCAAATATATAAATGCGTTATTTTGTATATATATGTGTACGTTAAGTTTGTCAAACAAAAATACAATTCGTTATGGTTATTTTAACTAAAGAGGGGGGAGTGAGAATTAGTAAGTTCTGGTTGGAGTTACGTAGTACAAAAACGGTCAAGAAAATTGGGTGTTAATGAAACTAGGTGATGAGTTGTCACAAACAGTTGTTAAAAAGGAGTTACGTAATAATATGAATAGTTTGATGATTGAGTTGTACTCAGGATACACATAGGAACAAAGTAGAGAATACGAAATTACGTAAGAGTTCTAAATGACTACAAGAATTAAAAGCAATTAAACAAACAGGCAAACAAACAAAATGAAGTCATCAAAAATCAACATTTCATTAATGCCTGGATGGCGATTATCCATGAATACTATTGTAGATAGACACACTTGAATTCCTGCAAGAAACTGGCAAATATCATCCTGTCAGACTCTGAACATCCTCTCCATACACAACTCTCTCCTTGCTGCATCTCATCGGGTAGAACTAGAAGCAACTATAGAAGACTGTATGCTCAGACGACTAAGTACAAAAACTCTACAATACCCTATTTAGCACACATTTTATTTGATGAGAAAAGTGTGTGAGACAGGAAATTACCAACTTACTGCAGAATTCTATTTTTCATTGTTACATTGTTATTAATATTTTCACTTGATTTAATTTTTTCTGTTCATTTCTTTTTGAACAATAATATTGACGTAAATTATTATTAATGTAAATGCCCTATTTTAATTATTACCCCTGTAATGATAAAATTAGGTATAATATTGTATTACATGCTGAAAATTCCATTGTTGTACCAAAAGTACTGTCTGGAATAAAACTATTATTGTTATTATTTGGAAAAGTTACTTATTTTAAAAGAGTATACATTCCTTTTCTGGGGATGCTTAAGTTTATTCGGTACACTCTCATTGACTAGCCAGAATTTGTTGACTGACATACATTAGTTTGGCTATAGTGCTTTTCCAAGTAGCATCACCTACCCTCTTTTTTCCAATATATTTGAGACATTCTAGATTACTATTGTCTTTCACTATGTGATCGCTTTCTTCTACTTGTGGAAGTAATATACGAGCTGAGAAACCATGATCTGTCTCTCTTTAAACTAATTTCATATTTCCTCTTACTAATTATTTCATATCATTATTTTTGTTTGTTCATTTATATAGGTAGTATCCAGCGAGGATATCACAGATGAAACTGTAAGTTAATAATTATAATACTTTACTATCGAATTCACAATATTATTGTATTGTTATTGTTCCCTTGGGTTCCTAGTGGAACATAGGGCTTCAACTACACGTCTGCACTTGCCTCTGTCTTCTGCTGTACTTTTCACCTGCGTCCATGTTAATCCATACTGTTTCAGCTCCTCTTCACACGATCTCCTCCATGTCACCCTTGGACGTCCCACTCGCCGCTTCCCTTTCGGGTTCCACTCGTGGGCCTGACGTGCGATGTCACCCAGCGGCCTCCTCAGCGAGTGTCCAATCCACCTCCACTTTCTCCTGTATATTTGTTGAGCGATTGGTTCTTGTTTTGTTTGTTCCCATAGTTTCTTGTTGGTGATTCTTTCCGGCCATCTGATCTTGAGTATACAGCGAAGACAGTTGTTGATAAAGGTCTGCAACAGGCTGTTGGAAATATTCTTTGTGACCCGCCAAGTTTCTGATCCGTACGTATAGAAGAACTGACTGACTTGACGTTTGTATTGAAAATCCGAATTGTGTTGTTCATGCTGAGTGACGAAGATTTCCAGATTGGTTTCAGGTTGATGAATGCGTTTCTCGCACATAAATAAGATAACTGTAAACAGACGCGTAATTATATTGCTTTGTGGAACTCTTTTTCAGAAGAAACATGTTATAGCATTTATTTGAATAACAGCTTAAAACTAGTCAGTGACCACACATTATTTTTCTAAATCTCTACAAAATGTCCTGCCCTCAGGGAGGATCGAACTCCCGACCCCTGGTTTACAAAACCAGTGCTCTGACCACTGAGCTATGGCTGGCCCGACAAAGTGCTTTGCACTACTTCGCAAATAAAGTGAAATAAATTTCATTGAAGTACTTATTGTACTATATTTCGTTAGATAACCGTTTAAAAACCCTAGAAATGGATCAATTTTTTATTCGTTAAGTATTCTAATATTAGTAATTTAAGACTGATGAGACCATACCACCGGAGAAAATGTTTAATTTCGCTCATATAGGCAGGCGTTTTCTCAAATGACCACATGTATTTTCATGCAGCGTCTGTCTTCCTCTTCTTCTCCAAATTACCCCAGTTCCCATGACGGCTAACGTGTTGTTATTTCGATTGTAAAGGATAAATGTTACCTTAATTATCAGTTCGTTGAATCCATTTCAAATTAGACTAAGTTATGGTATGGTATGGATTACGGTATTTGTGATTAAGTATTGTTTGTCAGAAAATTTCACTCGATATTTTAGCATTTGAGAACATTTTTTGGAGAACAAAATCTATCCGTTCACATAAGTGTTCTGTTCTGTTTTGTTCTGCACAATCATTCATCAGGGAACAGAAAATTGAACAGGTCTTAAACGTTTTCTTCCTCAAGTAATTGATCTTCCCTCTTTTTGAAATTTTGTAGTCGTCAATAAACACTTGAATGCTGTTGAATTCCCAGATTTTACCATTGAAATGTCACTCATACAAATTAGATTTAGGAATAAATGTTAGAAGGTATCAGATCAAATAATTTTATCATTGTTTTCTTGTGTGTTGATGTTCTCTGAGAAAAGTAAACTGAATTTTTCACACAATAAAGTTAGGTAAAAAGCTAATACCTATAACTGTCACTCATTTAGACCGACTGATAAGCAATTCATCTTGTTGAAAGTGTGGTTACCAATTGTGTGTGTTACATGCATACATTTTGTGAACTGTTAGCAAAATTATGCCCATAGTATTCTATACTGACTAACTTGATTTTCATGCTTTTTCAATTTTTCTCTCTCTGTTTTTAGTCACGTCAAAGTGTGTATCGTCCTGTTGTATTTCGTCTTCCGGCTCCTCGGAATAAAGCGAAAATTGAAGGTACCCTTTTACTTTTGATTAGGGCATTATTTAAAAACATTGTTTTTCTTAACACTTCGGGTTACCATTTTGGTAATATTATTATTATTATTGTTCCCTTGAGTTCCGAGTGGAACACTGGGCTTCAATTTATTCTATTTTTTGCTGTCCTCTTTAGCTGGGCTCACGATTACCTATATATAACCTCTTATCTCCTCCCTACATGATCTTCTACATGTCACCCTTGGCTACATGCACAGTTCGTCACTTCCCATTCGGGTTCTAGTCGAGCGATGGCCTGGGACACGATGCCATTCGACAGTCTCCTCAGCTTGTGCCATATCCATCTCCATTTTCTCCTGGATATTTGTTAAACGATAGGTTCTTGACTAATTTGTTCTCATAGTTTCTTGTTACTCATTCTTTCTGGTTATTTGATCTACATTATGGAGTCAGTGAAGTTGCCAGCTGTTGGAAATACTTTTCACGAAGAGCAGTATAAGTTTCTGACCCATATGGTAGCACTAACTGACTTGACATTTGTGTTGAAAATCGGAATGTTGTTGTTTTTGCTGCCTGGCTGAGTCAGTGCAGAAGATTTGCAAACTGATTTCAGATTGATGAAGGTGTATCTTGCCTTTCCGATTCTGGCTGGCTTTAACATCTTCATCTGTGTTGTCGCCTGTGGTTGCAACGATGCTGCATAGCTAGATGAGTGAAGGAAGTGAGCTCTTTCAAGTTTCTGCCGTTGATAGTGATAGGTACTGTCTGTTGTTACTGTTGGTTAGTTGGTTGGTTACCTTCATCACACTCGTCTTGTGTATGTTCACCTGGAGTAGTTCTATCTTTGCTGCTTCTTCAGACAGTTTGTTAGTTTTCTCCTGTAAGTCTTTGAGTTTGTGTGACATCAAACATAAATCATCGACGCGCGAAATGCAGATCTTCCAGAGTCTCTTTGTCGGTCGATCATATTCCTGTCGTCTCACTCCCCACTTACAGTCTGACTCATAATCCAGTCCACCACAGTTAGGTATACTTTGAAGTTAATGCCATTTATCCTCGATAAATTTATGATAACATTATTTGTTCAGTTGAAACTTGAATTTGTTCTACTAGTTGACTTGTCTACATAGTTCCTTTCAACGTATTTCGGCATGTAATCTAGGTAAACATTCATTATTAATTCATCACACTTATTCATATATGAAAAAGGCACAAACAGCGAAGAAAATTTTCTTTTCGACGATTCATTTTCATGAGCTGTACAATCGTAATTATAATTAACAAAGAAATCTTTAGACCAATCAGATACTGGTAAATTTTGTCCTTGGAAAATTGTATTACATAATGTAAGGTGTAAGAAGGGATGACTGATTGTAAGTTAGAAAGGAGACAGAAGTTGGCATGACGTAATAAGTGTGAGATAGTGAGTAATCAATAATCTCGTGTAAAATGGACAGGAACTAATGGAAAGGCTATAAAGTGTTTTTGTATAAAATATGTATGAAAAACAATGTTATTAATAGACAGTAATCGAGTGGTAATAAAATGTGGATGATGGGGACAAAATGATAATAAAAGTATTAATAAAATAAAATAATAATGGTAATAATAGTGAACTTACATAATAAAGGAAAGAAGCAAATTTGTGATAAGAACTTTACTCTGGCCATGGTAAGGCAAGAGAATGTATGTATCTCTTTTGTATGCAGAGGTCCGGTTTCAGATCTCGAATAGCTAATGCTTCAGCTATGTACAGATGGCGAATCCGAAGTCCCTTTGTACGATATTGAGGGACTCTGTGTAGCACTGTGAAGCATTCATGTGGGGGTGCTCGATGTCCAGAGATGACAAGGTGTTCGAGGATCGAGCTGTTGCCATTCTTCTTTTCTCCTCTGGCCAACTAAGCGGGGCAGTGTTCCAGAATACGTTTTTGGACTTGACGTTGCGTACGGCCAATATACTTTGCTCCACACGAGCAAGTAAATTGATAAATACACATTGAGGTGGCCAAAAGCGGTATCTTGTCTTTAGCGTTAGACTGGATTAACTGTCTGCAGGAGAATGTGATACGTAGAGTGGCTGTTGGAAATGTCTTCTTCAGACATTTAGAAAGGCGGTTTCTGAGAATTTCCGCTGCGACTTCACCTTTGAATTCTAGGTTCATGAAGAGAGTCTTCTTAGGAACCGTTGCGATGTTTGACATCGGAGGCTTCTCCTTTATGTTTTTGTCAATAAATCTTGGTGGATATCCATTCTCTAGTAGGATTTTACGTAATAAATTTAATTCATTCTCCACCATGTCTTCCGAGCAGATTTTTCTAATCCTTGAGCACAACGTACGTACCAGGTTTCTCTTTCGGATTAGTGGGACGAAGCTCTGAAAGTTGATAAACTGTCCAGTCCATGTTGGCTTGCGGTATATTGATCTTTGGATCGTACGGTCGTGTCGTCTGGTGAGTAGTACATCAAGGAATGGAAATGCGTTGTTCGATTCTCTTTCTAAGGTGAAACTTATTGATGGATGCGCTGCGTTGAAGGTTTTGAGGAGAGAATCCAAATCACAATTTTCATCACAGATTATAAAAGTATCATCTATGTATCTCTTGTATAAGTGCAGTTGACTTATCAAGGGATTGAGGATGTTGTTTACAAGACTCGCCATGAAGCAGTCGGCTAGGAGGGGACCGAGAGGAGACCCCATGGCTACCCCATCTTTCTGTACATAGAACTTTTCATTGAATTTGAACTGGATATTGAACGTACATCTGAGAAGAAGTTCCTTCAGGTAGTTTATTGGGAGAGGAACTTCTAGGTTGTTGGTTTCGATGTAATCACAAATGAAGCATATTGTTTCAGTTAGGGGGATGCTTGTGAATAGAGAGACGACATCTAGTGAGATCATTTGTCTTTCGGAGACGTTGACATCCTTCACTGAGTCGATGAAGTCAGATGTATCTCTGAGGCTATATTTTGTCATATGTCTTTGAACTGGTTCGAGGATATCAGCTAGCCACTTCGCGATTTGATGATATGGTGAGTTAACCATGTCTATGACCGGTCGAAGTGGGACATTCTCCTTGTGCACTTTAGGCAGTCCATACAGTCTTGGAATAGTTGAACTGCAAGGTTTTATTTGCTCATAAACCTCCGGTGTTATGACTGAATCTTCTTTCATTCTCTTCAGCAATTTTGTAATTCATATATGAACTGAGGATGAATAAGCAGTACTCATTGCTTTGCTTTATAATCTTCTGTCCTTCACTTGTTTATCATATCAGTTAATATTGATTTTTTTATCAACTGTTCACAGTGATTTCACATTCGGGTTATAGAGTGTTTCACTTTAAGTAAAATACGATCTACTGTCAATTTACCTTGTATTAGTCAACCACAGATCACTATATGAAAAACCCTGATTCCAAACCTGAAGTACACATGGGATCCAGAATCCGAGAGGCTGGAATGACTATGAATCTGTTTGGGTCACTGGAAATCATAACAATATCTTTATTGTGCACAATAATTCTAAACAATATGCACAGTTTTCAGCGTAGTTTCTTGCATAATATTTACTCTCGGAGTTTCAAGTAAAACAACCATCTCCAGTACATCATGTGATTCAGTGATGTTAGATCTGAAGAGTAAAATAATCCTTTAACGGTATATTTCTTTGGTCCCATACAAATGCTCAACGATAGGGAATATAACTGAGTGATTATATAACAACAAGAACTAAAGAAAATAAGATGCATTGTCTCGGATGGAAATTCAGGTAGACCAGAGATTCAAGCAAGCCGCCAATATTCTCGGTCAAACTTATCTGCTAATTCCACTCCACTACTTTGTGGAACAGACTTCAAGTCAGCGGCCCAGGGGTAGCCTCTTAACACAACCATTTGCTTAGGTCTGAGCGTCCGGGCAGTATCCCAGCCCTCATACAAACTGTGCGATTTTGTGTAGCGTATCTTTTGGTGCTTATAATTCACCAAGTTTGTATTTTCGATGATAATATTCGCGGTTTTTGGGGCAACCGTGAGTGCATATCGTCTAAACCTCCTATTACTTAGTATGCCTTAAAATTTCTTTTTTCTGTCCCTATTACTTTTAGCTGTTGTACTGCGGCCTTCAGGTGCCCAACAACAAGTTCCTGTTATTGTGAATGATAATGAAACAATAACCGTAACATATGATCCTATAGAACATGGAATGCATGAATTACGTGTAAATATTCATTCACAGGCGAAATCTGATTCTCCTGGTAGTACATTTACTATGCCACTACAAGGTAGTCCATACAAGTTCTATGTGGATACTGCTAGTACTGGTCGAATTACAGCCTATGGTCCTGGATTAAGTCATGGTATTACTTCTCAATTAGCTGAATTCACCATTGTAACAAAAGAAGCTGGTGTTGGTAAGTTGGTGTTGTTGTTTTTTTCTGCATATAATGTGAATGAATGTTGTTTCTTCAACAGGTTGGCAGAAAGATTAATTTATCTACATTTTTTTTTTAAAATAATTAACTTTTTACATCAGGTACTAGTCACTAATGTGTTGTGTTTGAACAGCTGACTCTGTATTCATTTCGATTTTTCCTTTCTTAGGCTTTATATACTCCTGTGCATTATTTACTATTCCTTAGACTAAGTTGTTGATTTCTGCATGTCGATGAACGAAATGTATAAATGTACTGAACACGCTTTTTTGTATTTTAATATAATTTTTGTAAATTCCCTGTTTTCTATGTGATAAGTCGTCTGATTGCCGAATAAGATATTTATTTTCGGCAAACATATGTAAACGATTAAAATCCATGTTTTGAGACAAATTAGTAATATAATTATGGCAAATGGAAACAGGTTATTCGGCTGCTTTTGTTCATCCTATCCTACATAAAATGTTTGTCTCATGAATGCTTTTTTTTAGAAAAATAATTCGTATAAATGTGTAGTAGCATGCGCATTTGACTGTTAATCAAAATAAATTGGAAATAAAATAGTTGCACTATCCCACAGAATAGGATTCGTGAAGTCTTTTGAAAGGAATCCGCGTTGAGCGACTGATGCACTTTAATCAATGCATAGAGGTAGACGAATGCCAGACCTTGTCTTTTGGACGAGTCTAAAATAACGGGCGACTACAAACGCACTAAACCTCATTGTAGAGTTTGAGATTTTTGTATTTCTAATACCATCAGAGTGTGCGTGGCATAGCGTTCGGTGCAACCATCAGATGAATCGTATTTGCTGCAGATACATGGAATTGATTTCACTTTGAAGATTTCGTGTTGGTTTCTTATTCAGCAATCGAGGTGGATATCCACTCAGTTAAGCTTCTCTTAGAAGTCTTAGCACTTCTTCAGTTCTATCAGGATTACATGTAAGCTAAATGATATTGGTCACAGCAGAAAGGCATTCGGCTATGGAGACTTCATGGTTGACCATTTATATCAATTTTTCTCTCTCTATTTCTACGTCTATACCCGTTTTTGACTATTCACAGATGAATTCTATCTATGGATTGCAGTTGTTTAATACTTGTAATCTATGATTCATGTCTCAGATCATAAATATTTCCCTTTGTAGAATTTGAAACCCTCGTTTGAATTAACACTAGTGTTCACCAAAATATTCTTATTGTACTTTGGTTGTTTGTTTTTTTTGTATATTCTCGAAAGTAATGGATTGTTTTAAGCCAGTTTTGTAATTTTCTAATATTTCGAAACTAATTCTTATTCCTTTTTCAATGTTAGGTGGTCTTTCAGTCTCCGTTGAGGGTCCATCTAAAGCTAAAATTCAATGCGTTGAGAATTCTGATGGTACATGTAGTGTGAGTTACCTACCTCTTGCACCTGGCTTATATACAATCTCAATTAAATTTGCTGATGAGCATATCTCTGGTTCACCGTTTACTGCTAAAATAACAGGTAATTTGATTATAAGTGTGTGGGTTATTTTGCGTTAATTTATGTGTACTTGAGACTTTGCGCTTTTATTTTTCTGATACCCTAAGTTCTATTTTATCGCATTATATTCATCAACAATAAAATGTTTGATTCGTTTTATTATTTTGCGATGATGTTAGTGTATGAGTGGGTATATCATAATCACGATGATGATAATAAATAAGATGAAGTATGTTTAAGTTTGTCTGATGAATTCGTTTGTGCACAGACCCCTAGAAGCTCTAGACTATATATACATGTTGAAGCCTGCTGCTCAATTTAGCTGTACATGCTGGAAATGCATCGAGTTAATTACTGAGTATTATTGTTTACTTATGAAAACATTTCAATAATATATTGTATTATAGCGTCTTATATAAAAAGAGAATTTGGTCAGTGTGATAAAAGACAGTTTATGTATAATCCCCATCCAGGCATTAATGAAAACAAAACACGTAGATCAGCGAAGAGTCTCTTTTCGGCGAATTCATTTTTTCTTAGCTGTACAATCGCAAATATATATGTGTTATTTTGTATGTATGTGTACATTAAGTTTGTCAAACAAAAATACAATTGGTTATAGTTATTTTAACTAAACAGGTGAAGATTGGTAATTGGAGTTACGTAATACAAAATCAGTCAAGAAAATTAGGTGTTAATGAAATTAGGGTAGTAACAAAGGTGATGAGTTGTCACAAACAGTTGTTAAAAGGAGTTATGTAATAATGTGAATAGTTTGATGATTGAGTTGTACTCAGGATGCACATAGGAACAAAGTAGATAATACGAAATTACGTAAGAGTTCTAAATGAATACAAAAATTATAAGTAATTGAAGAACAGGCGAAGAAATAAAATTAAGTCATCAAAATCAAAACGAAAATCAAGTCAAATAAAAAAAGTTGTTACCAAGACAGTAGAAGTGGTTGAGTAATCCTCTTTTGTATGCACAGCTCCGGTTTTTCTGTGTGAATGGCCAGAGCTTCAGCGATACGAGGAAGACGAAACGGTATTGCTTTTGATAGGTTATTCTTGACTCTGTAGATTACTTGAAGGAGGCGTTTGTAGAAATGGAATGATCAGTGTTAACCAGGTGTTCAATTATCGCACTCCTTATTGCACCACTTTTGCCTTTTCTCAACCATGCTGGATAGTGTTCTTGAATCCTCTTGGACAGGGTGCGCGTCGAACGACCGCTAAGAAAATGAATTCGCCGAAAAGAGACTCTTCGCTGATCTACGTGTTTTGTTTTCATTAAAGGATAGTTCCACAAGCAAATCGAAAATACCTATTGAGTCATATAGAAGAAAAGACGTGCAGCGAAGCGTTACTCTCTTTTCGGCGATATTATTCTTAAGCTGTACAATCATATATATATGTATATAGTAAATTATCTTAGCAACAAAAAGAATAATTCCAGAGAATACATAAGAATCTTGTACAAAAAGTACGAATCAAACTTCTTCAAATCGTAGAAGCAATGGCTATGCACATGTGTTGCATCCTGAACTCTGCACATAGAAGAAGTTCGTTCAGTCATTAAGTCTACAATGAACCTGATCTGTCTTAACACCAAATACGTAATTTTTATTTTTCTTGTTTCTTAATTGTATTATTTTCTTCCCCCTCCCCTCCATCCTCTATTAAATTTCTACCTCTTATTACCACTATTGTTAACTGGACTGTCGTCAAATTTTAGTTGAATTCCATTCAATCCTGTCAATTATATTACGTCACTAAACTTACTTGTTTAATTTTATTTTAGTTTCTACCCGTTTGACCTTTTCTACATTGCGTAATTTACAATTCTAGTGGCACATCTTTGAAAATATTCCTTTTATTGCGATTGTACCGCTTGAGAATGATATCGCCAGAAAAAAGTAACTCTTCGTTAAACTCCTTTTCTTTCATTATGATTCCATAATACAAAAATTTTAATTAGTGAAAGCAGAATGATAGTCATAATAACTGGATGACGTGCCGACCACAATTTGATGTCTTTTGTAATAATAATAATAATGAATTTCATTACGTCACTGTGTTTATTTACGTTACAATATTCCATATTATTGTATTTAATTGGAATACTTTAATACACAGAGTAGTAGGTTGAATTCTACTCACAACTACACGTTTTAACTTTGTAGTTGCACGATCGCTACATATTTTTAATATTATTATTGTTATTCTATTCAAATTGGCACACATTTCACTTTCCAATCAATATCTCTTAGTCTGTAATGCATACACAACTATGATGTCTTAATTCTATTTATTTATTTATTTCTGCAAAGGTGATATCTTGAAACGATCACAATTAAGCATGGGTGCACCAAGTGACATTGCTTTGGAAGCAGTTGATGAAGATATTGCCACCCTGACAGCTAGTGTACACAGTGCATCTGGTCGTGAAGAACCATGTGTGCTTAAAAGTTTGCCAAATAATCGTTTGGGTATGTGTTCCTTCTTCCTTTCTCACCTTTTTATGTTTTCTACAAACATGTTGAGCTATTTACATTTTCAATCATTCAGTGTTCTCTTTCCAACTTTTATAATTGAGATAATCAATCTAAACAAGAGAAAGTTATTAAACAGATAGAGTGTGATCAGAGTCTACGCACGTGTTCCAGAAGCAGCGGCAGTCTTCTTCTGGTCCTCGCCAACGATACCCATCTCTGTGTGGTCCATTTGAGTCCAACTTTGATTTGGTGATGGAGGTCGCCAGGTCAGGCAATGCCTTTCTTGATATCTAAAGTTAGTGTTCACTAGGAGCACGATCACCGTTGTCCTTTCGTCGGCAGGGGACTCCGTAGGTACCATTTACATACTTCTCAGTATGACATAACTTCCCTACTTGGGTTTTGAGGTCCGAAGATTGGGTGTGTTATCTGCTTTGTATACAATTGGCAGCCATTTACGAATATGCTTTCTAATTTTATTTCCCCGTTCAGCATAGTCTGATTGTGTGTATAATCAAAGTGATAAAGACTATTTGTAATTTCGAAGAGTGGTGTTGATTGTGTTGAGACAAGTGATGTGATAAAATCATGACGTCATTTTGCTATTACAACTGTTTTACCTAATTTACAAGTAGTGATAGATTTATGTTTTATATATATGTAACTGTAACTCCCTTCGTGGTTAGCCACGTGGTAGTTTATATATTTAGCTCTCCTCTTCTCATTATTTGTATAATTTCATCAGTTATTATAAAGGCTGTAGTCACTGTGTGCTTGTCTGATGTAGTAGTTCATTTGTTTGAAGGAGAACATTGAATGTTGTTGGTTATTTTGTATTGATCATATTTCTTGTGACAAAATGTCTTTCTCTTTTGAACTATTTAGGCATTTCATTTACACCTAAAGAAGTTGGTGAACATTTGGTTAGTGTATTTCAAGCTGGAAAGCATATTGCTAATAGTCCATTTCGAATACGTGTCTCTGAGAAAGAAATCGGCGATCCTAGACGTGTACGTGTCAGTGGGCCAGGTTTAATATCAGGTTTATCTAATAAGCCTAATCAATTCACTGTGGATACACGAGATGCAGGTAAGAAGTATACACTTTATGTGGCGTCTGGATTGAAGTCATATCATCTGTTGTTATTTATTGTATTATCTTGTGTTGACCCATAATCTTTATTAAGGTGTGTATATAACAAATCCTTTATTCTGATCTAGTCACTCCTAACTGACATTTATTTCCATTAGAGTCTTACTGGAGGTCAATCGCGAGCCCTACTAGCTCAGTGGTAACGTCTCTGATGACAGCACTGGGTGGCCTGGGCTCAAATCTCACAAGGGACATGAGTTCCTTTAAGATTGTATATGCGCTTTGCTGACTGGTGAGTGCCAACTAGCACAAAACTTAGGTTCAAGGCTTCCAGCCCATCGCCTTTAACTGTCCAACAACAATTCAAAGTGCTCCGTAATGACAAATCACCTAGCATGGTGAGCATATTGCAAACTTGACTGATAGTATTCAGTCTGCATCATGACATTAGTTACTATCTAGTGTCCAATCGAAGTAGACATTTGTTTACATATTTATTCTAGGAATTGATTGTATTTAACTTTTATATATTTTGCGTGTATGAAATAGCCAATCATATCCCTACAAACCAACACTTGAATATCAATGAGATGCTCACTAGCGACTTGCCCTATTCAGGTAGGTAGTTACCTGGAGTTCCAGTGGGAAGTCGTGACCAGTGGAGTGCAGCAGGTCGGGTGTGAGGACAAATACTCGCCGAAGACATTGGCTAGGGGTTGCGCTATATCGCGAATTGGCAGAAGTTAGAATTCATGGGCCATTGGATCGGGTCCCAGTGGCTTAATGGTATACGAGCTGGCTCGCCTTGTAACCAGAAGGTCTTGGGTTCGAACCCCGGTGGGTGCGTACTGCTGAAGAGTCCCAAACTAGGACGAAAGAGCTGTCCAGTACTCCTTGCAGGTTTTCCAATGGTTCTCTAAATAATGTCAGCTCATGATGAAATCCTGTTATCAATTAACCAAATCCCTACAAACCAATATTTAAACTTCATTTTGTTTGTAAGTCTAAATTGGTCCTTATATTTTTGTCACTTCTTAATGATGATAGAAAACTCTTAAACGTTTCTGCATAAATGTGGTATGGTTATAGATAGTTTCATTATTAACTTTGATGAAGACACTGAAGTTGAATTTCACGAATTCTGACATTGTTGAAATGATATGATTATCATTTCGTGACTAATTGTGCACACACGACCACCTCACCAGTGGGAGAATTCCCTTGGATTCATATTCTGACCGGTTTTGACATCATGTATTCTCTTCTCTGACTATTGAGAAGGCAGTAGTTATTTACTGCGCTAAGCTGCTGAGTATCTAAATAAAAAAGGACAGCTCTTGGTTACCCGTAACTGTCTACTTATTCTT
This sequence comes from Trichobilharzia szidati, assembly GCA_944472155.2. NCBI lineage: Eukaryota > Metazoa > Platyhelminthes > Trematoda > Strigeidida > Schistosomatidae > Trichobilharzia > Trichobilharzia szidati. Next base: position 60,513,407 of record OX235274.1, on the reverse strand, counting down.
GGCTTAGGTTGCATTTTATGTGTCAAAGCAACTCACTAATAAAAAATGTTTTTTTCATTCATTGAAAAACTCACTAAGTTCTCTTTTTATTTTTAAGCAATGAAAATTTTAGTTGATTAACCAGAGTAATCCTGTTTTAGCACAACACATTGCCTCAATTAGTTGGTGTTTATTTTGGTTCAGAAATTATCTCCAGCCATAACCATTTCAATAATTTCTCTTCAGGTTCTTACAATTATAAAATATAATATTTGTTGTCGTTACAATAAAGGCCAGTTATGCGGCAGATACATTTTTAACGTAGAATAACAGATTAGTTATGGGGTGTCAAAATAAATAGTCGTATTTGTGTGACAAACGTGCTAGGCTGAATTCGATTACAAAATATTGTAAAACGGGAGACAATGGTGGTGATTAATCATAATAGATTTGTAGAGTGTGGGGTAGGAAAATTGACAAGTCAGTTCAAGGTTGTAAAAGGTGTCAGGTGAGTGGCTAGTACAAAGTGGTCTGTGTTAAAAAGGAGATAGTAAGACTCATGGGAGGTTCATAATGAGATAACGAATATGTGAAATGAAACAGGTGGAGGCATATATTGAGAAAAGAGATAATATCACTAATAATAAGTCCGGATAGTATAAACGAAAAATTCGATAGTATTGAGAGAATGTTTGCATGAAGGGCATAAATTATGCCCTTGACTTTTAATTCATAATATGGGAATTTTCCACACTATCAAATCTCATAACCATTTTGTTGGTGAATGAGTGGTATTTCTGTGGTGAGAGCTGGCTGCTAGCCAAAGTTGGTAGACAGTAATTGACGTCAATGTTTATGTCCCCAATATTGGTGGTGAGAAAATGAGAACAAAGGCTTTGCGTAGGCGGATACAGTTAGCATATGGATGATCTGACACAGCCACAAAGAGATGCAAGGTTAACTTTCTGTGAGAAACAATCAATCAAAAGACTGTATTTTCTACTAGCAATAATCTACAATAATGTACATTAAAATCTATAAATATGTGTTGATTTTCCTTAATGAACGATCTGTTGCCTGGTCCTTGTCTTCTGTTGTTACATTTCGAACATTAACCTTTTTTCATATTACTGTGCTTTGATCACCGGTCATACGAGAGTTTTCAGTTGATGTAGACCGCAACACTATGATTTACACTTGACAGTATATTTTGTTGAAAGTCCTGTTATTATTCCTACATGTTTGAGTGCATAAACACATACCTTTGTAAAGCTTTATTCCCTCTTTTTCCGATATTCTAAGATAAGCAGCCAGCAAGGCTCACTGAAGGAATGCAGGCGGGCTCATCAACTTTTTTTATACTTTTTTGCATGAATTATTTACTACACTCTGTTGTGTTTAATGAAGGAATTCACCATGCATACATAATAGTACATACTGAGACTCTAAATAAGGTGTGGCTACACGATATGAATATTTTAAACCATGTCCAGTATGCAGATATGAATAGGTTGGTGAAAGAGAGAGAGAGATGAGGGTAGTGAATTGTTGATAAAGTCTGAGAACAGGATGAATAGGTTGTGTCATTTTCAGCAGGACAGTTAGTAAATAGTCAACCAGTTTGACTGATACACAACCCATAAGTAAAAATCCGCTTACTTCACTTTCCTCTTCTTCTTCGGAGTATTTTTGTTGTATGGACCAGTTTCTTTATAATCACTTCAATCCACCACAACCTGATGTGCCCTGCTGATGTTTATGCATTGAATCATTTTTTTTTCGTTTACTTAAAACCTTTGCTGCATTCCTCAAATTTGTATTGAAAAACAAATGTTTTTAATTTTTAATATTCTCTATTTAGCCAGTAAGTTACTTTTGTAGGCGTTTTAATGCTCTCTATATATATTATATTTTCTCTGGATATGTCAGTTGTTGTGAATGTTTTGCTTATACACTCTCTCTTAATTTATTATGATAATTAGGTTATGCTGGTTTAAGTCTTTCAATTGAAGGACCAAGTAATGCAGACATTGAATGTCATGATAATCACGATGGTACTTGTACTGTCATATATACACCTACTGAACCTGGCCAGTATGTTATCAATGTGAAGTATGCTGATGTTCATGTGCCAAATAGTCCATTCCGTGTTGACATTGGTGGAGAACCTTCTGTGAAAATGATGGAAAGAATCACTAGACGACGTGAAGCTTCAAAAGTTACACATGTTGGAAGTCGGTGTGAATTGAGCTTACGTATTACAGGTTTGTTTTAGCCATTACATACATACTATTGTTTAAGCGTTGTTCTTTTTTTCGAGGTGGTATAGATACTCTCAATAAATTTTTGATTGTGTGCTATTCAGTTTATTCTGTTTGCTAATAGCAAAACGCTGTATGAATACAACTCAGTACTTAGATGCGTATTGAAGTATTTATGCGTGAATATATTATATTTGCTCAACCTCTGTGGATTTAAGTAGAGAGTATGACTATGGATGCAGAATGAAAAGTGCAAAATTTATTTAATCTGTTTCTAATTGAATGCAGCTAGTTGTAGGCTTCACTGATTTTACTGATTCTTGTAACGTATTAATTAAAGTAACTGAAGTTGTAAATTTATTGATATTTACCTAAAAAGTTAGTGACTTACAGTTCATGTTAAACAGAAGAGGACATACTTTCGGTCTAAGATGATGATCGTAATCTAAAGATAGTATAGTTTGCTTTCATACATTAGTGAATAGTAGTTACCTTAAAATGCAATAAGCTTTTCATTTTCCTCACCCACTGATTATAGCTCAGACGAAAGAGTTTCATCATCGACTGTGTAACTTTCTCATATAAGTGTGCTCAATAGATCCTACAGTCCTTAAATGTGGTTGGGGGTTAAACTCAGAGGAAAATCACTTAGGTAATTAGTGGTACAGGATGATCACATATCAAACCGTCTTTTGCAGCCCTGTATAGAACCCGTCTAATCACTGGCGTTCTTCTTCTATCACACTATGCTGCACTCATATAAATCACATTTACATCAGTTATAGTTGATACGGGTGTATGCAGGGCTCTCGCTCCTTCCGGATTAATTTTATGAACTCTGGTCGTTCTTTAGTGTGTACCAGGTTTCTCTGGTATTTCGGTGCTTATTATAAGTGTCACTCAGCACTGGTTGATTCAAGCGAATTGGTTGGAATTACTAATGGAGTCTAACTAGATACAGGAGTAAGTATTGATCCTGCACTTAGAAGATGGCAAGATAAGACATTGGAGACTTGGAAGAATGTTCTGATAATAAAGAATCGATTTTTCTAAAATTTTCAACTCTTTTTGATCCATTAGGATGATAGTGACTACAATGACCTGTTTAAGATCCTTAGGCGTACAATCGAATAACATTTACTCACATAACTGTGGGGTATTTTGCTCAGACCGTAAGCGTAAGATGAAAAAAAAGCAGAGGCTATATTCAGTAACAGCCTCATGCATTTAAGCACCTAGTATTGGTCTAGACAGGTCAACGCTAATTAGCAACGTTTGAAAGTCACTTGATAATACAGATTTGCTATCGAGTGAAGAACTATTCGACTTAAGTATTATGCAAGCGATATTGTCTTGCTGAATAATGAAATACAGGTTACTCAGTCAATTGATGGTCAGTTTTTAAGGGTGTAGTATACACTTCGTGTCATCCAACGTCTGAGTACCTATGCTTCCGAGAAAATCCTTACAGATGAGGCGTTAGAAACTGTCGAAAAGTTCTCATATCTATGTGGTTGTGTGATTGTTAGTGTAAAGGTGTGATGAGTGTAATTTTACAGCCACACATATCAAAAGTATCAACGGCATACCCTAATTTCGGTGAACTGACTGCTATTTCGGTTCCAGTCAAAACAGATGCCTGATTAGTACGTTTTTGTTTTTCACCAATTATAAAAGCATTACATTATTTCGTGTAGCACTTCACTTTGTTGTGATCATGTTGTGTTAATATTCGTTTCTTTTTTTCTAAATTCTATCAGATACAAATCCCTCTGATTTGTCTGCATCGGTAACCTCTCCTTCGGGTCATACTACTCGTTGCGAAGTTGTTCCTATTGATAGCGATCATTACAATATCAAGTTTATACCACAAGAAATGGGTGAACATTTAGTTACTGTTAAACACAAAGGAATTCAAATATCAGGTAAAATCAATAAAAATGATTACCACTTATTGATTATACATATTTTTTTTAAATACTCTCCTTATCATCTTGCATCATATTGATAAATTTAAAGTCCACTCACTCCAATTCTTAACTTGTTTGAATGTTATTATTATTTGCTTAAAATTCAACTTATATACTTTATTTACTACACAAGTGCAACACTTAAGTGTAATCCGTTTACTCTTCAGCACTTTTCATATCCTCCTTAGCTTATCTGTTCACACACAGTATACATTCGTAGTGATCGATTGGTTGCATTTTGTTTTAGATGGAATAAATGAATATTGTGCTAATTTTTATATGGTGTGTAACAACTCAAACTGCTGCACTTCTGTGCAAAGTTCTACGTTGAAACCAGTCGATCAGTCAGTCAGTCAGTGCTACCTGCCATAATAATGTATTCAGTCGACTAACGAATTTTTTTTTTCCAGAATACACAGAATACGTTGTAGAATATTATTCTTTTAACATTTGTTGTCTGTAGATTGGTGTCTATTAGTTGTTTTTTTTAAACGCATATCTTGCTATTGTGTTTATTCATACCATCTAGGTAGTCCATTCCACTTTACTGTCGGTCCGATAACAGATGGTGTAGCCAACAAGGTTAGAGCAGTAGGCTCTGGCCTACAAGAAGGTTGGACACATGTTACCAATGAATTTACTATATATACACGTGAAGCTGGTGCAGGCACACTATCGATTGCTATGGAAGGTCCTAGCAAAGCAGAAATTGATTGTGATGTATGTTGACCATTTTTACTGGTATTTGTTACCATATGTTACTTTCACACAGATTGAGGTGGCTTGATGACTATGTGTCAACTTCATTTCAATTGTTTCATAACTATTTGTTCTTCAGATTTAATTTCTGTATATACCATTGTATTATTAGACAAAAATAATACTATTTATTAATATTATTATTGAAACATTTTTAAATATTCGCGAGAGTAAATAATACGATTCAAGGTTAAATTTTGATAGGTTAATAGATTTAAACAAAGTGAACAAGAGAAATTAAGTGGCAATATGTGGTGATGAAGGATGTGTTTTAGTAGTCCACTGGTTTAAGCAGAAAGGTGATACCCATCAAGTAGTGATATAATTGGAGCTCCTGTTCAATTTCAATTCATCTAGTCGTTGTATTCATCTAAATGTATTACATAATTTGTTTGAACAGCTACTCACTCAGCTTGCGTTAGGTGAAACAGTATTTTTTTTAGTTTTTCGTGGAAAAGTTTGTTGTGAAAACTTTTATCGGTAAGCAAAAACGTGTATCATATTTGGGTGTGTTTTTGGAAGAACACTTTGTCCAATCTTCAATCACTGCTGCTCACGATTGAACTTTCATGGTGCTTGATGATTCCAATCCATATTTCTTATCTTGGTATCTTTAATGAATAAAGGTTGAACCTTTTTCCCATAGATTACTTCATAAAACCTAAGTGTTCAATAAGATTATTGTGGAATGTTGAGATATTTTTGCCGTCTTGTTACTAACTGAACATTCTCATTTAAAGTATCGTAGTATAAATTCGCCAATTTTTATTTAGAAATTTAACTTTCATTTTGGTTGTTTGAAATCTCATGGGATTAATTATTTCTGCTTCTTGCCAGTAAACCTGTGACTTCGTTTATTTATTTTTTTTGTTTAAATCTTAGGAAAGGCGAGATGGTTCTTCAGCTGTACTCTATCGTGTCACTGTACCGGGAATGTATATTTGTTCCCTTAAATTTAACGATGAACATATCCCTTGTTCACCATTCCGTATTCAGGTTTATGATTCAACACAAACTGGGCGTTTAGCTTCTTACACACTACCATCTCGTACTGTTGATATTCAGTCCACCCACAGTGTATCCAGTAAAGAAGAAACACTTCGAGTGAGTTTGTTTTTTTGCATTCTTATGTGTTTTGAGTGGAAAATAAGGCTTCAAGGTTTGAAGTTTCAGTAACAGTAGTGGTGGGGTTGCTAGTTTCACGTCCAAACTCCCCCCGCCCCGCTTTTCGTTACCAGGCTTATTGCCGGCTAGGTGAGGTTTAGGAGTGAGAGCAGGCTGGCAATCGAACGTGGAGCACATGTGTAGTTGGCGAGGATTCTAACAGTGAACCACCGATGTTGTTACTGTTAACTAGTACTATTTAATTATATTGAGGTAGTAACCAGAAACATATTTTCTTTCTCTAGATTGGACGTCCAATAGCATTCACTGTACATCATGTAGAAACACCTGGTTACATTTTGAAGGCAAAGGTGTCGACTCCATCTGGAACTCATGAAGATGCAATTGTTCAACCAATCGATCAAGATCAATTTGTAATCAGATTTGTCCCACGTGAAGGTGGTCCACACTTGGTTCATGTGCATTCTGTACCTATTAAAGAGTCAGATAAAGCTGACTGGAGTTTTGGTCCTAATTCAGTGCATAGATCAATTCAAGGTTCACCCTTCCGTCTAGTAGTCAGTCAGTATGCTGCAGATCCTGGTATGGTGTATGCTACTGGAGATGGATTACGTAGAGGGAAAGTTGGTAAGTGATCAGAAAACTTATTACCAAAATTATCACAAGTTTAGTAAAAAAAAAGAAGTACTTTCTATTAGACGTTAACACTAGAAGTGGAAATAAAAAGGTACAAAGTGAGAACTATAATTTTAATTGATTGGAGTAAAGGGAGAGTAAACAAATGGAAACCCATACAACAATCAAAGTTCTAAAGCTGGTTGAAGAGTGAATGGATATGCGCCACTGTCACCGACTTTAAACCCTTATACCAACAGCCCTCAACCACTGATTCCCAACATCCTGATGATTCCAACCTGCCTACAAGGTTCTGATAGTCAAGAATCCATTTCCAGGCCTACTACAAAACTTAACCGAAGCAGCACATACAAAGAGATCTACCCAAGTCAATCTGAGATGCACTGGTTTAGGCGCTCAGGTTCAAACCGCGCTCCACTGAGGTTTAGACAGCTTGATATTATCATTATTTCTGACACAATAAGTGTGTCTCATCACTGCCAACTACGCGAAAGGGTAAATGGTTATTAGGATATACCACTTCAAAAATGTGACTGAACAAGTTTTCCCCTTTATGTGAGTACGTCATTCGTAATGCAGTTTACTATACAAGATGACAGACTATTCAATTGATTGTTACTTCCTTTCCGTATACTTTGTACTGTGGTATTGTCTTAAATAACACAATGTGAAAAACGCCGAGTTGAAGATGTAAACTGATATTAGTTAGAAGAGTTCTAGCTCAAAAAGTACATAATTGTAGTGACCAGTCGATCACCTTATGGAAGAAGAATTAGTTGGTTTTGTCCGTCCTGTTGTTCAACGTTTCGTTGTTTTTTTTTCGTGTGTTAAATATGAAGGAAGTAGTAACTGTTAAGTTATGAAAATTTCTATACTTCCTTTTTTTGTCATCTTATTCTAGACATGAAGAACTCCTTTTTCGTCAATACTACCAACGCTGGTTGTGGTGTTTTAAATGTAACTGTAGACGGTCCGAGTAAGGCAACTGTTACAAGTCAAGAACATGATGAAGGCTATGCATTTTTCTATACACCAACTGTTCCAGGAATCTATGAGATCACTATTAAGTATGGTGGCAATTTTCATATCACTGGTTCACCATTCCGTGTAAGTGATAATGATTCAGTTTTTCTTTCCACATTATCTTTATTTTGTTTTTTTGTGATTTAATGCACGTCTTATTCAACACTATGGATCTGTAATCCAGATACCTGTGTTCTTGATTGTTGTGTCGTATATACTACTTATATTTACCTATTTGTTTATAAAAAAAATAATGTGGTATTCTTTAAAAGTGCTCTTATTTGCTCTTATATCAGAGGCGCTGGTTAATTGCATACACAGTTTTCATATTCTTCATAAAGCTACAATTTGGTATTACTTGATTGTTTAGTTTGTGTCGAGTCGGTAGCTCAGCGGTAGAATGTTTCCCAAGCATGCACATGGTCCGGGGTTCGATCCTCGGCCGACGCACTCATTTACCTCGCTAAGCAGGTAGTAAGGCTAGTAACCCACCCCACCCATGCCATTAAAATAAAGTCACTGCTACCGAAACTTCAAAGCCCTTGCTTGAAGCTCTATGTTCCACTCGGAACTTAAAGGCATAAAATAAAATAATTAGTTTATCTCGTTCGAAAATAAGTTTAATACGTTTTTAAAGTATCAATTTTAATGGTTATTTTTTTTAATGTTTAATTATTTCTTTATCATATTCTCTTACAACAAGGTTGAAGTTACTGGAACACCTAGATCGGAAATTTCGGATACGCGATCTGAGGATCATCAGTCGAATGTTATTTTAGAAACTGTTGGTAAAACAATGACTGGAATGTCGGCTAAAGTGGAACTAGAACATGGAAGTACAGGTACTCATCCTGAGCTTGTCACCTGTCAGGGGCTTGGATTGAAACGAGCTGAAATCGATCGTGTGAATTACTTCAATGTTGATGCTAGTCAAGCGGGTAAGCCTTTTTATTTTTACAACACTTGGACACTGAAAAAACTATTCTTCTTCTTCTTACAAAATGTGTTATGTTCTACTTAAGAAAGTTTCACTTACAAAAGTGATGCTGCGGTTCACTTGTCTAGGTGTTCGAATCCCAACCAGTGGGTCAAGAGCTCGAACTCCACTATAGTTATCGAGTTTTTGGGCAGCCAGGTGGTATCACTAGTCTTCACAATACTTGTGGCTCCTAGCTAACTGCATGGAATTGTAATTGGCTGTTGAGTAACATTTTGTATTTTCTTCTCTTTTTACTATGCACAATTCAGATTCATTATTTACAAATTATGCATTTCATGGTTAGGACTCAGCACAGTTTCCTTTGGAAACCAAAACAAAACAAACATTCAAACCACAATATATGATCTGCTTGTTGCCATTATGCCTCTCTGATCACACTCGATCCCAAACAGACGAAACAACCGACTGATCACTAGATCACTTCAATCCACCTAGCAAGCACTACTACTTGATAGTAATAATGCCCAACTATTCATATTCACGCAAAATTCATTGCTGTGTGGTTGAATGTGCACTCAAGTTAAGAGAGAGAGAGGTTTATAAATAGTTTTATTTCCACATCTGACCAAGTAATAGGATAGTCAAAAGATTTAAGTGCCTTTACCATCCAGTTAAATTCATTAGAAAGCTGGTTCTTCAGAAGGTGTAGAGTCCTCAAATCTCCTCCCATTCTCTTTCCTGCTCTTATTTATTCCAATTGTGACCTTACATTGTGAATTATTTGATAAATTTTTTCTAATATTTTCTGGTTATTTATACACATATTTTATTATCCCCTCAAGGTAATGATGTTCTACTCATTGGTATCTGTGGTCCAAAACAAGCCTCAGAAGAAGTGATTATCAAACATTTGAGCAATAATCAATATACAGTCTCCTATCGTGTCTCTGAAAGTGGTAAACACTTCTTAGTAGTTAAATGGGGTGATCAACATGTTCCAGGCAGTCCATTCCTTATCAATGTCCCATAATTCTGAATATTATTCAATATTAAAATCTACCCACATAAACAGTATAAAACTTTCAACTGAATGTTTCTTGAAAAAAAGACAATTTGTAATCTCTTTTGTTGTTGTTATTATTACTGGAAGGTGGATGTGTCAGCTATTGACACCTTTGTTTTAGATAGACAGATAGATAGATGTTTACAGGTATTGATTTCCCTCCCCTACCCATTTAGTCTTATCTAGATACTACAACATACATCGAAATGAGGGAATTTTTTAGACAGTGCCTTCTTTTTTCTGTGTTCTTTTAATACTGCTACTACTACTACTACTACTGAATACTATTCAAGTGCCTTACTACTCTCTGTAACAACTGAACTTTTGCTTTAATCGTTTCAAAATGAGATGCCAAGTTTGTGTAAACAATCTTAGTTTACCAACAATAACAAATGAATTGTATTCATATTCTTGTTGTCATTTTTGCGTGTATTCATTCCTTTCTGGCTAATCTGTCGCTTTGGAATTATTATTATTATTATTATATTATTATTGTTACTATTACTACCATGATTGACACGTCGTATACCACATTCTGATTACACTTATTGCTACACACTAATTATTACCACATATGCTCAATACATCTAGGGGAATTAATGATCACTACTGCTATAAGTCGTTTGCTACTAAACTCTTGTCGTCATCATACTCTCTGATAGTGTTTTCCATACGAAATTATTCGGGTTTTTTTTCTATCGTCTTTTTTGGTTGTTTTTTTTTCGATAATTGTTGTACGAGAATCACCTTTTTAAAAGAATAAAATAAAAATCAATTGTTACTACTATTCATTCTTTTGTTATGTCATAAAACACTTGGAATTTTATGTACCGTGACGTGCATTTACTATTATGATGATTGAATATTCACTCGCTACTAGTTAACTATAATGAATGTACGACAATTTCCTAGGTCCTTCTCAGATTTGTTTTTAAACATCTCGTGTGCATCGTAGTTGTGGGAGTATGATTTTTTAAGGACTGTAGGCACTCTAGGCTTCTCATTTGCTAAATTCATTAGGTTATTCAAAAATTTCATGAGATATCTGTATCTCTACTTAGTACATTACGAATGTTTCCGTATTCTTCGTTGACTGTTTGATCAGAACAAATAACTCTATAGCCTAACACGGTGAATAATCATACATCGGACCAGATTTCGTGTGTATTGTATAGGGATGATGAAACTCAGAAAGTGAGTACAACATTGCCCAGTTGATGTAGGTTTCCGATATAAGCTTCTACATGTTGTTCTGTCTGCTCGTCTCGTCATTGAAACATTGAGAAACGAGATAGAGTCATTGTGTTCATCTTCTTTAGTAGAGCTTATGACTGCTTGCATTTTGTTAAATATTTCTTTAATGAAAACAAAACACGTAGATCAGCGAAGAGTCTCTTTTCGGTGAATTCATTTTCTTAGCTGTACAATCGCAAATATATATGTGTTATTTTGTATGTATGTGCGCATTTGTTTTGATTTTTTGATTTTGATGACTTAATTTTGTTTCTTTGCCTGTTCTTTAATTGCTTATAATTCTTGTATTCATTTAGAACTCTTACGTAATTTCGTATTCGCTACTTTGTTCCTATGTGCATCCTGAGTAAAACTCACTCATCAAACTATTCATATTATTACATAACTTCTTTTAACAACTGTTTGTGACAACTCATCACCTTTGTTACTACCCTAATTTCATTAACACCCAATTTTCTTGACTAATTTTGTATTACGTAACTCCAATTACCAATCTTCACCTGTTTAGTTAAAATAACCATAACCAATTGTATTTTTGTTTGACAAACTTAATGTACACATGCATACAAAATAACACATACATATTTGCGATTGTACAGCTAAGAAAATGAATTCACCGAAAAGAGACTCTTCGCTGATCTACGTGTTTTGTTTTCATTAAAGAAATATTTAACAAAATGCAAGCAGTCATAAGCTCTACTAAAGAAGATGAACACAATGACTCTATCTCGTTTCTCAATGTTCCAATGACGAGACGAGCAGACAGAACAACATGTAGAAGCTTATATCGGAAACCTACATCAACTGGGCAATGTTGTACTCACTTTCTGAGTTTCATCATCCCTATACAATACACACGAAATCTGGTCCGATGTATGATTATTCACCGTGTTAGGCTATAGAGTTATTTGTTCTGATCAAACAGTCAACGAAGAATACGAAAACATTCGTAATGTACTAAGTAGAGATACAGATATCTCATGAAATTTTAGAATTTCCGAGGAGATTTAACGTGCTCCAAGTAATAAATTATAAGGACCATATAATGATATGATAAGGTGTATTCCAATAGAAAAATGGGAGATAATAATATAATTAAAATAATAATAGTGAAAATATTATCATTGAAACTAATCATGCGACGACACATTCTTGGTAGTAGGCATCAGTAGAAAATAATGGATTCAGATTGGTCGTTTATCTGACTAACAAATGGTTACTATTTGTACGGTTTGAATTGTAATTCACCGACTATCATGGTGGACTGTTGAAGACCAATGGTCAGTGCAGTGCTATTCTTGCTCGACCTTGGAACTGTAACATTCACTAACTTCATCGTTCGCACCATCTCTGTATAAGAAGTCTTGCTTCAGTTCTCTGAGAGGCTACTGACTCTGTGCATTGTTGTGATTTGTCTTCTATTTTTCCTAACTTATTCAGGTGCAGACGAAATGTATCCAGTAGTATGTTCAAAGGGGAAGTCAGCTTTGATTTGACAGTGATGTTTGAGTGCCGTCGTCGGGCTGAGATGAGACCTTCGTTCCAAGCTTCATAACTTTGTCCATAATCACGGGCATATAATGGAGAATAATTTTGGCTCAGGTGGATGATGTTAGTGTAGTTGTGTTCTCTGGGCTGGACAGTTTAGTCGCGAAGCTCATACTTCAAACTGTTCAGCTCAGAAAACACAACTACCTCGAATCACGTGCAGAGACAACAGTATCAATCCCAGATCATCCTTTTATCCTAGGTGATGCGTAGGTTCTTTCACTTAGTCCTTAGTTTGGGTTCGCAAAGTACTTCGGCTACCGTTTGTTCGTTTAGCGTTGACTTATTTGGAGTTTTGAGATATACAAGTCGTCAAATATAAGTAGTGATATCCTCAAAATGTCGACAAATCTTTCAATTTGGTCGCTTGATTGTAGGTGATATGTTGGCGAGAACATATGCATAATAGGATGTCGACAGCAATACACCTGAAACTTCTGTGCAGTGAACTTCGAGTCATTATGCATAAATACATTTTAAGACAGAACATGATGGACGAATATTCGGCCAGGGTCTATGTTGTTGGTCGGACAAATTTCTCGGACGATTTCGTAATAGCATCTACCACTCTAAAGTTGGAAATACCACTTGTGGGACTGCAAAAATCTATATGAATTTGAGACCATACTCTATTTGCTGCTGGGCATGGTGTAAGAGGACGTAGAGATGTTTTGAAAGGTTATTTGTCATATTGCCGAAAGATCTATGTGGAAGAGCAGCCAAGTAGAGGCGGTCAAATCCCAAAAGATGTAAGTCGCCTCGGGTGACGCTACAAATTGGTGTGAGTCTCATATTATCTGAGAGTGGTATCCAGCATCAACAGAGACCAGATGGTGTAAACTACCATATGATGATGATTTCATCAGTCGTGCATTACGTCTATTTCTTTGAATATTGATTTATTCGCTTTTGCCTGGTTGTTAGTAGATTCATAGATTTTCCAACTGGTTTGAGACTGGCCCCAGTTAAAGATTTCACGCCGAATTTCAATAAACTTTTGAGTATCTGTCAGTCTTCGTCATTATGACCTTCAGCAATGGCGTTTGTGCGATTGGTATTTTCTGAAATGTCGTACTTGAAAGTGCTCCAGCATGGTGTAAGAGGAGTCTTCTTTGAGTCATTCTACGGTAGGGGACTAGAATTCTTCAAATCAGTATCTGTATGAGAACCAATAGGATCAGGGATATTTTTTAGTCTACTGTCAGAGCCCTTCAGAACTGCCGATTGAACTAGACTTGTTTACTGTTCTACGCCAGCCACCAACAATGTAATTTGAGGATAACTTTGGATCTTGTTCTAGGTGTTTGAGCAGTCGTATTATGATATCTGCAGTGTTATACTGTTGAAGGCTACATAAAAGGGCTTTAAATTTATCGTCTAAGAGAGACTTGGTTGGAAATCGCTCACATTCACTATTGACAGTGCCCACCTTGGGTGTATCGTCACGTAACTGTTTAATAAATTGAGCGAATTGAAAAGTATTTAGGAAGGTAGATGGGTATGTATGTATGTATGCGTCTTCAATAGAGAAGAAAACATATGACTGTTGCCACTACGTCTTAACGAAGTAATCTAAATCTATACTGACATGTTTTTTTAAAGTGACCTATAGAATCCTCAAACTTTTAAAGACTGAGTCGCCATTTTGACGATATAAGCGAATTTAATAAATTCACTACGTTTATACAGCTTATTTGTTTAAGGAAGACTGTTGAGTTAGCACATTCAAACATCAGATACCTCACTTACGAAAGCTTTTTAAAAAGATGTACATGATGAACTTACATCAAGCAGTATGTGATACAGGCATGGAAAACTCTAAACACTTGTTGGAATATTCAGATAGTAACTATATATATAATCCGGGATCAGTTTTGATGGCAAAGTAGCTCAATAGTACTGATTAGTGATAGTAAGCAGCTTTGAATACTGTTATCCGGCCTGAAAGTTTTGTTTGCAATTGTAGCGTTCTAACAAATTATTTTTTATAGTTAAAGTCTTCTGTCATGGTGGAATACGAATACGTTTGTTCAATGATTCACAGGAATTCTCTATTCTCAAATGATTTTTCGGTGATAATTAGTACTTTAGATTCTACTTCAGTCGAATATAGTAATAATAATGAGTGACTGGCAGGATAATTATATTCTGCTAAGCGTCTCACTAATTCTTAAGAGTGAGCCTTGACGTCGTGGTTTTTCGAAGTGGCTTCGTAGAAATAGACTTTCAACCTGGTAACATGCCTGGTGGTTCAAATTACTCTGGGTCTACAATCTTCCTAGTAAACTTCCCTTATTGTAAGTGCTGATTAGATGATCTACTGGTGTTTACCAATGAATTTAGTTTGATACATAATATTCCAGTTAATGACTCTCCTTTATGTCTAAATCTGATGCAAGCTTGGTGTCTGTTATGCAAGCCCAGATGCAGATAGTGATAGTCATTTCAGCTGATTGTGTTATTATTCCAAAAGTACCACCATCAGTCTACTCTAGACCTACTATCCACAAATCTAAATCACTGGGTGTAATAACTATATCTGGATATTTATGTTTCTAGATGTTCTAATGGTTTTCATTCTAAATCATCCTCTTGTCTGCAGACAGGGAATGTACAGATTGAAGTCACACAACATACTAGAATAAGTACCTATGCTTCTTAGTCTTTACTTCGTCATTCCGTTAGAGATGCTGCTAACCGATGTCCAGTTTGTAGTTGTGCCTTCTGATCAAAGATGTAATATATTCCTGTTCCTTCGGGGTTATGAAGACTACGTGACAGATACTTAGAAAACCTGAATCGTAATGTAGACAAATTCATCTGTGAATCAAAGTAAGATTATTCTTAACGACTACTTGTCTAGAAGGAACATCGAACACATGTGGTTTAAATTTTTACAGTTTTAGTTAATAAGTATGGTTTTCTATATTCACGTCAATTCTGAATATTCAAAGATCTTATCTGCGATCTTGAATACAGTTATTTCTTTCGTAAACTGAAATTGAAGACGTTTACTTGTTATACACCAGACAATGTGTAGTTGTACTCTTGTAACGACAGAAGGCAAGAGTCTGGCAACAGATCGTTTATTAAGGAAAATCAACACATATTTATAGATTTTAATGTACATTATTGTAGATTATTGTTAGTAGAAAGAAAATACAGTCTTTTGATTGGTTGTTTCTCACAGAAAGTTAACCTTGCATCTCTTTGTGGCTGTGTCAGATCATCTATATGCTAACTGTATCCGCCTACGCAAAGTCTGATGTCCATCTTTGACCTCGTTTTCACATGACTAATATTTGAGACATAAACATTGACGTCAATTACTGTCTACCAATTTGGCTAGCAACCATCTCTCACCACACTCTTTGTGCTTGATCTGACTATTTATTAACTCCTTTCCGAACACCATTGAGTAAGATAAGAGTATGGGTGTAGCTTATAGGGTTGACGATTTCTATTTCCTATTCGTATTTAATTAAAATATTTATACGTACTACCGGTTTACGTCCATCTTCATGATATCCTTACTACCGAACAAATTTTGCATACATTACCTCGTTTAATATTTGTATGTTGTTTTCTTTTTCCTTCACGTTCCCCAGTGGGAAATAGGGCTTCAAGCTGGTGGCTTGAAGATTCTGTAGCGGTGTTTATTTTACAGGATGGGGTTGCTAGCCTCATGCCCAACCTTTCCTCTTTACCAGCATTATTTCTGGTCCGGGGTTCGATCCCCGGACCATGTGCATGGTCGGCAAGCGTCCTAACCGCTATGCCACCGACGCACTGTATGTTGTTTACATAAGCTAATATCATATCTGCGTTTCTTTATGATTCAGAAACTCAGCTCACGTGTCACAACTGGCTACTGTAGACTTTCATCAATCAGACTGAGAGGATCGGATCGGAGGTCCTTTAGAAACGATTAGCAACAAGGAACTCTAGCTATGAATCAACCAACAAAAAATGCCGAAGAAAATGGAGGTCGATTGGACGTACGTTGAGGAGACCGGTGAGTGACATAGCCAGGGCGTCGAGTGGAACCCGAATGGGAAACGACGAGTTGGGTGAAGCGGCGGACAGTGTGTGGGAGGAAGTGAAGGCTTATCAGCTATCATGAAATTAGTCAAGAAAGACTACAGAATACAGAGTGAAATGAAGATGTACTGCTGAAGTCCTATGTTTCACTGGGAACTCAAGGGAATAACAACAAATAATACAATAATTTACACTAAAGTCAGAAAAAGAGGAATTTCATGATATCTAATAGAAGCATAAATAATTTACACAAATTTACAAAGCAATAGTAATAATAATAATGTACATATCTGTAAAAGAAGTCTGTAATGGTGTAAACAACACAATGAAGGTGCTGACATGTTTATTACATAAAAGCTGCGAGTTTTTTTTGGAATTGGTTTTGATAAAAATCGCAAAGCTTTAAGCCGAGATCTATTTGTATACTGTTTTACAGTTGATAAATTTGATGTAGTGAATGATGGTAAGTTATCCATATAATAAGGAGTGAATTTAGCCTTTTTATATAATCACTTTTGTCACGTTCATTGCCTGAAATATTCAAATCAAATCAAAATAAGGTCTTACATTAGGTTGATTAATATTGGTTACTAAACACTGTGCTTCTTAACAATATAGACTATACGTTATTAATTGATATAAGAATAAAACTTGTGCACTGTGGTAGAGTATAATTCCATTATGGGTAAAATTTATTTTGATAAAGTCTCACAGTGTTATACAGTAATATTTACTGATGACGTTTCGAGCACAATTTATTCCTCATAATCAAATCAAGGTACTCACACAACTGACCTCACAGTCATTGCAAGGTATTTTGTAAATTATATTATTTTGTTTAATTGGGTTAACCGACAGGGTCCTTTAACCTACAGAGCTTGTCCTGCCTGAGTGAGTTTGCAGGTTTAAATGCCACCACTCTAATTCCTGCTTTATTAGGAATCCTACGTAGGGTCTCAGATGTACCCTCCTTATATGGTAGAACCGTAGATGCCTTATAATCCCTCTTATTTATGTTATCATTACTAGTTTCTCCATTATTTTTATTGTGCTTTTGGCCTTTTCTGATCTTGCTAATGAATTTTATAGGATAGTTATTTGATACCAACGCTTCTTCTATCTGTTTAACTTCATCATTTAGGTCTTTTCTTGTACTACTTAGTGCTACTGCTCGGTTTGTTAGACACTTAACTAATCCTGCCTTAACAGTTAACGGATGAGATGAATTAAAGTCTAAATATCTATTAGAATGCGTTGGCTGTTTATAAACGCTAGTGTGCAGTTCACCTTCATCTATTCGTTTTATTTTACAATCTAACATAGCTAATTCTCCTTGTTCATTTTCTGATTCAAATGTGAATTTTATTCCCTCTACTAGTGAGTTTATATGTGTCAAGAAGCTGCACATTTGTGTCTATCCTTCAGCTATAGATATGACCTGTTCTTAATCTCTCACTCCCTTGGTAAATGAACTTTGATTTTGATTACATCAATTAGTCATCTAATTCAGTGATCTCAACTCACTGAACAAATCTCAATCTTATAAACTGTAACCGTTCTTTTTTTTGAGTTGCTACGTGAACTTACAAGCTAACACTGTTGTTTTTTTCTGTTTTCTCTCTCACCCTCCCCCTCTTTTCTACTTTGAAAGCGTATAAATTGATGATGAAAAATTGAACTAAAAATTATAATGCTAACATTTTGGATGCGTCAGTTTTATAGTATTTCTTCTCTACTACCACTTAAACATTAAAGTGTGTTATTATCATCTATAAGCAATGTAATTTCAGGTAGTCAATGGCAGTTGATGAGAACCTGTGAAATAGAATGATATCATTTTATACTGCAAATTTCGTCTGACTTTCTAAATGGAAATTTACCAAGGGAACCAAATGTATGAAAAATTACTGAAGTTGTGGTGTAGTCAAAGTCCTTTTTTATATGTCAAATTGTCGGCAGCTTTCGACCGCTTTCTATTTAAATTATCTCACCCTTTTTGTCTTCATTTTGATTTTAAACACTATTATCCGTCCAATACAAAATCTCATTGCACTGTTAATCGTTGCACTGAACTGTAGGTTAAAAATGATAACCAGTTACTAGTTGGGAAGATTAGCTGGGTGGGACAAGCCCAGATTAACAGACTGATTACTAATGTAATAGGTGGTGAATGAAGGTAAGAGGAATACCTGGGTTGTGGGAGAATTCAAAATATACGCTTCTAGGTCGGTAGCACAGTGAGCTACAATCAATTGTCTTAGCCTCACCGGTAGATTTTTTAAAATATTTTTTATTCTCAGTGCATCATAGAGCTTCAAGCTAGAGCTTTGAAGTTTCGGTAGTAGTGGTGTTTATTTTAATGGGATGGGGTTGCTAGCCTCATGCCCAACCTTCCCTCTTTACCAATCTTATTACTGGCTTATCGAGGTAAAGGAGTGCGTCCGTGGCTGGGGGTCTAACTCCGAACCACATGAGGCGTGGTTGGCAAGCATTCTACCTCTGTGCCACCGACGCGTACCGGTACAGTGACTTAGGATTTTGTCTCATATTCAGTCCTTACCAACTGCATTAACTAATTACACTTATGTATATAATAAACTCACTTGGTTTTAATAAAAGTTTTGCAAAAGCTTTTGTTTCATCCGGTTTGATATTTTCAAATGGTGTAGTTTCATATTGACATTGAGGTGAATGATACATAAATATGGTATAAGTTTTCAGTTGATCTTTTGTAGTAGATTGGATAATCTAGTGATTATTTAAATTAAAAACATTAATACTGAGTGATCTATTAAACTGTTGTATATTTAACATTAATTTCATATAAAATATACTTTTAGTACAGACTGCAATAAACTTAAGTGAACCGTAAGTATTTGAAGAATTAAGCCTTACAGTGAAGTCTACAATGATTTCCTTCTAGGTTGAAAGAGATTAGTAGAACATGGAGACTATAGAATATTGGTTATTAAATTATTATGTTGTAGTAAATAACGAAAAATGGCAGCCTGATTAAATTACTGTGCTACCTAAATTTTCTATCCATTAAAAATCAAGCATCGTATTTATTCTGTTTCAAATTTTGTGTGATCTTTTGATTACCAACACAATAGGTACAAATCTATACTCACCCACAGTTTCAAATACGTTTCTATCTACCTCTAGGAATTTTTAGAAGGAAGTGGAAGAAGAATATCATGGACTAGCATTGAAGCACACTTCGAACGGAACAATATTTCTTCAGATGATATATCATCGATTATTATATTTCAGGTTAGACTACGGATTCATATCAGTTAGAGAACCATTGAAAACCAGTAGGGAGTACTGAACAGCCAGCTGTTTCATCAGACTAGTTTGGGATTCATCGGCAGTACGCACCCACTGGGTTTCGAACCCAGGACCTTCCAGTTACAAGGCAATCTCGTATACCATTCAGCCACTGGGACCCTATCCAATGGCCATTCCATGAATTCTAACTTCTACCAACTCGTGAAAATTGATCTGATGCTCGCTAGTGACTGGCTACAGAACGAAGTTTCCTTGAGTTCTAGTGCGAAGTTGTTGGGAGTGAGGATGAATTTTACGCCGATGACATCGATTGGCGGTCAAGCTAAAATCAGAAATTGGTAGGAGTCAGAATTCATGGACTGACCATTGAATCTGGTCCAGTGGATGAATGGTATACGAGATTGCCTTGTAACTGGAAGATCCTGGGTTCGAACCCAGTGGGTATGTACTGCCGATGAACCTCAAACTAGTCTGATGAAACAGCTGGCTGTCCAGTACTCCCTGCTGGTTTTCAATGGTCCTCTTGCTGATATCAATCCATGGGCCAACCTGAAACAAACACAATCCCTACAATCTAATTCTTGAAAATTATTGTATTATTTGAAGATTCTACACAAGGGGTAAATACCTTGCAATGGAACTAGCTGAAAATTCTGTATTGTGTATAAACGCATTTTTCAGAATCAAGTTATTATTAATATTACTATTAGAACTCTTATGGAATCCCAATGGTAAATCTATATCACTGACATCTTAACAATAACCTTAGCATATGTATCACGTATATAACATTACTTACCATGCAATAGTACTGATGCGTAATTTTAAGGTATGTTATAATCAACAGATAAGACACGGAAGTGGTTGAAATTCCATTTAAACTGAAAGAAGCAATGCACTGATGATCTAGAATCACCAGAAAGTAAAAGAAAAAAGAAAATAACATAATACTTAAATACTTAAGAATCCAAAAATAATATCAATAATCAAATGTACTCAGAAGAGTTATTTACGATGTAAGAACTGATACATTTAAAGTAACGGCCGGGAATATTTAATTCTTGATTCCTCGTACTCACTTTACCAGTACGTCTGTTTTTAATGCCACAGGAAGTTATTAAAACCTACTTATAATATTCTACAAAAAGGGTTTGGTAACGTGGTTAGCGCTACGTCCAGATATACGTGGTGTAAATCAACCGTCTTACCGAACCACATTTCTTCTACATCACGAACATATTCAAAAGAGCTAGGGATTCAGAGGTTGTTAATTGATTGGTCGGTTTAATTTATTCTTATTTGAAAATAAAACGTTTTTTGTAACGGCAGAAGACAAGGGCCAGGCAAAAAATCGTTTATTGAGAAAATCAACAGATATTTATAGATTTTTATGTACATTATTATTCGTTATTGTTAGCAGAGAAGCAGCGTTTTCTGATTGGTTGTTTTCCTGCTGAAGGTTATTCTGTCATCTCTTTGTTGCCGTTTCTTAGACAGTCCGGTGATATATCTGTGAATCGTATCTGCCCACGCTAAGTCTGCTGTGATTGGTTGTTGAGTCCCTGAAGATTAGTCTTTGTTATTGTTTTTTCTCATGACCAAGATTTGGGACGTAAACATTGACATAAATTGCTGTCTACCAGTTTTGGCTAGCAGATGGCTCTCACCACATTATGAGACTGATGCAGTTCTCCTTTTTGTTCCATATCAGTATGACTTAGTTATTAAATAATATTAAAGCAACTGATGAGATAAAAGACACGTATACTTTTGTCTGCAGTCAATTTATTATTGGTTGTTATTATTCCTTTTAATTCCGAGTGAAACAAATGGCTTCATCTCAGTTTCACTCTGTTGTCTACAGTTACTTTTAGCTGGCTCCACGACCGCTCATAAGCTTTCATTTCCTCCTCACACTGTCTCCTCCATGTTATCCTCGAGTGCCTAACTCGTCGTTTCCCGTGCAGGCTCCATTCAAGTGGTTGTCGCATGATGCTACTCCCCAGAGCATTTCCAGTCAATCTCCATTTCTTCCTGCATATTTGTTGGGTGATAAGTTATTGATTTATTTGTTGTCAGAGTAACTTGTTGCTCATCGTTTCTGGCTGACCATCTAATCTCCAGTATCGAGTAAAGACAGTCTGTAGGAGCCTGTTGTAAATGTTTTCGGTGACGCATACACCATTTCTGTGAACCATACATAAGAACTGATCCGACATTAATACTGAATATCTAGATCGTCTGTTTTGCGCTGACCGTAGCAAACTTCCACACTGATTTCAGAGTAATGATGTTTTGTCTTGTTTTCACTAACCCGATCCTGCCTGGCTTTGACTTCCTCATCCGTGTCGCCTGTAGTTGAAACGAAGCTCCCTAAGCAATTAGCTATTAGCTATTTTTGTGGAAATATTAGGTCAAATCTTGACCAGAGTTCATTTATTTAATTAAAAACTAACAATTTCTTATGTAACATTGAAAAACAAATCATACAGATATGTAATTAAAGAAAGCGAAGAATTTTTTTCAGCCCTCCCAAGAAGACGATTATTGAATATATTTTTTTAAAATGAATAAAAATATTGATATAACAAAGAAGATTTGTATCTCAGGTATATCATTTTTGATGTTGTATTCTATGGACTGTGTGACTTAACTAAGAAGCTTTCGTTATCCTTCAGAGAACACAAAAGAACAAAGATAAAAAGTGTATTTGAAACATGCCGTCTTTATGGAACAGACTTAAATGTCCTACTAAATAGTGTAAATTCCAAGTGAGGTTGAATTCTACTGAATTCAAGAAAAGTCTTTAAACGCAGTATTTGATTTGTAATAATCTTCTGAACACATTGAGCAGCAATCTTCGTATGTTTGGCAAACGATTCGCCCCTGTAAAATGTAAGATGCGGCTACAGGGCTGGACTACGTCAACTCCTAGCTTAGTGATAGGGAGTGAAGTGATAGAACATGTTGACCACTCCACATATTTGGGAAGTTGTATCAGCACCAACGGATTGATTGGTGAGGAAATCTCAGCACGGATCCAAAGAGCTCGAGCTGCTTCCGCTAACGTACGCCATCTCTGGCGTAGGCGTGACATCCAGCTATCAAGCAAGGGACGTGTATACTGCTCAGCAGTTCGCTCCGTCCTTCTCTATGGCTCTGAAACATGGCCAATACGAGTTGAAGACATGAAAATGGTCACTGTCTTTGATTATAGATGTCTACGATCTCTTTCTCACGTTAGGTGGTATAATAAGGTAAGTAATGTTGACGTTAGGCATAGAGTGTTGGGCAAAGAGGGAAAATCAATCGACGAGGCTATAAAGTTACATAGATTGAGATGGCTAGGTCACGTGCTTCGCATGACTAGCCATCGCCTCCCCCGACGGGCATTACTAGCTGATATAGATGCAGGTTGGAAAGGAGTAAGTGGTGGTCAAACAAAAACATGGCATCAATCCATGAAATCCTTGACAGTTAAACTGAGTCAGGTAGGGAGATGCAGACTTCCGGGTTGGGGCCCTCGGGACCCTAAGAATCAATGGCTGGAGACAATAGGTGACATGGCTCAAAATCGTTGTCAATGGCGCAGATGTATTCAATCCTTGTAATCTTTCATATTCCTTTCTCCGATTACTCATTCTGTTTCACTCTTATACTTGTCAAAACTCTATTGATTCTCTTCACTGATTTTCTTGTCTACCTTTGTGTGGTATTTGGAACGTGGCAACTGGAACTGCTGCATTTCGGTGCCAAGTTCTATGTTGAATCCAGACAGAGACAGATTTGATTTGTAATACTCCCTGAGTTGTATTCATAAGTATCCACAAGTATTTAATTTGATTATCGTTAGATATCTCGTGTGGTAGTTTCTGATTGTGCTTACAGGCAGTACGAAGAATTAATCTGCTACCTCACTTAGTATTCATAAGTAATACTATTTTCTGATACTCTTGTTGAGGAACTTGTACCGGATATCAACAGAAACTCAACAGTGCTACCTCTTTATTTACAGCAACTTAGCATCAAAAGTTCATTGAAGTGGTAAGGAAGGAATTTACTTTGCCTTATGTATAATTAACTGTTTTATACTTGTTTCAACTTTTATGACAGTAATGTCAACAAAATCGAAATTTTAACAATAGACATGACTTGTTGTTATATAGTCTTTAGAAAACGTAAAGTAAAATTAATCACCTGCAATTGTTATTGCAATCAGAAAACTCGAAATTCTAGAAGGGTCTAATCAACTCACTAACTAAGTAACTTCAACGATGATTTGGTCATTCACCAACATCAGTTAAATGGTGGAAAGTACCTATCTGGACATTAGAGCAAAGATATCTATTCGGTGATTTCATTCTCAAAAGCTCTAAAATAGCATTTACATACATAAGTTTACATGGACACAATTATTATTTAATTCTATATAATAACGAAGGAGATCAAAGATGATTTTCAACTTGATATGAAAGTTCGAAGGTATGAATATAGATTACATGGGGTTTCAGAAACAAATCGTCTCACTGGACCACCATATCGGAAGAATTTTCAGCAGTGACTGCTTAGAAGAGGAGGTTTTACTTCTCAAAAACATCCTGGTTCAAGATCGATACGCAGAATGTTTCGTGGAGAAGAACATGAAACCAAAGCCAAAAAGAGAAGAATGAACTTCAGTATCAAATAAAACGATATACTTGAATTTAGACTTAGGAGAGACTTATCTGCAGATGTCCTCAAGAGGAGAATTTCTAGTTTTCTAAAGAAAACCTTTCCTACAACAACTCTACGAAAGTTATTCTCTAGCCGCCCACTACTTCTAAGCAGTGTGAGGGAAAAACTCCTGTATATGACCACTCCAATGTGTATATATCAATTCACCTGTTCTTAATGAGCTAGGTACATAGATTGTTCCATGCGGGTCCTATCATAGTGTGTTAGAAAACATTACACGGCATGGCTGCAAAGCGGAGGTACTGGTTCAATCAGAAGTGCCATAATTGAACACCTTCTCAATACTTGTCACAGCATCTCAACTGACTCATTATTCAGAGTCATTTACAAAGTAAACAAAAATCTACCAAAGTTAGTGTGTTTCCAAGATAACTATTTAAGATATAAGGCAACTATTTTTTTAATCCTGTATAATTTTGTTTCTAAGCCCCTTATAATCTATATTCACACGTTCAAACTTTCTTATCAAGTTGAAAATCACCTTTAATCTCCTTCGTTATTATGCAGAATTAAATAATAATTGTATCCATATAAACTTATGTATATAAAAGGTATTGTATAGCTTTTGAGAATGAAATCGCCGAATAGTAGTAATCTTTGCTGAACTTCTTGTTCTTTTCTCTCAGTTGAATAATAATTAGAAACTAGGGGGCATTGGTCGGGTGTTTCGTCCTAGTTTTGGACGCCTCAGTAGTGCTTATCTATGTCCCTACCAGGAATCGAACCCAGCAGCTTCAGACTACGAGCCCAGCTCACTTACTATTCAGCCAATGAGCTGTGAATTCTAACTTCTATTAATCTGCTAGTTAGCATTGCCACGCTATAACTAACTTACTCAGTATCTAAAGTAGAAAAAAATAAAAATTCTATTGTAGTCAATAACTAACAAAGAAGTACGAAAATACATCTAAAATTATCTCACAATCTTCTTTGATTTCTCATTGAAACACAAGGCAATGACTTCCCAGCAGGGAGCAAAAGATTAATACAAAGGTGATATGTATACTGTGTGTTATCTGATTACTCTAAGTACTGATCAGTATCTAATTTGGATGCTTTATGTGACCTTTATATATAAACTGTAAATATTACATTGAAGTTTTTAGTCTTCTCTGTCTCACCGAATATTTATGAATAAGGTGTGATTTTTATTCACTTAAGTACTGAACAAGTGACAAAGAATACAAGACACTATCGATTTTGTTTACCTGATTTAAAAACTGTAGAATATTTATTAATTGCACAATAATTTCTTATTCTCAAGATGTTATCAAATTCTCCAGTCACTCCATAGTGTGAATTAAAATCGCTAATCTCTGTTGGACATGGTCCTTCAAAGTTGGCATTGTATTCAGCCTCATTTGCATTCCATATTCTTGCAGTGATATTTGTTGGTGTATTTGAGTAAATCTGATCTGTTACACGATTACTGACAATTGATTTGTCTACTGAAATAAACGATTGTGTCTGAACGTTGTAGCGTTCTGGCTTTGAACTCATAATGTATAATAAACCAGTGAGTTTTATCTGATATAGACCACATTTTGTAGAAATATTAGTAGGTATATGAGGGTTACCTAAAAGTATTCAAAATAATTATTTAGAGTAGCGTAAATTCAATAACAATAAAAACTGATCACCAGAAATTACTTTTATGTGAATTTAACACATCTCAATTAAAAATTGATTTAGTAATAAGTTGAATGTCTATGTAGGAAATTTGCAGAAAATGGCACTTATAAAAACGTGTAGCTGAACACTATCCAGTCTGGTCAATGGAAGGCGAACGTAGAACTGTGAAGTCGTCTATTTGTGATCACCTGTTAGAGTCAGGTCATTTAGCCCCACGTGATTCATCTTTCAAAGTTATCTACATGGCAAAATTGAACTGATCCAAAAGTTTACGTTTTCTTCACTTATGCATAGCCGAAGCTTTAGCTATACATGAACAGAAACCTAAATTATGTGTTCAAAAACGTTTTGTCAAACCCCTTTCTTTACCTTGGTCATAGTAATGTTCTTTCTAGTTTTTACTTTATTTTATTTTACCACTTGAATTCTTTCCACTTCACTTCACATCTTCATTCTTATAGTAATCGTACTCCTAATTTTTTAAAATTTTTAGACAACACTTGACATTTTTAAAACATTTTTGATTTCAATTCACTTATAAAACAATCTTTAATAATTTTGTAATTTATCCACTTCAACTCTACCCCTTATAACATTTTAATTATCGTTATTCTTATCACATATATGTATATTGACTGAGCAACTATTTAGTGCCACTTAATGACCTTTTCTGTAATATAAATACGACTGTACAGCTTGAAAATGAAGTCGTTGAAAAGAAATTTCTTCGCTGAACAAAAACTGTGTTTTTACTTATGAATAAATGGGTATTTCTCGTGAATGTTACATTAACCAACACCTATAACCGAATGATCTGCTATGATGTAATCTCCTCTTTTTGCAGAAATCTCATTGAGTAACTGTTATAACTACCTTATTCAGTCAAGAAGGCTTATGACGACTATTTAAAGGGAATAATCAATAGCTTATTTTATAACAGCAGTGTTCAGTAGCACTAAAATAATAAAAAGATTTAAGCAATTTGAATATCCCCATAATTTATTGGGAACAGACGTTTTCAATAAATTCCTCTTAAGACTCTTTATAGGCCTCATTCACAGGGTTTTATACATGCACGTACATGACTGAGTAAAAGGGAAACCAAACGCGTAAGTCGTACGGTTTTAACCCACTTGGTAGATACTGGATATTCACTAAAATTGGAGCAGGAGTTGTAATTTATCTAGCGTGTCCCTAGTAGTGTGGTAAGAGCTGGCTGCTAGCCAAAGTTGGTAGACAGTAATTGACGTCAATGTTTATGTCCCCAATATTGGTGGTGAGAAAATGAGAACAAAGGCTTTGTGTAGGCGGACACAGTTACCATATGGATGATCTGACACAGCCACAAGCGATGCAAGGTTAACTTTCCGTGAGAAACAATCAATCAAAAGACTGTATTTTCTACTAACAATAATCTACAATAATGTACATTAAAATCTATAAATATGTGTTGATTTTCCTTAATAAACGATCTGTTACCTGGCCCTTGTCTTCTGTTGTTACAGTAGTAGCTCTACTACGTCTTCTACCAGTAGCTTAAGCAGTCTCTACACATAGAAGAAGTGTGTCCCACCGGTTTCTTTACTGTGGCCTAAAATAAAGTCAACAAATCCTCCACCAATATTGCTAATTAATGCCTTAAATCCCTGCTGAAGTTTTCTTTCCCTTTGTTTCATTGACAAACGTTTATTTCACACTTTTTACTCCTGCATGACCTTTGATATTATGTCTATTACCACAGGTTCACGTAAGCTTGTTATTGCATTTACACAATCCTTTTCTTTTTACGAGTTGATCACGGATTGATATCAGTTAGAGAACCATTGAAAACCAGAGAGTACTGGACAGCTGTTTCATCCTAGCTCTCCAGTTCTCCCTGGTTTTCAATGGTTCTCTAACTGATATCAATCCGTGATCAACTCGTAAAAAGAAAACTAATCCTTACAAACCAACTATAGAAAAATACAATCCTTTTCATTCCATATTATTAAATTCGTTCACTAATAGTACTTCTGATTTTACGTCATAGCATCATTATCGCCGTTTGTCGCCCTTGAACTTACGTCTAGTCTATCCTATTTGTTGGTTTATTTATTATTATTATTACTTCCTTTAGTTCCTAGAGGAACATAGGGCTTCAGCCATGCATCTCCATTGCGTTCGGTTCTCTGCTAGAGTTTTCACCTGGCTCCAAGTCTGCCCATACGCTTTCAATTCTTCTTCACATGATCTCCTCCAGGTCACCCTTGGACGACCAACTCGTCGCTTCCCTTTCGGGTTCCACTCGAGGGCTTGTCTAGTGATGTTGTTGGTTTATTTCTCCGTAGTGATTGTACTGTCTCTCATACTGCTGACTACGCTCACCACTGAAACGTGTACTTTTGTTGACTCTTCTACATATACAGACACACATCACTGAATTATGTTATCTCATGTTCTTATTGACCATACATATTTTAAATAATAATTTAAAACTGATTGTTATTCCATCATGTACTTGGTCTACAATACACTTTCTTATATGATTCTAATTTACTTCAGGTTAGACCACGGATTGATGTCAGTTAGAGAACCCAATGGGTTTCGAGTCCAGGACGTTCCTGTTACAAGGCAAGCTCGAAGACCATTCAGCCACTGGGACCTGACTCAATGGCCCATTAATTCTAACTTCTACTAGTTTGTGATTTTAGCGTGACCACCAACCAATGTCATCAGCGGGAACTCCATCCTCACTCCCAATCGGATGAACCTTACTGGTCACGACTTCTCACTACAACTCCAGGTTGTCGCATCGCAAGTCTACCTTGAAACACAAAGTTCCAACTTTTCATATTATGGTGTCATTCAAAGAATCAAACTTATTTTGTGATTATAAATAAATCTGGGTTAGATGCCGTTTTCACACAAATTAGTACATTCTAGAACACTGTAGAATAACTGATAGATGAGTGTTTCCTCTGTGAAACGTTTTCCAGAAAAGTGATTATCATTGGACAATGTAGGAATCAGAATTTATTTGGTTCAGATTGTGTATACGACTGAAAAGTGGTGTTCATACGGGGGGGGTGGGAAGGCGGTGATAAATTTCGATTAGACATCTTGTACAGCTGACTGACGACTACAAGCTTTGTGTGGTTATACTTTCTCATCGAAAAATAGATTTGAGTGTGCAGTACTCATTCTCCTTCAGCACAAATAATAAATAGTAAATGCATATTCATCAGTCCTACTGACTACCTTAAACATCCTTCTCAGGATGTTGAAGGTAAATAGTGGTGTAAAACTCAGTCAGCTCGTCACTACTTTAGTTGATAGGCATCTGAATACATGCGAAAAATGGTCAAAAACCATACTCTCCTACCCCCAACACCCCCTCTATTCCCAACTCTCTCCTTGTATCTCATCAAGTAAAACCAGAAATCAGTATAAAATAATCTATGCTCGTACAACCAAGTACAGGAACTCAACGATACCATACTTGGCCCGTGTTCTAAGCGACAGAGACAATGTTAAGCGTGAAACCTATGACTTGCTTTGTTATTAACAACATAATTTTAGGCTCTTTTATTTCTCTC
Organism: Trichobilharzia szidati; assembly: GCA_944472155.2. Lineage (NCBI taxonomy): Eukaryota > Metazoa > Platyhelminthes > Trematoda > Strigeidida > Schistosomatidae > Trichobilharzia > Trichobilharzia szidati. The sequence continues at coordinate 60,483,576 of OX235274.1, read as the reverse complement.
TTATTTTGTATTCTATAGTGAACTCCTTCTCAAACATACTTAGCTACCTAAAATATTAACATTGGCTTCCTTTTTTGTACTTTACTATATTCCTTCTATCGTGTATCCACTGGTTCCGACTCTACTAGCACTACGAGTATTACAAAATTGTCCTGTCATTAACCATCATGTAATTATTAGTTTTGTGGTTGTTTTTTCTTATTTTCTATACTTTTCGGCAATATTAAACTGACAATCATTGGTTGTGAACGCCATAGTCACCACCTTAAAAAATTTTGTATTATTCAGGATTACTCACACTACCACTACAAACACTGCATTAGACCTGACAATAAAAAACAAAACAACAACCCTGAAATGTTATTTTAAGATTGTTTAGAGTTGTTTCAATCAAATTAACTGACCATCTTGGCGATAAACATTCTTAAATATCATTTCATAACTTCTTGTATGACTATAGCTTTACTGTCACCATGCAAAATCATATCATAGCTTCCACTACCCAATACTGAGTTATTATTATATGATGTTTATTTTCCTTTCTACTTCTTGGTACTTTATCGCATTTATAATTATTTTGTGTTTATCCTGTCTTTTTGTTTTTTTTTGCTGTTGGTGTCTTTAGATTTATTATTTTGTTTGTTTGTTTAATACTCCTTTTAAATGTTTGTAAAATTAGATGCAAATATTGTAGATATGTGCTGAAAATTCCACACTGTACCACTAGTACTGTTTCTGGAATAAAGCATATTATTATTATTATGAATAAGTTCTTTGGAAAGCCAAACATGCTAGTTGCTAACCGAATATTGTTTGTTATTGTGTTATTAACCTCAACATTGACAGCATTCGGGTTGCTCATTTTGATTTTTATTGTAGACAAATATGCTTTGCAATCAACTGCTTATTGTTGTAGGCTTTGTGGCAATCGAGGGAAGTCTTTCACGGTAATAATATTGAAAGATCAAGCAACAGATGAAATCAGATTAACCAGTGCTGAACAATGTGGAATTTCTTTGTGACATTATATATTGACTAGTGAAACTTAATGCTGTGATTAACTTAGTATAGCATCCTGCTGAATTGTATTTTTTTAGTTTTGACAACGAAGTGACTTCATTTAAAGAACCACTGAAAATCAGAGAGTACTGGACAGTTGTTTCGTCCTTCTTTGGGACTCTTCATCAGTACGCCCTCAGGATCTTTATGTCACAGGGCAAACTGGCTGACCATTTAGCCACTAGTCAGGAATCCTATGTCTCATTTGGAACTTATGTTTCCCTAACATCTGTTAGAGTGTCTACTGTTGGTTTTTGCTGTTTCAGCATTGTTGTTTGGTGAACCGATAACCTCAATAAACAGCTCAACTGGAATAGACCCTTTTTGGAGAAGTAAATTAAGCCTTACTATATATATGGGAATGTTAAGCATAAAATTATTAGTATGTTAATAGATCAAAGGAAAGACTTACTTTCTTGATTCATATTGCGTATTAAAATATTTGCATTGAGTGGTTGAATTGTACTACTACTACTGTATTTCATTTTCTGTTTATCAAATTGACATGTGTCTGATATCAAATGCTTTTCACCGACTGCTTTAAAAAGAAGTGGAAACACACAGGAGTGATTGAAAATCACTGAATAGACAAATATAAAGCTTAATGCTAATCATAATTTAACAAATTATAATCGAGAAGGCAATATCTTTTTACATGGAAACTGTACGAATATGGTGAATTGACTACCCTGAGCTTTTGAGATGAACAGTGTTGTTCAGAAAAATTAAATTACCCAACTGATTAGCGATTACGAAATATGCTGAAGACTTACAAATGCAGTTTTTACTATAAAACTGTATGCATACCCAAGTTCATCAGTTTGCTAAATCTTACGGTGGAATAGCTATTCATTTCGACGGAAAATAAATCTGAGTTTAATGAAAATGAAGAAGTTCTGTATCACTTTCATATACATGCACTCAATAAGGCTAAATCTTTCATTCCCTGTTATCAGCTTCTTCTAAATATTCGTTATAGTAAAATAGATTCTTCAGTAGGTTTTAGGAAATAACCATGAATATAAACGCAAAAAACACTTTCATGATGCATTTTTGAAAATCCTCATATCCTGATTATTATTATTTTTATTATTCTCTTGAGTTCCGAGTGGAACATAAGGCTTCAACAACACATCTCTACTTTATCCTATCTTCTGCTGTTCTCTTTAGCTGGGTCCACGATTGTCAATAATTTCTCCTCGCACGACCTCCTCCATGTCACCCTCACACCGACAACCCACTCGTCGCTTCCCATAGGGATTCCATTTGAGCGATGGCATGTACTACGCGTGATTTCATTCGACAGCCCCTTCATAGCATCCACGATCCATCTCCATTTTCTCCTACATATTGGTGAGCAACAGGCTCTTGGTTTGTTTGTTCGTAGTCAGTTTCTTTTTGCTAATTCTTTCTGAATGGCTGGCCATTCGATCTTCACTATGGAGCCAGCGAAATGGGCAGCTATTGATAAAAGTTTGCAACTTGTTGGAAATGCTTTTCTTGACGCGTAGTGCAAATTTCTGACCCGTTAGAAGGACCGACTTGACATTGGTGTTGAAAGTCTGAATCTTTCTCCATATGTTGAGTGCAGAAGATTTCTAAACTGGTTTCATGTTGATGAAGGTGGATCTCGCCTTTCCAATTCTGGCTTTGGCGTCTTCATCTGTGTTGTCGCCTGTAGTTGATACGATGCTCCCGAGACAAGTGAAGGAGGCAACATATGTTAAATCTCCTTTTGAGTTCAATCTTGCTGTCGTGATCCCGGATGATATTGGTTTCCACTGCATTAGGGCTTTGGCTGCTACTGGTGACATCATTATAGCCGCTCACTGCCTCAGTTTGCTTGTGGTTGTCGTCTGGGTGGCCGGAGTAGATTACCGACTCTTCAGTTGGCAATTTTTATAATCCATTCCATCTGCTCTCGCAGATTCCCAGCACTTCTATGCCATATCTTCGCATTTCTTTGGCTACCTGGACAGCTTTCACAGTCTCGTACATTGTACATAGATCCCACGTCCCCATTCTTATTCTTGCTTTCATCGAGAAAAGACACATTGGCCGGCTGGCTGACCTCCTGAAGGCTTTCACCAGCCCACTGTGTCATTTTGCTTCTCCGATTCCAGCGAAGAACTTGTATTTTTAATATATTTTTTATACGTTGAAGTTTCTCTAGCAGTTTGATAGATTTTGTGGTGTTGGGTTGCTAGCCTCACGCCCAACCCTCCCTCTTTACCCGGGCTTGGGACCGGCTAGAAAACTAGCAAGCTAGTTAACTAGGAGAGGTTCCCTATATCCTAAGATTTATTCTAATTCATTTCGCTTTAAAAAGAAAAGCAAATATAATTACTCTAAGTAGTCTTGTTTAATATTTTCGTATGGTACTTATAGGGGTCAATTTTCAGAGTTACTAATTATGCTGTATTTAGAATAAGATGTTAACTGTTAGTCAGCAGTGCGTTTAAGTCATTCTGTCCACTTCAATATACTGTGGTTAGAGCTGTCTACTAGCCAAATTGGTAGACAGTAATTTACGTCAATGTTTACGTCCTCAATATTGGTCGTGAGAAAATATGAACAAAGACTGATTCAAAACCGACCACAGCAGACTTTGCGTAGGCGGATACAGTTAACATATAGATGATCTGACATTCAAGAAACTGTCACAAAGAGATGAAAGATTAACTTTAAGTGAGAAACAACCAATCAGAAGACTGTGTTTGTTTGCTTAACTAAACTATATTAATGTACATGAAAATATATGAATATGTGTTGATTTCCTAAATAGAGGATCTGTTGCCTGAACCTTGTATTCTGTTGTTACAATACTATGCAAATTCAATAGATCAAAATTGCAAAATTTTACGATGAACGTTCATCTTATGTTTAAATAGTTTTGTATGCAAATATACAGTGTTATAATGGGTCCCCTTACGATCCTTATTAACTGAAATTTTCTTGACAAACATGGAAAAGGGTTCTCTTGGACAGATGCCTAATATTATTGCACTTATGTAGACGGTACATTTATCATTTGTGATAAGAATTTCTAAAATGAATAAGTCAGCAAAGAATATCGTTTTTTGTAACTTCTCATCAAACCTGTGTAGTTCAGTAGTGTTTCTAAAATGTTATAAAAAATGCTCACGGAGGTCAGTTATTAGTTTGATTCGCTAACAAAATACACTACATAATATATATGGAGGAAGAAATGAATAAATTGTGAACCTTGTTTAAGTGTTCCAATGTATTCTAAAAACAATGAGTGATAAATATCGTTCAGAAACGATTATCACTAAAATTACGAGCTAGTTGAAACATGAATATTGTTCATGAGAATAGGAGATTCACAAATATGTATTAAGTATATTTTAAAGTTAGGGGTTTGTATAAACTAAGTAATTACGGATTACGTACCAAATTATAGTACAAGTGGATACGACTGTAGTATAAGGGACTGAACAAACCACTTATACACAATTCAAGGCTTTCCTTGTATACAGCAATAGCTTCCTCTATGGATAGAATATGTCGCCAGAAACCTTTCGAACAATCTGGCTTGAACTTATATATCATTTTTAAAGATTTCTGTATTGATGCAAGATGATGTGTCTTAACATACGTAAGGTGAATATATATCGCTTAATCATCTCTTGTATTCATGTCTTATCATGTCCTTCTACACTTCAACAGTCTTCTCATTCCTTCTTACTGCTTTTTATCTAGCTAGCAGTACACAATTATTACTACTACTTATTATCCTTCGAATTTACTATAAGCTTATCCTACACGTATGTTTATTGTATTCTCACTATCTCTCATCCCACCGATTATAATTCAACCGTGGAGATCTAAATTCTAAGGTTTGACGAAGACATCACCCAGTCATTTCATCGTGTCACCATCCCCTCCTTGCACAGCGACTGTACATTTTATTTGCAATTAAGTCATTTTCAAAATGAACTGTCTAACATCCCATATTCTATATTGGTTGATGGCGACTAGTAGGATGTGCGATCCATCCTATTTGGGAAGTATCAGTTGGTTAGGACAAGTTAAACTTTAGGCATCAGTAGGTACCAGGGGAGTGCGACCGCACTAGTGACCTTGAAACACTGAGGGAGCAGGTTAGTGAAACAAGGTAAACAATATTGTAATCATTAATCGAATATACTGATGAAGTGTTTCGTCATTAAATAGGATATCTGGCAAGTTCCAGGTGAGGTTTGGGGAGGATTAAATTAAGGTTTAAGCTAACGACAGGTTAGGGTTAGGCTAACCTAGTGAGGGCAACATAAGGATTGGTTCGAGGTAGATCAGGGAAATTTTCGCGTTAGTGTTAGGGTAAGGAATGATTAACATAAAAATAAATAATTCCATATTCTACTTCAATCGCTTTTGATTTTATCCATCAAATTATCGTTTCTGATATAATTATAATCTCGCTTTTACTAATTATTGTTTGATCATGTTCACTTCCCGAACGAATAAATGAAGTCACAAGAATAAATTTGTATGGATTAGACCACGGATTGATATGAGTTAGAGAACCAATGAAAACCAGTAGGGAGTAGTCAACAGCCGTTCCGTCCTAGCTTGGGACTCATCGGCACTACGCACCCACTGGGTTTCGAGCCCAGGACCTTCCGGTTGCAAGGCGAGCTACTATACGATTCAGCCCCTGGGACCGGATTCAATGGCCAGCCCATGAATTCTAACTTCTAGGAATTGGTAGAAGTTAGAATTCATGGGCAAATGAAGTTACATTTCAATACAGTGGGGTAAGAATAATACGATATACTGCAACTAACACTTTATGTTCAATCTGAACACAAATCACCTTTTAATTGTATGTGTATATCAGAGCTGATTGACTGATTCAAGAGTAAAAATCTGGTGATTTCATTTATTTTTTTCAAATCAATATATTTCAAATGAATCTGATGAAATTTAGCTCAAAAATAAATAAATAAATCACTTACACATTCTATAAAGTATTGAGTTGATGCTTGATGAGTCTTCAAATTCGCTTTTACTACCACGATAGATTTCCAAGCATAAACTTCTTGAATGACTAAGACGAAGAGTGAAAGTTACATACATAAAGACAAGTTTAAATAGATAATTTCAGTAAGAAGGCTTAATGCATAAAACAAGTCGGTTTGAATACCAATTTCCCCTTCTCTATTTGTTGTGGGTTTAATTTTTTGAACAATGTGGAAAAAGATCTAACAGTATCCGAAGTGTATTGAATTTTCGTTTGACATAACAAAACCATTCGTTTACTGAAGAAATGAAAATCTCTTTTACTGTACAGGATAGTTTTCTAACTAATACCACTGACTAAATGAATTGGAAATTTAATTTAAGGATTCAATTTACAGAAAACGTTTTGAAAATTCTAGTTAGGAATTTAATTAGTAGGTAAATTAGTAATTCCAAGCAATAAGGAGCTTAGACTTAGTGATAATACACACTACGTTATGGTATATAATAGCCACTAAATGTTTGACGGATAATCGGTTGGTTTTATGAACTTCAAAAGCTTTCTATCTTAGTAGTGTTGACCTCAATTAAGATGTCTTAAATAGTTATTTTAAAATTATATTGTGATATTTAGTTATACGTCAGATTAAATTTGTGGATGATAAAAGAAATCCTTGGATTTAATTGAGTTTCAAACACTTGAACTTTACCGATCAATATGTTTATCTCTATTGCTTGGGATCAAAGGAGACCGATCATAAGAAGGACTGGTGATCGGCGATCGCATTTGGCTTTTATTTGTAAATTCTTATAATTTATTACTGTCCAGTTAGATACATCTCTAGGGTGGGGTAAATATCAAATTCCATTGTCATTAGCTGGATAGTATTAGAGGCTTTCTTGCCAGCCAGTTAGGATGGGCCAGGCTTGGCAGTCAATTATTGGTATGGCCAAGGTACAGGAATGGAAGGATAGATGGATAGACAAAAACACGAAATGTAATTCTAGTTAAGGCCGGCATGAAAACGACCTCATAGTCGTTCAGGTAATTAAAGCAACTGGTCTCCTATGATTCCCTTGATTTGTTGTCGTCTAAGTGAATCTCAGTAACTCATATATGGAACCTATGTCTATATATCTGCTGGTCACCACTCCACCGATGTAATGCTTTCATGAGAAATTAAAAGTGTATCTCATTTTATGAAGTAAACAGTGGTAAATTCATCTGGGATCATGATGAAATACTCACTATCAGATACACGACTCAACTTATAAAGTTGTGATCTATGGCTGTTTCAATTACGATATCATCAGATTGTTTATTTTATAAGCAAATTTAATCGTGAATCGATATTAATTAAAGAACCCTTGAAAACCATGCGACACTGAACAGCTGTTTCATCCTGATTTGGGAATCTTCATTAGCCTTCACCAACCACTTCATGATTCCTGGATGGTTTTCAGCAGTTTATGATGAAAAACTCTACTTTGAAATCACTTACTTCCTCATGAAGCCATTTATTGCAATCTCATCCTACAAATGAGTTGTCTGATTACAGTTTTTGGCTTCAATCTGCATGGCACAGTAGTTTAATTACTTAGAATTCTCTTATTACCTATTTTAATACAAATAACTACAATAAATAAATAATTATACTCTTTTCAAGTATTGGTTTTGTAGGGATTTTGTTTGATTGGTTGGAGGATTTCATCATGAACGGACATCAGTTAGAGACCCATTGGAAATCCTAGGAGTACTGGACAGCCAGTTGTTTCGTCCAAGTTTGGGACTCTGCATCGGTGCTCACTCACTGGGGCTTGAACCCAGGACCTTCTGGTTACAAGGCGAGCTCCTCCAAATCCTCCAACCAGTCAGATGAGATCCCTACAAAAACCAATACTTGAAAATCTATCTGACGACCACTAACGACTGGCCCTATTAAAGCAGGAAGCCGTGACTAGTAAGGTGCACCAGGTTGAAGGCGAGGCAATAACTCATCGAAGAAGACATTGCGAAATGGTCGCGCTATTTCATGAATTGGTAGAAGTTAGAATTCATGGGATGGCCATTGGATCGGGTCCCACTGTCTGAATGGTCTACGAGCTCCCCTTGTAACCAGAAGTTCCCGGGTCCGCACACTGGCGGTGGGTGCGTACTGCTGAAGATTCCCGAACTAGTCTGACGAAACAGCTGTCCAGTACTCCCTGATGGTTTTCCAATGGTTGTCTAACTGATGTCAGCTCATGATGAAATCCTCCAACCAGTTATGCTCTTCTTGGAAATACGTTGAACCATAGTTAAAACTCAAATATATTTTTCATTTATATAATGTTATATAATTTGAATGTGTACAGTGTGCGCTAATCATTTTAGAAGGAAACTTACCATCCATTGGATTGATGATCACTTCGTAGAACATACCGGTCAATAAGTGATTCTTGTATCTCCCGAATACAATAAAAATGCATACTGTGTTGTACATCATTGACTGAATTTATAATCAGTTTATTATTGTTGATATGGAAACGTGCTGTTAAACGGCTACTTGAATTACTATGAATTGTTGATGTTTGTGTAGTGACTGGTTCAATTAACTCCCAAATCCCATGATAATTAGAATGAAATTTACATGAATCATGCAAGAGATACTCTATAATTTAAATTAAAAAATGGTTTGGTCATTATATTTATACAATTATAAATAATTAGGGAGCATTGAAAAAAAATGTTTCTTTGGGTAAAACTTGTGTATATTTATGCGTTGAGATTACAATGAAGAGTCACTCCTATTCTGACTGAAATTATAAGCAAATATAACCACTAATTAGAGGAATTCTTTTCTCCTTTTGGTAGTAACAGTCACTAGGTGCAAAGGGCGCTCCCTATACTACTTAAAATAGCCATGATTTGTATTGGACTTAGAGTCCTGTCCACTATTTTTCATCTTCAGGTGGAAGCTAACAAGTCGGAGGAGAGAAAGTGAAGACAGGATTTCAGGAGAATATGGAAAAGACAGAGATGTTGAAGATACCTAATCACCACCACCACCAACAAGCACAAATCACCACCAGCAGGAGAAATCTAAAGGTGGTCACCCTTTTCACCTATCTAGAAAGCATAGTCTCAGCTACGGGCAGCGTAGAAGATAATGTCAAAGGCAGGATCTGGAAAGCAAGACAGACGTGTTTTACTCTGAAATCAGTGTGCAAATCTGCTGCACTCAGCTTAAAGAACAGGATCCTCTAATTGACATCATACGCCGGATCGTCTAGTGAAATCGTAATGGGAAGCGAGGAGTTGTGAGTCCAAAGGTGATATGGAAAAGATTGTGTGAGAAGAATCTTGAAGCCAGCTGAAAAGGACTGCAGAGAACAGAATGAAATGGCAATGTGCTGTTGAAGCACTATGTTCCAATTGGAACCCAGGTGAATAATAATAACAATAATTATTAGTAGTAGTGGTAAACTTTTCATCTGATTTCCAGCATTCTAAAGCTGTTGTGTGCTGCTTGATTCTAAAGTCTTAGAAGTTTTGTAACTTTGGTCCGTTTACAGACTGTGCAAAGTGTAGTTACTGATTACTTATAGCTGTCCCTCGATGGGCCTAAACTGATATCTTACACTTAATTAAAGTGTCAATAAATTCAACAAATAATAAAGGTTTTTGTATTTCCCAATGAATGAAAAACAAAACGATATTGTTTTTACTGACGTTTCGCTATTTAATGCTAATAGCTTTTTCAAAGAAGTCAACAAATCTTGTTTGCCAGACATAGGTGTTCTTAAACTAGTTTCTGTTAAACTCATAACTTAAACCTTTAGACACAATACAATACGAAAATAGGCTCCACGTAACTTTAAAATCTTCAAAGCAGTCATTTATTTTAAAGTTATCTTCACTCTAAAAAATCATTTAAGATGAGTAACATCCAGGTGCTTTAAAAAGTTTCTTACCACATGTCTGTCTTGGTACTGAACAACTTCGGTGACAGAATAATTGATTTCTAGCACTGTATTCGCATCCATACTTGCAACTAATACGTTCATCATCACAATTCCCAACTGGGAAATGAAAAACAAAGGTAGAAACATAGGAAAACTGCATAACTAGACATAATTAAATGGTAGGAAAATATTAATGAATAAGTTTCCAGCTGTTTACCATGTGACTTATTGGCTTATTTTAGGTTCAGAAAGGGGAATTTAGGTTTTGTCATAATAGTGAAGCAGTGGCGGACAAATTACATCACATTTAAATGAGATCACCAATCTAATCTTTTAGTCTTAAAGAAACCTGACTAGAAGAGCTTTATCTCCTCTTTTGCATTCTTTCATCTGAATGTATTTGTACTGTCTAGAAGTATGAGTTCTAATTCTTCATACAAATAAACAGATAGGGTAAGTTTTTGCCTTGTGTCCCTCAATACCAGAAAATTACTGGCAAACATCGCCTTCTGTGGGAATATAGACATGCATAAAAGAAGTGTGTAGAGTGACTGTAACCAAGTAGTCAATATTAAACAGAGGATCTCGCCAGCGAATGCCACTGTAAATGATAATAAAAGATTGTACTATTTTCAGATATGTGCTGGATTGTTCAGAGATATCTTGTCAAGTAAAATGTATCAGTCTAAATTTTAACAGAGCAATAATGAGGCGTGGTGCAGTTTAATCATGGTGATCAGTTATGTTTCCATCGCTAATATTAAAATATCTGTGCGAAAAATATTGTTTTCAATTAGATTTTCCTCAGGCTTTACTCCAATGCACAAACCTTTATATATATATATATATATATATATATATATATATACGTATGCAGTAGTGATATTAGCAACAATATTGATGATAACGAAGATATAAGTAGTTGACGCAGGTGGCGATAAGACGAATACAGATGGTATGATAATTTAAACGTTTCTGTAATAAAATTAGGTCAAGATATTATGAAATTAGAAGTTATGAAATTTTGCAGATGAAGCGGATAGATAATCAAAGTTTAAATAAATATGATGAAGATTTGGAAGCGGTGGAGAATAAGAACTTCTTACCCATTCTTAGTTTTCAGTCCTGTCATATATTTATCGTACTTACTTAAACTTTAAGTCAATTGGTTGACTCAGCTGGATGTACCTGCATTCGCCAGTAAGTGATGGTGTTCCCACCGAGGCTCGAACCCAGTGCCCATAGTCTCAAACGCCAACGCTTATCCACCAGACCACTTGGGCCACGACAGCCACCTCTTTTGCAAAGGGGTCATATTAATTACTTAATTCAGTTTAGATTTCCCGTCGATTGAATGAAATTACTTAAACTTTGATTATCTATCCACTTTATCTTCTATATTGAGTCTAATTTAATTCAACATTGTACCTGTAACCCGTTGGTCGGAATCTTTATTCACATTTTACAAAGCCTTTCTGATGCTAAGTGTGTTGTGCTTGAATATATCATTGACATAAGAATAAAACTTGTGCACTGTGGTAGAGTATAATTCCATTATGGGTAAAATTTATTTTGATAAAGTCTCAGTGTTACACAGTAATATTTACTGATGACGTTTCAAGCACAATTTATTGCTCATATCATATCAAGGTATTCACACAACTTTCTTACTTCGTTTATATAATTCCATTATTTCCCATCACTTGATTTGATTGGTAGTAGTATTTTCCATATCTCTGGTATGAGTGATGAGTCATTCCTATTGCATGTGTTGGATGTAGATTCGATGAACAATGACTCAGTAATCAACCTCTCTCTCCACCTACCTAGATTACTTTTTAGAATTTTAACCCTCTCTCACCCTATTGTGTGGTTGTGTGTTAATGCATGCAGTGCGATCGCTGTGTTTTTTTCTAAATTACTTATCTTGGGATTAATCATGCTTACCTTAGCTAAATTCTTATGTTCTGACAGTCTGACTACCCCCGATCTACTAGTTTGACCTATGTAGTTCACCTCACTCACAGTCATTGCAAGGTATTTTGTAAATTATATTATTTTGTCTAATTCGGTCGACTGGGTTCATACCATACCATACCAGATAGAAGAAGCGTTGGTATCAAATATATCTTATAAATTGATTAGGAAGATCAGAAAAGGCCAGAAGCAAAATAAAAATAATTGTGAAACTGGTAATGAAATAAGAGAGAATATAATGCATCTACAGTCCTACCATATAAAGAGGGGACATCTGAGACCCTACGTAGGATTCTTAATAAAACAGGAATTAGAGTGGCGTTTAAATCTACAAACTCACTCAGGGACAACCTCTGTATTCTAAAGGACCCAGTCGATCCAATTAGAGAAAATTATATATTTTACAAAATACCTTGCAATCACTGTGAGGTTGTGTGAGTACCTTGATATGATTATGAACAATAAATTGTGCTCGAAACGTCATCAGTAAATATTACTGTATAACACTGTGAGACTTTATCAAAATAATTTTTAACCATGATAGAATTAAAGCAGTTATAGTCATATGCAATGTTTAACAGTACATTTTCTTGAAAAAATATTTTATATGGCATTTACATTGTAGTAACAAGCCGTACTTACATGCTCTTCGAATTCCCATTTCATAAATATTTACACTGGAATTGTGTAGTGTGGTTCTTCTTGACTTCAAATTATACCATTCTAATGAATTCCATAGATAAATGCGATTAATTATTATCTCTTCAATAGTTTTATCTGATTGTAACCCATGGATAATCCATATTGGTGAAAATTGTCCATAAGTTGCTGATTCTGCTGACAGTTCTGCCGGCAATTGCATATAAACCTTTAATTCAGATATAAATACTTATATCTTGTGAAGCGCAATATTAAAAATAATTTTACACATGTCTGTGGAATTTGATGGTTCCAAAAATCTAATAAAACTTTCTCAATTTCAAAATTTTCACTTACTGTCTATGACTCATGTTTTCTATGAGATACCCAAATACTCGGTCTCTTACTGCTGATAACCTATTTATACAAAACTTCATATCTTTCAATTCTTTGTTTATCTGGTATATTTCTCGGGACAGATACCACTTATTAATTAGTATATTCTACAGGTGACTAATAGTTCTCTTCAACTGCATTTTTTAAACTTTTTTATTATAGCTTGATTCCACACCGTATTTTTGGTACAAGTATGGAATTTTCAGCATGTGATATTGGTAGCCCAAATTTTTGCAGGCCGACCATTGATATCAGGTGTGGGTCGGCAGGAGATCAAACCACGGACCATGTGTGTGGTCGGCGAGCGTCCAAACCACTCTGCCACCGACGCTGCAGAAGATAACCGCTATCGAAGCTATGGTTTTATCGTCTTAAGTGAATATTAAAATGATAGCTGTTGTTTGATAAAGTTACAAGGCTTTTGACTTTATATATTATTATTTTAAGGATTTCAGTTAAACGATAATGACACTGAATGCAATTAATGTACAAATTAATGCGTTTTGAGGATGAATATCTATTGCTATCAATTTATAGTTGCCAGTAGTGTTAAGAGTATTTTTCCATAAAATCGAGCAGTTCTCTGTATGGTTGTGATTTTTTTTTACTGGAAATAAGGGGCCGAATATATATGTGGGTATCAGAAGAGAGTACAGAGAGGTTATTACCATTGAGACTTGGTTTTGACTTTACAGGAGTTAAATTTTATTCAAAAACTCCCGAAAAGGGCAAATATAACAGACTGTTTATTGAGCTCTGATATGCTACTCTCAGGCTGATATGACAACCCTTATTTTAATCTACTTTCGTCATAATGTAGAAGTCATGTTGTCTGGTGTATGCGGTCCAGAAGAACTAATAGCTGGCACAATTATATCATTTCGTGTGTTGTTAGCAACATTCTTTCAAATATTTTTATTTTTTATGGGGTAATAATTTTGCAAAAATAATTCTGGTAAAGAGGAAAGGTTGGGCATGAGGCTAGCAACCCCATCCTGTAAAATAAACACTGCTACAGAAACTTCAAGCCAACTAGCTTGAAGCCCTATGTTCCACTGGGGAACGTGAAGGAAAAAAAAATAATTTTGCAAGTATTAGTTTTGTAGAAATTTTATTGGATTGGATGGAGGATTTCATCATGAGCTGACATCAGTTAGAGAACCGTTGGAAAGCCAGCGGTTTCGTCCTATTTTGGGACTCTTCATCAGTATGAACCCACCAGGGTTCGAACCAAGGACCTTCTGGTTATAAGGCGAGCTCGTAGACCATTCAGACACTGGAACCCGATCTAATGGCCAGCCCATGAATTCTAACTTCTGCTAATTCATGGAATAGCGCGACCACTTCGCAATGTCTTCTTCGATGAGTTACTGCCTCACCTTCAATCTGCTGTACCTTATTTGGGAAACTGAATGCAAATTATCGTATATGGCTTGAAATAGACTTTAATATTATATGAAGCAAATAATCTTTGAAGTTGTTCAGCTGTGTTCTTTCGATATGGAATGGCTAGAGAAAGCTTTGGTGAATGTCAAAGGTATGGTTCCCAAAATTTCAGAAAGTAATTGTGTCTATACAGTAAAGTGTTCAGAATGTGAAGCTTGCTATATAGGGGAGAGCAGTACACGGATGAAGGTCAGAGTGAATGAACATAGACTATGCACGAAACGTCCACCTGGAAATGAAGTAGAATTAAAAAATCTAGAGAAAAGATTGGCTATAGCAATGCATGCGATAGACAGCGGACATTAGATTGATTTCGACAATGTCGGAATTCTTGGGATAGGATTTCATTCACATAAAGAAGGGTTGACCTCTGAAGCCTTGCATATTTTAACCACATCGAATGCATTAAATAGGAAGGAAGGGATAGACTTATCACCTATACGGCAAACTCTAATGAAGCAAGAAAGATGAAAAAACAAAAAAACCTCTATGAACCTCCATGACCTTTAAAAAATGTATTATCATGTTTATCACATGTGAGTTGACGTGTTTTCCATATAACAAATAACATACACACACGCACTCATACGGAAACAAATATACACAATAACAATTTGACATTAGTCATTACATATTGATGACTGCTTACATACTTCTATTGGTACAAATGTCTATCGACGAGTGACCTTCAAATAAACTGACTTCAATTTATGTAAAATGATTTTGACCATATATTTTGATGATTAATTAAATCCGTATAATTCTGCTGAGGAAGCTGTGGCTTATCATATCTAAAGCTGTGGCTTACACAGCGAAACGTTCAGAAAAATCTTGTTTTGATTTTTTCTTAAACACGCTGGGATTAATTTAAATAATTTATAATGGATCAATCTGACTCGGTGCTCAAATTATTCCAAGAAGTTCGTAACATCTACGGTCTGGAAACTTATGACATTCAATAGGAACCTAATTCATCCTTAATATATGTTTCGCTTTCTAAGATATCCCAGTCACTAGTTTTATTATCTCTCAATAAAGGAAAAGGTTGTCTTTGCAGTAAAACTTAAAAGGAGTTAGCTAGGTCAGCGAAGTGATTGTAAGCCTAGAGTTCATAAATATTCAACTTCTAACTCGAAATTAGCGACAGTAAATCATAGATTTTCAAGTATTGGTTTTGTAGGGATTTTGTTTGATTGCATGGAGGATTTCATCATGAGCTGACATCAGTTAGAGAACCACTGGAAAACCTGGGAGTACTGGACAGCTGTTTCGTCCTAGTTTGGGACTCTTCATCAGTACGCCCCCCGGGTTTCGAACCCAGGACCTTCTGGTTACAAGGCGAGCTCGAACTGATGTCAGCTCATGATGAAATCCTCCATGCAAAGTAAATCATAGAGCTGAAGCTTTTTAAAAACCAGTACTTGGGCATATTTAGAACAGTTACTGCTGTATCTATCACACATAATATAAGTACGACTGTACTGCTGAAAATTTACAGCTATACTACTGAAAATGAAGTCGTCGGAAAGAAATATTTCTTCTCCGAACAAAAAGTGTTTATCCTTAGGAATTGAAGTATAAGTTAGTTCCTTCCTAGATATCATGGTGGCGGCAGAAATTAGACGGCTAAAATGTAACTTTTACATCCAGAAAGAAACTGTTGTCAGTCTTGCTCTATCATTAGTAAAAAGAGTTTATTTTATTTCAATTTTGACACTCTGACCTAAGTTCTAGCAATTTTTTTTATATCCTAAACTCATTTTTCAGGTGTGACCACGGATTGATATCAGTTAGGGAACCAGTGAAAACCAGGAAGTACTTGCCAGCTGTTTCGCCATCCTAGTTTGGAACCCATCGGCAGTACGCACCCACCGAGGTTCAAACACAGGACCTTCCGATTACAAGGTAAGCTCGTATACCATTCAGCCACTGGGAACTGACTCAATGACCAGTCTATGAATTCTAACTTCTACCAATTCGTGATTGTAGTGCGACCACCAGCCAATCTCATTGACGATTTTCGTCGAAAAGAGAGTTTTCTTCGCTGAATCTTTGTTAATATGTCTCAATGGGGATTATTAATTTAATTAAAAAGAGCAAGGACCCCAAGTAGTTAAAGACATGAATGCGTTTTTACATCACGCGGTCAAACTTGCATTGTCAAGAAATGAAATTCAGTTTTTAGACAAATGCATCGTAAATCATGAATATCCAAAAGCATATTGGAAAGTTCTGTGGCGTCATCGTGTTTATCCAAATCACAAAACTCTTAAACGTCATACACTCAACAATATTGATGCCATCCGTTCTCGGATTTATGATTTAGAGAGGAACATTTCATGGAGAGCACATATGTTAAGCGAACTGTTACCAGAGATTCGTGTACATTTTGAAGACTGAAGAATACGTCTTTAACTACTCGTCGAATTACTTAAGTCGTATTCAGATGGAAATATTATCATATGGCTCAAAATTCTGTATCTCTCAATCGAATGAAAGGACACTGAATGATCAGATGCAGTTTGAAAATTTGATCAGTCAGACAAAGGACCTGAACAATTACTAGAAGTCCTAAATCACTTCAAGTCATCAGTGCTAAATTGTGCTCATCAGTTCATGAAATCAAAACCAGAATTGCCCCCAGAATCCCAAGAAGGAACATTTCATTCAGTTGAAAGAGTTGAAGAAAAATGAGAATATCCCACTAAAACGATCAGATAAAGACACAGGGATTGTAATAATTGATCAGAAAGATTATATTGACAAAATGCAAAGCATTATGTCAGATGAGTCAAAATTGCAGAAACGTGAGAAGAACAAGACAGAAATGATAGAGGAACGAATCACACAGGCTCTGAAACGAATGGAGAATGATTCATTATTGACAACCGAGCTATATGAATGGTTAAGACCTACCGAAAATCCATAAATCTGGATTACCTATGCATGGCAGGTTCACTGTATCACTATGTCACATAATGGATAGTGGAACTCTTAGAGCCACTAAGAAGGCAAGTCTGTACCTATTCTTTGTATGACACTTTTGAAATTATTAATTGCGTTAATGATATTAATGTTACTGAGAAAACAGTGTCATTACTTGATGTATGCTCACTTTTTACCAATGTTCCATTAAAATGAAACTGTATGGTTCATTTGTAATTACATAGATTTATATAATATAAACATAGGAATGCCTACATTATACCTAAAAGAGCTCATACTTCGGTGTACTCTAAATGTCCAACTTCTTTTCAACAACGAAATCTATAGACAGAGAGATGGGGTAGTCATGGGTTTGCCACTTGGTTGTTTGCTAGCAGACTTCTTTTGGCTAGTATGGACAGCAGTACTCTCACACCTGCTATAAAGAGGTTTAACCCCTGCAAAAGATACGTGAATGACACGTTTATTGTATGCGATGAGAACTGCGATTTGGATGACATCCTGAAAGTATTCACTGAAAGTCATCCTGCCATCCTGTTCACCTTAGAAAAAGAAACTGAAGGATAAATGTCTTTCCGTGATGTGCTAATCACAAGGAGAGCTGACGGGTCTTTGAAAAGATCCATCTGCAGAAAATCGACATGGACAGGACGACTGACTAATTTTTACAGTTTTGTCCCCATAGACAGAAAAGGAAATCTAATCCTTCCTGTCTCAACACGGATGCAGAGAATCAATAGTGAAAACAGTGTTGATGATGAGCTCAAATAACAGGAAGGAACCTTCATAGAGAACGGGTATCCACTACGCTTCGTAGAGGCCAATAGAAAATTACACGGAAGAAGTACATAGATTGATAAGGCAGCAAAAAAGTGTTGCATTTAAACTTAGAATTTATGGGTGACACTGCAAGTGAGATACTTAAAAATCGTCTGATAAGATTACTGAGCAAAACGTTCTTTGCTGCCAATTTACAAATAACCTACTCCAGCCGTCCACTGGTGCAGCTTAATGTCAAGGAAATGTTATCTCGATTGTCTAATTGCATATGTATCTATATGTCCACCTGTTCTTGTGGAGCTAGATACATAGGACGTTCGTCGAGAAACGTATCCCAACGCCGTGAGAGCACCTCCCAGTTTGGCTGAGCAAAGGAGAACGTAGAGGTATTAATTCGTCGATAATGGAACATATTGTAGGTACTGACCACACAGCATCTGACACATCGTTTAATATAGTCGACAAAGTTTGCCGAAAGGGACATGAGTGCATTTGCTTTGTATAGCAGAGGCTTTGACAATACATGACATAAGGTCAGAACTTTGTGTACAAAAACAATTTGTACGATCTCTTTCATTACCATGGTCTTGATTTTATTATGTAATTCACATAACAACTTAGTTATCCTTCTTTGTTCCATGTTCTATTTTTGTTTTAATTCACTTGACTTTATGTTATCATATTCTAACATTTTATGTAGTCTACTATTTTGACGACATTTCACACATCTTATGTTGTCTGCATCATATTATATTCACATATTCACATTTTCGAATGTACTTTATTTTCAGATCGTCTATTTCACGCATGTTCATTGAAGTTTTGGTTGACCTCTATTTATTTAGTTATTCATCCATATTAGAACAAGACATATAAGCGAACAATATTGTTTTCAGTTAGATCTGCTTCAGGCTTTACTCTAATTTACATAGAACTATAAATAAAAATTTCATCAATGACGGTGATTTAGTGTATTAAGTAATAGTGTGGTAAATTAATGTAAGTAAAAAGTTTGAGCATTGTGGAATAGATCAAAAAAAGTATAATTATATTTCAATGGTTTACACACAATTTTTATTATTGGTAATATTTCGAGCAAAATTACTTCCCGTGATCACAGCAACTGTTGGAATTTTGTTTTTTAATTCACACATTTATGATTTGTACTCATAAATATAGTTCATCTTTTTGTTCATTCATTTTTGTGTATTCAGAATTATATTCCAGGTTTTTGATAGTTGTACTGAGTCACCCTTGTTACATGTATCCGGTGTGACCTTCATGAATATAGATTCAGTTATAAGTCTTTTTTTCCATTTGTTCATATTAGTTCATATTTAGAATACAAACATTGTTCCAATCGATATTGTGGTTTTTGCCCCATGCATGTGCAGCTATAGATGAATTTTTTTCTAAATTCTTGTAAGCTTGTGTTCCTGTTGGTTGACCTTCAGTTAGGCGTTCATGTTCATTCACTCTTATTTTGAGTGATCTGGACGTTTTACCCACATATTTAGTCGGACACTCGGCACAAGATATTTTGTAAATCACATTGTTTTTATCCGTCATTTTTATGGGATCTTTCAGTTGATTTATTTTATTTTTAACTGGATTCGTCGGTTTAAACGTGGTGCGAATCCTAATATTTTTGAGGTTTCTTCGAATTGCTTCTGATGTACCATTTTTGTATGGTATTGTGACTGTTTTTGCCTTCCTCCGTCTTGTCATTTTGTGATTTTACACTCTTTTTTTATATTATCTCTGATAAATTCTTTTGGATAGTTGTTGTCGAGTAACATTATGAATAGGATGTTTGTTTCTTTTCGCTGGTGATTTGGTGTTGTTGTAAGTCTACGTATTCTATTTGCAAGACCTTGTATTAACCCTCTTCTTACTATAAGCGGATGAGCTGAGTGATAATCAAGAAATCTCCCAGAATGTGTAGTTTTTCCATATAGCGTCGTTTTTATGCTACCATCTATTACTCCTTGTATTTTGCAGTCTAACAGGCGGTTCCATGAATATGTCAGCTATTATTGGTGAGATGGGTGATCCCATGGCTACTCCTTCAATTCAACCCCTTTTATTATCTCTTCTACGGATAACTGTGCTCTGTCTTTTAGTCCATCATCTTCTTTTAGTCTCGTTTTCAATGCATTCATGGCCATCTGAATGGGTATTTTAGTATAGAGACTGTTTACATAAAAGCTGACTAGTATTTCCTCTTCCTGTATATTAGTGGTTTTTAGTCGTCTCACTAATTCAAATGAATTTACTGTTCTAGCTTTAGAGTTGTCTCTTGTTGGTCTTAGTATTGTTGAGAGAAATCTTGACACCATATATGTTGGTGTATTTCTAAAGTCTACAGTCGGTCTTATTGGATATCCTTCTTTATGCAGTTTTATCTTGCCATATATCCTAAGTATATTTCATGATTTTGGCATAATTTCAAACCATTTTGACTTACGCACACAGCGAGTGCTTACTACTAATGATTCCCAAACTAGAATGAAACAGCTGTCCAGTACTCCCTGGCTTTCAATGGTTCTCTAACTGATATCAATCCGTGATCAACTCGTAAAAACAAAACTAACCCTTACAAACCAAACTATAGAAAATTGATAATAAGGTTTATACAGGTGGCGATAAGAATAACGAAAGAAGTAATATGTGTGTATGTAGACAATTCAATAAATAAATTAGGTCAAATCTTAAAAGTTACGTAATACTAAAGTTCAAGTGAACAGATAATCAGAGTTTAAATAAATACCATAAAAGTACGAAGGGAAGTGAAAATAAGAAAGGGTGAGAGGGTTTTGATTACAATTGACCTAGGCCATGGGAGAGACAAAAGTAGAACAAACTTCTTTTGTATGCGGAGACTAGGATTGTTCTCTCGAATTCCCATAGCTTCGGCTGTGTAAAAGGAGGGTTCGAATTCCGTTGGAAAGGCTCAATGAAATGCGATAGATAACTTTGAAGGCACTATTTCTGTCCATTTGGTGACCGCTATCAATCAAATGAGCCAAAATAGAACTTCCTGTAGATATTATTTGGCCTTTTCCGAACCATGAAGGAAGATGCTCATTAATGCGTTTGTTAAGCTATCTAGTTGTTCACCCTATATAGCTCTCCGTTCCTAAATCGGCTGTCAGGTAAGTTTCCTTGTGGAAATTTCCTGTGAAATCGGTAATATAAATTAACTAACAACTAGTAATGTGACAAGATAAGCGACTAGGACAAAATTTATTTTCAGAGTCCACCGTTAGGTCTAATTAGTTTCAAGATAGATTTCGTTGCATACTTAATGCAACTAAACAAGTACTGAAAAGAATTAAGAAACCACTTTATCCTTTTTCAAGAATATTCCCCAGTGCACACATTCAATCCTTAAATGGGCAAAGCTGCAGGCCATCATGTTGTAACCGTCTGATCGGAGTTCAACAATTATTGACTTGCAACTTTTAGTAATTTGAGGTGTAGCATCATTTCCGTTTCGTATCACTGACGAATAACTTTATTCACATCCTATGCGGTTTGCGTCACCAGTCGTAATATCCCGTCAGAGTTTCAGAAATTTCACTTTGAAACTGTTTATCAGTGAGCGTTAGATGTGTATTCAGCTTCAGTGTTTATGGGAGGCTAGTCAATTTAACAGTAGTTCTCGTTAGAAAGCAGTATCCAGTTCTTATTTATTTCTCAATGGTTGTTTAGCTGATGTGAATTTGTGACGAAATGTACCGAGAAATTGTAAGGTAATAAGCTGGTTAGAAGTGAAAATTAAACCACCATTATGAAGTAGTAAAATGTACCCAGTAATTATGTGGGTATTCATGCACTAAAAACTAAGTCAGACGAATGAAGTGAAGGCTAGTATCACTATCTGCATTTGAAATTTGAGTTGGTGGAGCAAAGTTAGAACAAATTGGGTCATTGACTGAAATTTTTCTATCGAAGATCTTAAGCTACGGTCTGGTATTAGTTTTTGCGTGATTTCCAGGTTTAATTTGTCATTTGTAAATGTGCAGACCATCGATGGTACAAGAAACTCACAGAGAATTAAAATTAGCTCATTCTAATCTCGAATCAAATAATTACTCGAACACCTGTATAAAAAGATATCTAAGTAGTGAAGATAAGGATGTATCGAAACCTCCTCCTGAGAATTGGATTAGTACTGTGACGATTCCTTATCTCAAGGAAACGTCAGAGGAAATAAGACAAATCCTTAACAATTATGACACTAGACTGTATTTTCGCGCAAACACCACCTTGCGCTCGTTACTGGCAAAGATTAGAAGACAACCAACAGAATTGCATATACGAAATAAAATGTAGGGGTTGTGATGCTGCATGTGCAGAAAGGAATTCCAGTTAAGTGAATTTCAGAGCAAAAGGACATAAAATTGCATAAAGGTGGTTCCAAATACCTCAATGGATTTGAAAAACAAAACAAAAAAATCAGAGATTGCACTACGTTCGATAGAAATGGGGCGCAAGATACATAAATTAAACACGATATTTTAGATACAGTATGTAGATGTAGATCGACTTTGATATGATCAAGGATCTAGTGCGTCGGTGGCACAGCGGTACAATGCTTGCCAACCATGCAGGTTGTCCGGGGTTCGATCCCCGGCCGACGCACTACCTTACCTCGCTGGTAAAGAGGGAAGGTTGGACATGCGACTATCAATTCCAACCCGTAAAGATAAACACCACTGCTTCATTTGTTGTTTCATATAAAGAAAGACCGACTGCAGAAGGCCTGTATATAAGAGTGAATCCCATAAGTGTAAATAGACTTGACGGTGTAATGTTAGACGATGCATGACAAGTCTTGCTTAACAACTAATGTAGAAATGTCCTGCCAATTTCCATGTCTAATTTATTATCCCGATTATCTGTATCTTCCATAGCAATATATATTTATATCTAATATTGAAATTATCAATGTTTTCATCATGGATGTATGTGACTGAAAATTCAAACTGATACACTAATGACTTACATGCGTCGGTGGCATAGTGGTTAGGACGCTCGCCGACCATGCACATGCACAAGCCACTAGCTTGAAGCCCTATGTTCCACTGGGGAACGTGAAGGAAAAAAAATAACTTACATTTGCAACCAATATTAATCGTCGTTTTATTTCAATTTTATTCTGAATATGCTGACAATTGATGTGAAATTGTCCACCCATTCACATCATTTGTAGATCAGACAGATATTTTCTAATTCAGATTTCCTTACCATGTTACTAAGTTACCATGACCTATATTAGAACATTTTCATTGAAGATGGATATAAATAAAAGTACACACAATGTTTACAGTGTAGACTACTAATAATGAGTAGGTGGAACTATCCGGTCAAATCTTGATCACAGTTCACTCAGTTTTGTTTATTATGTTGTTTTTCATGACTATTCATGACTCAGATATGATTAAATGAGAATGTTTAAGACAAGATTTGTCTTTTTAACTTTTATTGTGACGCTGAAGTAGTTCGGCCCAGTTTGCTAAACGAAACATTGGAATTATTTATTTAAATTTATTTAAGATTTATACAAACATATATTTTCACATGTGTCTACTTTTCAATGTCAGCTCTCGATTTTTGTGGAAGTAGTCGGTGAAATAATAATAATAATGACTTTATTCCAAACAATAATGGTAATGAGCTGACATTAGATAGAGAACCATTGGAAAACCTGGGAGCAATGGACAGCTGTTTCGTTCCAGTTTGGGACACTATGTCGTGAATTGGCAGAAGTTAGAATTCATGGGCAACAGGATCGGGTCCCACTGGCTTAATGGTATACGAGCTCACCTTGTACCCATAAGGTCCTGGGTTCGAAACCCGGTGGGTACATACTGATGAAGAGTCCCAAACTAGGACAAAACAGCTGCCCAGTACTCTCAGGTTTTCCAGTGGTTCTCTAACTGATGTCAGCTCATGATGAAATTCTGTAACCAATCAAATCCCTACAAACCAACACTTGAATAATGGTAATATTAATCATACAGAATGTGTGCGTCAGTGGCGCAGTGGTTAGGGTGCTCGCCGACCATGCACATAGTCCGGGTTCGATCCCCGGCCGACACACTCCTTTACCTCGCTAAGCCAGAAATAATGCTGATGAAGAGGGAAGGTTGGGCATGAGGCTAGCAACCCTATCCTGTAAAATAAACACTGCTAAAGAAACTTCAAGCCACTAGCTTGAAGCTCTATGTTCCACTGGGAACGTGAAGGAATGAAAAACAAAAAAATACATAATGGAATTATTAGCGTTTTTACATATATTGCAACAATTTAGCTCCATTTATAACTATGTACATACATGAAATTTAAAGTTGTTTTAATAATATTAATAATTAAACCACTATAAACAGAATGCTGTTGGAAACATAATGAATTGTAAGTAGATAATACCATGGTCAATATACGTAATAATAATCTTTGCTTTTACTTTGCGGTTCAATTACTGATTGAAAAAGTTAATAAGTTCTTTTCTGACATC
The DNA here is from genome assembly GCA_944472155.2 of Trichobilharzia szidati. Taxonomy (NCBI): domain Eukaryota; kingdom Metazoa; phylum Platyhelminthes; class Trematoda; order Strigeidida; family Schistosomatidae; genus Trichobilharzia; species Trichobilharzia szidati. The sequence goes on along the minus strand of OX235274.1, from coordinate 60,458,882 downwards.
TAACTCTTCACACAAAATCCGTGCTAAATATGGTGGTATGGTAGAATTTTTATATTTAGTAGCTGTACGAGCATAAATTCTTATGAAGTTTCGTTTGGTTTAACCCAAAAGATATACAAGGAAAAAGTTGCGAATAAAGAGGATATCCGAATTCAGACAAGACAACTTTAGCCAAATGCTTGCAAGAATTGAAGTGTCTATTGACAATCATATCAGTTAGCTGAGTCAAACGAACACCACTAACCCTACTTACAGCCTTCAGTGTTCTACGTAATATGTGATATATTCTTTTTTGAGAAGTCGAGGGAAGAATAAGTAGGGCGAACAATAAAGAAGAATGGGCAGAATACATGAATTGATAAATTTTAAGAGGACAGGTTGAGTTATTCCAGAAAGTCTCAACTTCCTCAATTGATAAGTCAACCGAAAAATTTTCTTAAAAATCAACAAGATATGAGACAACCGAAAGAGAATCAGAGAGAAACTGATACCGAGATAAGAGGTATCCAATTTACTGTTAAATAAAGAAAACATAAAATTACCAAGGCAACGAGAGGTGGACCATAAAGTCTTCATGTACTCATAAGTTAGGTTCTAGTAGACGAATTGCTGTTACTCCTGCATAACATTAGAGATCTAATATTAATTTGTTCTACCTTTGTCTCTCCCTTGCTTAGCCTAGGTGAATTCTAATCAAAACCCTCCCACCCTTTCTTATTTTCCATTTCCTTCGTACTTTTATGATACTTATTTAAATTGTGATTATCTGTTCACTTCACCTTTAGTATTACATAACTTTTAAGATTTGACCTAATTTATTTATTGAATTGTCTACAAATACACATATCACTTACCTTCTTATCGCCACCTGCATAAACTTTATTATCAATATTTTGTTATCATTATAATCATCGTTATTCATGACGTTCAAAACATTTATCACATTATTATTATTATTACTATCATTATTATTTGATCCACAAACTCACCGTCATTGGTTAAAATTTTTATACATAAATCTATGTAAATTAGAGTAAAGCCTGAAGAAGATCTAATTGAAAACAATATTGTTCGCTTATATGTCTCGTTCTAATATTAATACAGGGAATATTTAAAGATTATTCATCCATATATCTAATCAGTTTTGCGGAGGATTTCATCATGAGATGACATCAGTTAGAGAACCACTGAAAAACCTGGGAGTACTGGACAGCTGTTTCGTCCTATTTTTGGACTCTTCACAGTATGCACCCACCGGGGTTCGGACCCAAGACTCTCTGGTTACAAGACGAGCTCGTAGACCATTGAGTCACTGGGACCCGATCCAATGGCCCATGAATTCTGACTTCTGCCAATTCACGACATAGCGCGACCATTTCGCAATATCCTCTTCGATGAGTTACTGCCTCATCTTCAACCTGCTGTACCCTACTGGTCACGGCTTTTCACTAGAACCCCAGGTCACTGCCTGAAAAGGGCCAGTCACTGCTGAGCTTCAGATTAATTTTCAAGTATTGGTTTTGTAGGGATGAAATCCTCCATGCAATCAAACTAAATCCCTACTAAACTAATACTTGAAAATTAATCGATTGTGACTCATGATTCTATACGCCAATACTATCACACTTAAGTATTTCCACTAACTGTCAAACATTAATACACACATACACACCAAAATACTGATTGTAATTGTCTATTGTAATTCATATATATGACTGTATAGCTGTGAAAATGAGATCGTCGGAAAGAGAATTTTCTTCTCTGAATTTTTTGTTTTTATGTCTCGATGGGGATTATTAATTTAATGACTTAATTTATTGTCCTAATTCTACCGGTTATTCAGGTCACTTTGATTTTGACTAATCATACTTTTACTACAATTGTTTCACGCTTTGAATATAAAATAATAAATATAGTCTACGTTGTTATTTTGGTGGATGGTGACCAACAGTGGAGTCCAATATGCGTATTTCGTCCCATTTCGGACTCGTCAGTTAAATGTAGCCACATTACCAATGAGAATGGAGCTCAAACACCAAAGTGTTATACACTAGACCACTTGGGCCACCACGATGCGTGCAGGATTCAACTCACATTGGAAACAAGATCATTAAGTGGGAATGCAGGTATATCCAGTCAACGAGCCCCAAATAAGGCGAAACGCATATCCTGGATTCCACCGCTAGTCGCCACCCACCAAAAGCATTTTAATCCTCAGATGTTGTTGAAGCACCCGTACCATGTCAACAGAGACTGAATATCCTGATCCAATATAAGCATTCAACGGAAAATACAAAAATTAATTAAACAAATATATATGAACTAAACCTCATAATACTTGAGTAATACCGAATAGAAATTCTAGTTCATACTGAGTAAGGAAATTATATTAAATAAACTTGCAGTCTTAAAACTTAAGCTAAATTATTCTAAAGATCTTATAATCATCAACATATCATGTAGAAAACACTAGCTACAAAGTTGTTTTCTTAGATTAATTTGGATTGCAGGTTGACTGATTCTGTTGAACCGATATGCTCGGTCTCTTTTGACACGTTGATTCCTTTTACAGACGCTTCAGCCGGAGATCAGCATGATGTTACTTCGATTGATGGTGACTAGCGCTGGAATCCAAGACGTACATTTATTTACTCCTATTTTGGATTCAGCAGCTGTATGTACTCACATTACCACTGGATTATAATGGATAATGTTTTGGTGTTTGAAATGATTGGTGCTGAGTTCGAAAGTTCAGTGAGAACAACATCACTTATTTGGAAGGCAGGTACATCCAGATGACGAGTTTCAAACTGGGCGAAATGTGTATTCTAGATCCCAATATTATTTTCCATTGACCAAAAATAAGTAAAACGCTAGTGATAATCAGCTACACCAAAAATTATTGGGGATTGCAAAAAAATTAGTAAATGCTTTGGAGGAATATAAAGTTATAATAACTCATTCTGGTTAGACTCACACGCCTGTAGTATACTATACGATTATCAGTAATATTTGACATTTGTTTACCGAAATTAAGATTGTAATTTTTCACTGAGATAGATTAGACAATACAGCTGGTTATCAGTCTTATTATAAATACTAAGCTGTTTTTGTGTACCTTGTTAAATACTAAAATAGAGTTATTATAGTAGGCTTATTGGTTTTCAGTGTGAAACTGATATAACCATCCAAGAAGATAGAAATTGAACATTTAATGTATCAGACACTTACCAGCTGATAAAAATCGTAGTTGAATTGATTTATTTGTTGATACATGAGAATATAATTCAGATTATTCTTTTTCCAAGTTGAATGACATTGAAATTCAGCTTCTGACAATAGAAAATAATTCAAAATTAAGTAAAAAAAATGTTTCTCAGTGTCGTTAATTGTCTTCTAATGTAATGTGTACTAAGACATTCCCATCATAATTTGCACCAAAGTTAATGAATATGAATGAAATATAGGAGTGTATATTCCATCACGTGTCAGTGGCACAGCGGTAGAGTGCTCACCGACCACGCAGGTGGTCCGGGGTTCGATGCCGAGTGGCGCACTCCTTTACCTCGCTAAACCGGCAATAAGACTGGTAAAGACTGGGGAAGGTTGAGCATGAGGCTAGCACCCCCATCTTGTAAAAATAATCACCACTGCTACAGAAACTACAAGCCTCTAGCTTGAAGCCGCATGTTCCACTGGGAACGTAAAGGAATAAAAGAATATTCCATCAAAGACGGTATAATCAATCAAATGTCAGAAAACAGTTTAGTATGGTTTAAGAGAGACTTACTACAGTTCCTTTAAGAACACATAAATCAGGTTTTGAAGGGGATGACAGAAACAGCCTGAGACGTTAACATGTCTATTTTCCAATTAGCCTAATAGAATTCTAGACACCTACTTGATGTTCTGCTTCAATCAAATGGTGTGGGATTGTGCTTTCTTTTAATTGTAAGCGTTTTGGTATATGTTCGCCAAATTTAAAATATGCCCTTCTTGCGTTTTTTCCAATGTAGATGCTTCGGTTGGAGCATATACACAGATTTATAGTTTGAGAACTTATTAACACAGATTGAAGATTTAAAAAGGGTGAGTGAATATAAAAACGCTAAAGAGGTTTGTATTATTATTCATTGTCTCACTTAACCAACGCATTAATTGAGGATCTCATTGAAAAGTTAAAACTCACTTAATAATATCAGAGATGAGAAGCATTTAGTGATGTTGCGATTAGATACAAATTCTGGTGTTAAACTAATGCATTCAAAAGATTACACTGGAAAGATAAAGTTATTCATTCATGGATCCCTAAAATTATAAATTGATAACTTGTAAAACAACTTCAAGTATTGGTTTGTAGGGATCTGGTTCGAACCCCGGTGTGTGCGTACTGATGAAGAGTCCCAAACTGGGACGAAACAGCTGTCCAGTACTTCCAGGTTTTCCAGTGGTTCTCTAACCAATGTCAGCTGGTGATGAAATCCTGTAACCAAAACAAGTGCAGCCTATTCAACAGAATGATGAACTGAAAATGAGTCTAGGGAATTCCTGATAGTTAATACTACACATCGTTTATTTCATAAGTTGGAACTGCCATAGTTACTCAAGAAGTGTTTCTCTCTAAAACCTATATTACTAATGATAATGATTCATCTCAACTTTAGGTGGTTCCCTGGATAGGTGAGAAACTGGAAGCTGAACCTTAGCTGCATACTCTACAAAAACCCGTTTGACTTCTACTAGAAACAAAATTATTTCGATGTTTTGAAAAAAAGTTTGGTGTTGTTTGATGTAGCTTTCTTATTTACAAATGTCTGCTCTCATTGAACCATAGATATTATAGGAAAGAATTTCGACATTTTCCTCGTTAGAATTCAGATTATTATATTATTATTTATTGTTCTCCTGGGTTCCAAGTGGAACATAGGGCTTCAAAAACACATCTCCACTTTGTTCTATTTTCTGCTGTCTTCTTCGGCTGGGTCCACGATTGTGCATAACCTCTCATCTCCTCCTCGCCACACAATCTCCTTCATGTCACCCTCACCGTGATGACCCACTGGGATTCCAGTCGAGCAATTGTCTGCATTTTGCGCGATAGCATTCGACGATCTCCTCAGTGTTCGCCTAATCCATCCCCACTTTCTCTTACATATTTGTTGAGCAATAGGCTCTTGTTTGGTTTGTTATTGGCTGGAGTTTCTTGTTGCTAATTCTTTTTGGCTGGCCATTTGATCTTGATTATGGAGCCAGAGAAGGCAGTTGTTGATGAAAGTCTGTAACTTGTTGGAAATCCCTTTCGTGACTGATACGCATTGCAAGTTACCAACCCGTATAGAAGAAGTGACTTCACATTTGTGTTGAAAATCCGAATCTTGTTGTTTATGCTGAACGGAGAGCACTTCCAAACTGATTTCAGAGTGATTAAGGTATACCTTGCCTTTCCGATTCTGGCTGGTTTTGACATGCTTATCCCTTCCGCCTCTAGTTGGAACTATGCCTCCTAGATAAATGAAGAAGGTATCCTCTTTCAAATTTATTCCGTCGATAGTGATTGGAGTTTGTTGTGGCTGGTTACTTTCATTACCTCCATATTCTCTATATTCACTTGAAGTTCTGTCTTCGCTGTCTACCTTCTCTGACAATTTGTTAGTGTTCGCCTGTAAGTCTTCGAGTTTGTGTCACAATGAACACAAATCATCCACGAAATCCAAATCTTCTAGGGTCTTCTTGTCGGTGGTCCAGCGCATTCCTGTCTCCTCACTACCGACACTCCGACGCATAATCCAGTTCACTACAATTATGAATATCATCGGTGATAATAGACAGTCTTGTTTTACTCCTGTATTCACTTCTAACGCCTCGCTGAGTTTCCCGTTTTGGATCACCTGACACGTGACAGGCATTGTCATACAGCCAACTGTTTAATGAGGTTGATAAAGACTTGAGGTACTCCATAGTGGTGAAGTAGTTTCCAAATTACTTCTCGGTCAACGCTGTCTGTTCATGGTCTTTTCGAAGTCGATGTTACTGAGGTAGGGAGGGGTTTGACTGCCATTCTATACTTTGTTCGATGACGATGCTTAGAGTTGTAATTTGGTCACATATGATTTACCTTTCCTGAATCCAGCTTGTTCCGGCGAGCTGGCGGAGTTCTGTATCCAGTATTTTACTTGGCGTGGACAGGAGCATTATTCCATGTCAGTTTTTGCAGAAGCGAGCGTAATTCGCCCTTCTTTGGTAGCTTAACAAGTTAGCTAGCTTTTATTCCAATCGGCAGGCACCTCTACTTCCTTTCAAACTTATTGCAATAATGACGTAAGCACATCTGCAGCGGTCTCTGGGTCGGTTTTCAGTGCTTTAGGGGGAATTCCGTCTGGTCCTGCTGCCTTCCCAGCGTTCATTAGCTTTCGTTGGAGAATTGATGTTCACTTTCAGTTCAGATCTATATGCACCAAATATTTTCTGTTGTATTTGTCTCCTGACTACTGCTAAGAATTGTCTCTTCTGCGAAGTTGATTATGTCCTATTTACAATACAACTATCTACATCAGATTACTCAGGCTGTAAGTAGTGGAGAAGATTCCAATGAAAAAAATCGACCCATCCTATTCTGTTCCTTTTATTCTTATTGATCTCTTCAAGTTCTCGAAAGAAAACCTTTTCCTTCAAGCATCTAACATTCAGAACTTCTGGAAATTTCAATGATATCTTGTAGATCAATAAAACATTCTCAGAAACGTCAAGGTGGAAAAAACCCATTAGGTGAGAACCAAACGAAACCAGCCATGATCCATTCAATCAGTTACAGTTCGCTTTTCGTTAGAAATACCACTAAGTGTTCAAACTGCATGTCACTGATAAAGAAAAGTGAGCATAATACATGGGAAAAGTTTGCATACAGTAGAATGTATCAAATTATCATTTGTATATTAGTTCATACACCAGTAAATTTTAATTTTAGCAATATTTTGAATTAGGTTACTGTGAAAAATCTGATTGTTAGAATTTCCCTATTCATGCAATCATGGAGAGAAATGATTTAGTTATGGTCACATTTCACTTATAGAACTATATGCGAGATAATAACTGTTGTATTGAGTAGCTTTTATTAAATGCGTTAGGAGAGACATTGACAAATTCGAGATCCATGGTTGGTTTGATAAACAGTATTGTTTAGAACAGCAGTTTCAATATCATATTCACTATGGATTCGTCGGTGGCACAGCGGTAGAGTGCTCGCCAACCACGCAGGTGGTTCGGGGTTCAATCCTCGGCCGACGCACTCCTTTACCTCGCTAAGCCAATAGTAAGACTGGTAAAGACTGGTAAGGTTGGGCATGAGGCTAGCACCCCAATCCTGTGAAAATAATCACCACTGCTACAGAAACTTCAAGCCTCTAGCTTGAAGCCCCATGTTCCAATGGGAACGTAAAGGAATAAAAAAATTCACTATGAATAAATGAAAGCAAATATTGATGACAGAATGTATATTCATAACTGTCACCTATATTACATGCCTGGTGTAAATGAGATCACGAACCTTAATTTCTCCCGAAATATAACTAAGATTAAAATTGATTGATATGTGTTAACGACCATTAAAAAGGCATAGATAACTTCGATTTCGTTAGTAAGTACTACTGATTAGTCTGGGTGGTTGCTAAATAGCCATGCCAGTCCGTAGTATGGCATTATGAAAATTACATAATTAAAAGTAAGTACATATTTAAATGGCTTTAAAGACAATTAAACCCCCAGAGTTATTAAGCGCGGGTGGTAGACTATCTTTCAGATTATACCTCTCTATAATAATAAAAACTTGAATTCTAAGACATAAGAGACAAGAATTTTAGAATTAGTGTTGAGATAGCCTTCGAGATTTCATATGAAATATCAGGAGTGTGTAAAGAAATGTATTGCCACAGTGGATACCCTTAAAATTAAAATGCTTTATTGTATATAATGGAGAAGATTTGTAGCTCAGGTGAATGATTTCGAGGTAGTTGTGTTCTCTGAGCTGGATAATGAATTTGTGAAGCTTTCATCGCCCTACTAGGCAACATCTTCAGCGCATACCTCAATTTGAAGTAAGCTTCTAGACTTCCCCACGAGTTTATTAGTAATCTCTCCTGGTTACCTTGGACGTGATTGGTTGTTTCTGTGTGTTTTCACACCATCTAGGCTACTTGTATTGGAAGTGATTGTTTCCTTGAATTGAAGTTTGACTCTTTTTGTGTGAGATTTCCTTCTTATCGATTGGTAAATCTTGTATATGTCGGTGTGACTACTGACTAACGATTCACTGGAATATGTATGCAGTGATACATACAGACAACCACAGACATCATTTCGACTGGGACAACGTTCAAATACTAGACAGAGGAAACACCAAGAATGCTAGATAATTTTTAGAAGCCTGGTATTCCAGTGAATCGTCAATCAATAGACACATCGACACAGCTCACTTCAAACTGAAATATGCGCTGAAGATGTTGCCTAGTAGGGCAATGAAAGCTTCCCAAATAAACTATCCAGCTTTATTGTGTCCAAAAGTAATTTATTATTACACTCAACTTATCTAGATAATATTTATTTGATTATACAAGCAGGGGGAGAATGGGGATATACTTTTTATTTCTCTGTTGGCATATTCCTTACTCATGAATCTCCTGTAATTTTATTTATTTCAGCTATTCTTTCATCACTTTACCTTTCATAAGAGTGAGTAATTACACTATGTGATCACTCGGAAAAGATAGGTATATATGGGTTAGTCTGGTCTGATTATTAAGTTATCTAATTTGCACATTTTTTAAAGGTCCTGAGCTCAGAAGATGAAGGATATAAAAGAGGGAATTTCCGACGACAGGCGCAGAGAGGAGATTACTTAGCAAACTATGTTCTATCATATACTTTATTTATCCAACATGAATGATACTACTTATGAGTAGCTAAAGTGTATAGCTCAAATGTTTTACTTTTCTCCTCAAAGGCAGTTGTCTTTCATGACGTCTTAAAGTGGTGAAATACACGAAACTTGTTGACGTGACTTTATCATCTACACCTTTCATAAAGTGCAGCAAATTTTATTTTTTTCCGCCGATTTCAGAAAATTGGAAATCTCCAATGTATAGAATTCAATAACAAATAGAAAAAACCAACACTTGTAAGACAAATAAGCTCACAACCATATTGTTCTATACAACAAAATCATTGGAAGTAAAGAGAATTTTAATCATCACAACTTTAGCTTCTGAGATTGATCAGGTGCTGTGTATTCATTCATGGATTGCAAATTCAGCCTTGCGCCTTATTAAGGACAAAACACAAATTACTGATGAATAAACTGTAAATGAGCTGTGATTTGAAATATTCGATTTTACTTCCCTGATACTTGACCGGAATAGTCCACATACGTCACAAGGAGAAGCCTATTGACAGTAATCCCCTCTGGTGTTCTAGTGAAATCACTGTATTCGTATGCCTTGTATAGGTGAATGGGAATGCTGCATTAGTGATACATATGTAAATAGCAATGTTACAACCAGGGATGGAGATATAATAATAATAATAACTTAAACCTTTCTGTGGATTAAAATGTATATTTTTTAAAATATTCCACTATCAGTCTTGAAATATTAAACAGTGATTTTGCTGGATCATGGTACTTTGTTCCTCTCTGTATATACATATTACTTAACGCAGCATTTCGACAACTGCCTTCACTTATCCACTTCCGCCATTCACGACATACACACACACTAATATGTTAGTTAACTAATTTTACCTAAATTTTACCTTCGTCTGTATTTAGTACTTTTATAAATCCTATTTTGTAGACATGACACTAGTGGCAGTATACGAAATTGTTCATTGTCATAAACTGCAGTATCAGTAAAGTAGCAAAACAGTACAGACCATTTAGTTGTCTAATTTCAGCCTCCCTTGTTTTCTGCTGCTCTTTTCATTTAACTTAGGCAGTGTAACTACATCTCTGTTAATTCAGTTATTCCCCTTGATAAACTTGAATAAGGTGACCGATTCTCGACTATTATTAACTTCAACTATGTTTATGCATTCATTCATTCATTCTCATATATGCTCAAAAAGAGACGATTACCAACTTATTATTACTTTGATAAGCACTGACTCATCGAAATGTTCTTCCTTTTCAATTTTTTATGATATAACTTAATATTTGCATTCATTGATTTTCGTGCTAATTTTATCAATTCATTTGTTACCTTTGACCTCTTTCATTTTGTTTGAATGACTCCTCATATGATTACGTAACCATCTCCAGACATTAATGTCAGTAAAAAGTTTGAGCATTGTGGAATAGATCAAGTAAAGTATAATTATTATATTTCAATGGTTTACACACAATGAAATTTTTTTTATTGGTAACCAGAAGGTCCTGGGTTCGAATCCCGGTGGGCGCGTACTGATGAAGAGTCCCAAACTAGGACGAAACAGATGTCCAGTACTCCCAGGTTTTCCAGTGGTTCTCTAACTGATGTCAGCTCATGATGAAATCCTCCATGCAATTAAACAAAATCCCTACCAAACCAATACTTGAAAAAATTACCAATAGCAAAACTTATCATTGTGTATAAACCATTGAAATATAATTATACTTTATTTGATCTCCAGACCTGTCTGAATTTACCTTAAATTTCCGAACATATTTCTCTTTACAGCACATGAAGTTTCCATTTTGATTACACCTGATTATTTTGATTTCCTGAACAATCTGTAACCCTGCAATAGAATTTGAGATTTTCCTGTCGATTGATTGGACCGAAGTGCTCGGTCTCAGGTTGACATGTCGGCTTCTTGAGCAGATGCTTCGATGATGTCTGGGCATTTAATTAGAATTTAATTTGTGGATGGTGACTAGCAGTGGAATGCAGGATACAAGAGGTGGCTGTCATGGCCCAAGTGGTCTAGTGGATAGCGCTTTGGTGTTTGAAACTAAGGGCACTGGGTTCGAGCCTTGGTGGGAACATCATCACTCACTGGTACATCCAGCTAACGAGTCCCAAATAGGATGAAATACTCATCCTGGATTTCACTGCTAGTCACCATCCACAAATTAAATCTGTAACCCGCCTGCAATTTTAGCATTTTATTCTAATATTATGATATAAACTGACTATTCACTTTAGATAATTTATGCATTTCATCATGTATGTCGTGTGTGCCAACGACGGAGTCCACAGGGAACAAAATGAATTCATGTTATCCTGCAAAAGCTGTTCATATTGTCTTAAATGTTTGCTGTTCTGGAACTTTTACGTACTGAATGTAAGCCCTTATCATCTTTTTGGTGATATGACACACACACACACCACGATATTATATACATATTTGTTCTGGAAAAATTACCACAGTGAAATATATTGAGATATCGGTTAAATAATTACTGAATAAAGAATCTCAATGGTCATTTGATCTTAATGTATTTTCTTGTCGTTGCAACATTCTCACAGTTAGTCTTTAGTGTACATCAATTCTCATGATAACTAATGGGAATTTATGACTCTATAAAAGTGAGTGGGAAGTTGTCATGATGAATACTCTACATTCACAGGCTGTTTCACCAATTTGTGATGGATATATATTCATATATTTCCCATGTATTCATTATGTTTTATTCCTGTTTATTTTTATGGGAAAACAGACTAAAAATTAGCTTGTAGAATATAGTTTATTAAGTAAATTTTCACACAGTAGAAATATTTCACATAGTTACTTTTATCCATTGAGTTGACACTTTACTAATAACCTCTACTAATTGGACTACTTTATGATGTTCTGATGTTGAATGTGACTCAAACTACTTATGGTATTAGTGGTATAATGTCATTATAGGTTTCCAGGCCGTAGGTGTTACGAACTTCCTGAAATAATTTGAGCGCCGAGTCAGATTGATTCATGATATTTTGATGATTATTAAAATCCGAATAAATCTGCTGAAGAAGCTGTGGCTTACACAGCGAAACGTTCAGAAAAATCTTGTTTTGATTTTCTTAACACGCTGGGATTAATTTAAATAATTTATAATGGAGTATAATGTCATATTTTAAACAATTATTAAATTGCTACTTACTGATGAGCCACTTCAGGAAATAGACAGACTAGATTCTAAACATAATCAAATTTCCAAGAGTTGATTCGTAAGGATTGGATTTGTTTTTTCGAGTAAGACCACCGATTGATATCATTTAGAGAACCATTGAAAAACAGTAGGGAGTACTGGACATCTGTTTCACCTTAGTTTAGGACTCATTGGCAGTCGGGAGTGAAGATGGAGTTGCGGCCGACGATGGCATTTGTTGGTGGTCGAACTAAAAATCACGAATTGGTAGAAGTTAGAATTCATGATCCATTGAATTGGGTCCCAGTGGCTGAAAGGTATACGAGATTGCCTTGTAACCGGAAGGTCCTGGGTTCGAACCCTGGCGGTGTCTGATATCAATCCGTGATCAACTCGTAAAAACAAAGTAATCCTTACAAACCAACTATAGAGAATTAATCTGATGCTCGCTAGTGATTTGCTACAGGATGGAGTTTTATTGAGAAGTCGTGATCAGTGAAGTCCATCCAGTCATGAATGCAATAGATCATAAGGAACTATTTTTGTATCTAGATGTATACTACTGCTTTGATATGAGTAGTTGGATACCACTCAATTCAAATAGTAGTGATTGCTGGATAGATTGAAGTAGTCTAAACACGGGATGGCCGTTTCGTATATTTGAAGCTGAAGTCATCAGAGGTGTACCCGTCATGATTCAGCTCAAAACGTCTAATCGATCTAAACCACCCGAATTCTGGATAGGTATTTCGCCAAAATGGGAATACATTAAATGTAATTCACAATTTGCGAAGAAGATAGTCTTCAGTTTTAGGCATAATTTTAAATATTTGTCTGCATCTATAAACATTTATTGATGGAGGTAACCTTTGCTGTAAAGTAATCTAATGACTTCTATGCCTGACTCACTTGTATGTGAATTCTGATTTTGAGTTTTTCATAGAGTCCTGGAAACACGTAGCTGCTTGTCGCCTTATCTGCACAACACACTTGTCTTTCTTTAAAATGTCTTTGCAACTTACTTAATAACGGTCCTGGTTTTACTAACCACATGTATTGATGAAGGGGATTAAAAATTACTGGAACATACAACCACTGAGACAGCCGAATACTTTTAAGACGCCTGGAGCTTTTTATGTTTATTTAGACAAAGAACACTGGCTAGAATGAATTAGGTTAATGATATTATTCTACAAGTTTAAATGCAAGGAGACCCTAGGTAAAGTGAAAGTAGAAAAACTGACCAATTAGGCGGCAGATAACTTCCCCATACTTAGCCGAATATCTCTAGTTGATAAACCCATGTAGAAGGATATTTTCCCAGTAGAAAATAACCTCATAACTGTAGCATGGTACCTATTATCTCATTTAAAGCGAGCAAATCAACCAGGGTGTAGTGAAGCACGGTCTTCATCTATGAAGACTGATTTAGTAAACACTTCAGTATAAACAACCATACCCTGTGCTACAACTATTCCTCACCATGTTTAAGTGAACATACCAGTTAACACTCAATGTTCAACACTAATACACTGTGATTGCTAAATTTCTTTTCACTATACAGTCAAAACTATATTACTATACGAATGAGTGAAATTATCTTTTTCAAAGTTTAAATGTTTTAATTTTCAACTGTTGTCTTCGTTATTTCAAGTATTACTTTGCAGTTTCGTTAAAAGTCCTTAAACTGCACGTGAATAATAAATATTCTAGTAGAGATACATGCAAACATCTTGAAAATTGTAAAAATTTCGTTTAGGCTAGAAAGAAGAGTCAATTCACTTTTTTTAAAACAATATTTAATGCATGAATAACTTACAAGTCACTACAATAAATTCATTTGTTAGAAATACCATAGAAGATGAAGGATTGCCTAGAGAAGAAATACATCTATCTGAAGCCTTTTTACGAGTTAAACAGAGTTAAACCAATTGAACTAAAGTCACTGCCTAATACAACTTAGTGCCATTTTGTAGTTGTCCTAAAATCACACCAAAACTAACTTAGTTGGCACTAATAAGGTGTTTGACAACTAATTATATGAAATAAAATGGCACATTAATAGCCATTCAAGTAGTCTGGGATCAGGCAACGCTTCAAATTTATTCCTTTCAGTTTATTATTAGTCGATGAATTACATGGCTTAAATTCAATTTTGCTGGCTAATGGAAATCCTGAAAACATTATTGGATGTCATAATGAAGAGAAAGCATCCTTAAGCATGATAGCCTCTGTAACAAAAAGTTATCTTTAACAAACCGCCTTTCGAGAATGATTAAATGATGCAAGTAAGAGCTTAGAGGCTTCAGCCAGCTATCTAGCGCTCAATCTGAGTCACATCCTTCTTCCTAGCCTCCAATAATATTTTCCCTTTCTGAGGTCACCGCCACACGACGAAACCGTATCTGCCACTTTACTTGCAATCATTGGGACAGATATATAGGTAGAACCGATAGACTGTTCCATTGTAGTCGGGAGGAACATGTCTGTGAGTGGTTGTTCGGTGCATCATCTATTACTATCTGATAAAAAATTAATATTAGTGACCCTTTTTCAATTATTTCTCATAACTTCAATTCAAGTTTGTTTAATGTGACCGGAGTATTTGGAAAATCCAAAATTATGTATGCGGAAAATGACAGATTTCAAGTCTTTCCTACCCGGGATTACTTGACTGTTTAAAATATAACTTGTTATTGACGTGTCCTTTTATTATATAATTAATTGGTTACCAAACCTTTTTATTATTTTGAACCATGCATGATTGTAGGGAACCATGAAGTGATCCCATTTCCAAATGTTTGTCTACTGACCTGATAATTTTAAAAATTAGCTTATGTCTTTGAGTCATGAGAATGGCTCTAGAAAATCTTTTACTAAGTAAACAGGTCACAGAATCCGTAAAATTATGTAATATTCCGTGTTATCTACTAGTCTAGATTAGTTACCATCAGTAAAATATTTATGCCTGAAAATGTATACAAGGGAAACAAACTTTTAACCTAAACTAATGTAACATATTTTTCAAATATTGGTTTGCAAAGATTTGATTGATCACGAAATGACCTCATTTAGGAAACCACGGAAAACCAGGGATTACTACACAGCTGTTTCATCTCCAAAAGTAATCACCCATTACCACGCCAGGGATCGAACCTAGGACAATCAGGTTACAAGATGAGCTCGAAAATCATCCAGCCATATGGGACGAATTCCATTGGCTCATGAATTCATACTTCTGCCAATTTGAGATCTATAGCTCAGCCAGCAACCCCATTGACCACGGCTTCTCATCAGAACTTCAGGCAACTTCATCGTATAGTTAGTTCGTCATTAATATATGCATTAGATTAATCCTCAATTGGTTGGCTTGCAGGAATTTGATTGGTCTCAAGACTGATATCTTCATCATAAGAATCAATCATTTAAGGTAATTAGTAGTTAACATCTTCAAGTCAAACAGATTTTTAAGGTAACCTCAATGTTTCCCACTCTTAGTTTTTTTAAATGATGAACTAATAATAAAATTAAAAAAATTTAATTCATAATTATCCTTCTTTCCAATTGTATTATTGACAAAATTGTTTATTTAAGCATGATAAGGTAAAGAATTACAATGGTAACAGGGAATGCAGTTCAGGTAAGAGTGATAATAATCTGAACTTATCTCACTCCTGCTTATCTCAATCCACACAACCATCAGTGTGGATGAAAGGTACAGATTTTTAATTTATGATTTTTGTATTTTCACTACTACCACTAACACTATTACTAATAATTAATGTTAGTAATACTAAATTATATGAAGCATTATGAAGGTATGCTAACACAACTCAATCAACCATTGTGTATATCACATTATTCTAGACTTTTTGTGTGGGTTTTTATCTCTTTTGTGAGCAATAAAATAATTATTTCCCACAAAAGATTATAAAAAAATTCTCTATCATCACTATCTCCAAGGCAATAAAAGGTAGGATTAAAGTTAGAACAGTCACTATTTATCATTACGGGAATAATAATATTGGTTTTTTATTTATTTATTTATTTTGTAATCAGGTATAACAGATGTATAATTGAATTACGTACGGTAAGATTATCATCTCTGTATCTCTCTCTCTCTCTCTCATTTTACGAAAACATTTCAGTAATTAAATTATTACTTTCTACGGTGATAGGTAAGATGTGAAGTATACGTTGGAAAATGGAAAACTAATTGACTTCACTTTGATTTATGATATAGTTGGAAAATTCTATAATAATAATAATTAATTTAATTAGAAGTTGAAGAGTTGAGAGTATTTTAATGGATAGTATGATCAAATTTTAATACAAAGTGATATACTACTTATAACACTAAAGATTTATGAAGTAGTGGTTAGTTGAAATTCTATTCAAGTCGGATCACGAACTGACAAAGACTAAAGAACCGCTGAAGGCCAGAGGGCACTGGACATCCGTTTTCTCCCAGTTTTGGGACCCTTCAGAAATACGCATCTATTACCGAACTGGGGGATGGAATCTAGAGTCTTCCGATTACGATGTGAGCCTATTAACCTACCAGCCTTTGAGAAGGAATAAAGCTTCTGTCAATTCGCAATAGAATCAATCCCACTGATCAATGGAAATTGTTTACTGCAGATAATATTTAGGGTATGAAATTGCTACCATATGACATCACTTTTCCTAAATGAAGACTTACAAATATAACATCGGTGTCAGCTAGTTTAGTTAATAAAAGAAACAGTGAAATAGTCAGAATATTATCCTACATTAATTTCAATTTAGAAGTTAAAAGATCTTAATGCAAGGTTCCACAGTCTACAGTTTGACATAAATTAGTATGATATTCACGTATTTCCCTTCTTGAACTTTGTCACATTCCTCATATTTGCATAAATTTCTTTTTGAAATTACTTTCATACTTCAAATTGAACTCATATTTTTGTTTTATGAAGCAGTTTTCAAGGTCGAATTTAATGTTTTGTACATAACATTATAAACTTGTGAGCACGCTAAAGTCACGGGCACCATTTTTTCTAAACTGTATCCTTATTATTTTGGGATTGAAAGGTATTCACTGAATCCGAAAGCAAACATAGCACTGATCGTATGTAAAAATGTCTAACCAGGAAGCATATATAAAACATTAAAACAATTTTTGGTTGATGATGATGAGTAATTAATTCCAGGGCACGAGTTCCATCCTTCTTCAGCCTTAATGGACTGACTGACAGCTAGCGAAATCCCAGCAGGGATACAAAAGGCTTGTTTTGGATTTGTCAACCTACATCATATCTGACATAGACGTAATATCCGGTTATCCATCGAAAGATGTGTGCAGTGTACAGAAGCAGTTTGCTCTATCCTCCTAGTGGTTGTAAGTAATGGCCATTGAAAATGGAAGATATGAAAAGGCTGGCTGTCTCTGACCACAGATGCATGAGTTCTATCTCCCTTATTACGTGGTGAGCAATATTGAGGTTAAGCATGGCGTTAGGCGAAGAGGCAAAGTCACTCGATGAGGTTGTGATGCTGCATACATTGAGATGGTTAGGATACGCGTCGTGAATGCCGAACTACCGCTTTGTTCTGCAAGCAATGTTAGCTAACATAGGATTAAGTTAGAAAAGAGTTAGGGGTGGTTAAACTAAAATCTGGCATCAGTCCATGAAGTCTTTGATAGTTGGTTTGAGCTATGTAGGGAGGTATATACTGCCTCAGGATGCTAAGAATCAGTGGGTACATACTATTCGTGATATGGGTCAAAACCGTTATCAGTGGCACAGATACATCCAATCTTCATGATACCCCATATGCATTAAATCTCCATGTGTTTCCATGTTACTTTTCCTTCTCCCAAACATTTCCACCCGTTTTAGGTGTTTTAAATCTCCTTAACTATGTGTGGTGCATTTTCTCCCCATTCCTCTATGTTCCTACTGGAACATAGGGCTTTAAGCTAGTGACTTGAAGTTTCGGTGGCAGTGGTGTTTATTTTTATGGTATGGGGTTGCTAGCCTCATGCCCAACCTTCCCTCTTTACCAGTCTTATTACTGGCTTATAGAGGTAAATGAGTGCGTCCGTGGGCGGGGATGGAACCTCGAACCACATGAGGCGTGGTTAGCGAGCATTCTATGGCTGTGCCACCGACGCTGCATTTATGGTGCATGGAGTGTGGCAAAGTTCTCTGCTGAAACTCAGTCATTTAGTTTCATCCTTCCTGGGGCTCATGAACTGGATGTACCTGTATGCCGAGTCAATGAAGTTCACAGAGACTTCAACCAAAAATATGTCATTCCAAACTCCAGAACATTAAACACTAGGTCACTGGGTCATGGTAATCATTTTTTTGTGCAACAGGTATCAATTGTTATTTGCTAATTTCCCATTGAATGATTTTATGATATTTTAAATGCACCATCTTTGTTTACATGTCTGTTCTTTGTATGAAGGTTTCAACGACGCCATCCACCATGAACCAAATGATATCTTGTCAACCTAGAAGCATTGTCGAAGTGTTAGTACAAGGAGTGGGTATGTCAACATTGTTTAAGCAGGATCAATGAAAATAAGATAGACTATGGTGAAATGTGTTGCCTCGACACTTTTGAAATGCTAAATGAAACACTTCATTACACCAGCCAAAAAACAAAACAAAAGATGAATGTATAAATTGAAATATGATCATTCCCCAAGGTGTTTATAAGGAGAACTTAGCTGTTTGTTTTTGCAGAAATCGTTTATGAGAGCGAAATCTTTTTACTATGAAAACTTAAGTTGTTGACAACCTGTCACCCTTATTTACTTTTTATATATCATGTACTATATTACATTTAGCGTATTCAGCATTCTTAATAGAGTGTTGTGGCATTATATTATTTAAACGTATGCACCGCATATAAGTCAAAGGTTAAAATTACAATAAACAAATGAATAAACTATCATGTACTTACTATCACTTTGAAAAAATGGATTACAATCGGACTGTGGAAATTTCAATGTAATGCCTTCGCCAGATATGCATTCACTTTCCATAACTCCGTAAATTTCCGATTCACAAAGCACCTTTATACATAAATAAACCGAAAAATGGTAATGATTAAATAATGAAATTTCAACATCGTTCGTAATTAGTTAAATATGAAAACCTTTTAAGTGTGTATTATTATTATTGTTTCCTTTAGTTCCTAGAGGAACATAGGGCTTCAGCCTCACGTCTTTATTGCGTTCCGTTCTCCACCAACGTTTTCACCTGGCTCCACGTCTGCTCACATGCTTTCATCTCCTCTTCACATGACCTCCTCCATGTCATCCTCTCACTGACGACCGTTCGGGTTCCACTCGAGCAATGGCCTGGGGTGTGATGTCACTTGATGGTTTTCTCAGAGTATGGCCAACTTAGCTCCATTTCTTCCTGCATATTTCTGTCGCTCCCAGAGATCCCTGTTGCTGATCTTTTCTGGCCGTCTGATCTTGAGTGGTATTGAGCGAAGACGGCTGTTGATGAAGGTCTGTAGTTTGTTTGAAGTGCCATTCGTGACACTCCAAGTCTCTGATTCGTATAGTAAGTAGCACTGACTTCACACTGGAGTTGAAAATCCGGATCTCGTTTTTCATGCTTAGTGATGCTTCTGATCTCCACACAGACTTGAGAGTAATGAAAGCTTGCTTGACTTACTTTCTAAACTGTTTCACAAGGATCTTTCATTTCCCCTCTGCTATTCAAGATTCTGTGATGCAGATTGAAGGGAAGCGGTCGAAACTGAAATTAGCATTTTAAATCAATGACTGGAGAGGTTGAAGTGTCTGAGGCAGTCTGAAATCACACGACCCAATGGTGACCCGTATCCATCATTTTTCTGTACGGTGTGTTAGTGAGTTTGAACTAAATGCTTAAACCAAATCTAAGCAGTTCTTTTATTTAATGGATTGGAACACTATTATCTAAACCGATATCATCAGTGGAGCTACATAGTTTTCGTCTCATATGACGGATATTACCTGATTAATGTAATCTGAAGTATTGATAAAAACAATAATAGAGTATTTTTCAGGACAGATCAGTACTGAATCTTCATGGGATTTCACTTCAATTGTTTATATATCTGTGTGGTGACTGACTTTTTCTATCACCATACTGCATAAAAGTTCACTGTTGTTTAGTTTCACTTGGTTGGCGGTATGTAACGGTGGAATCCAAGTGCACGTTTCCTCTCATTTAGGACTTGTCAAATGGATGTATTTGCATTCTCAGTAAGTGATGGTGTTCCCAGGAAGACCTGAACCCACGCATTGTCCCGAAGAACAAAGAATCATCCACCAGGTTACTGGATACACTGTAAATAATCAACATGAATGATTCTGTCGAATAGGGGTTTTCGAATGCTTTTCTCTCCTAGTTGTCCTCTGATTTGCCAGCATTACAAGGTATCCTCAAAGTCTACTTTTCCCTCAGTGCTTAAACAATGTGAAATGGTTAGTTAAAACTTTGACCGAATTGAACATAATCCGTGTCAGTTACTAAATCTGGTTGGAGGATTTCATCATGAGCTGATATCAGTTAGAGAACCATTGGAAAACCTGCAGGGAGTACTGGACAGCTGCTTTGCCCTAGTTTGGGACTCTTCATCGGTACTCACCCACCAGGGCTCGAACCCAGGACCTTGTGGTTACAAGGCGAGCTCGTAGACCATTAAGCCACTGGGACCCGATCAAGTACAATCATTTTGTATACCAGATATGAATGAATCATTGCGGGAACCTCAGATCTAATTATGCAACCTAACAACTGCATTCATTCTTTATAATGATCTAACTTATAAAATCCATCTGTTCCTTGCATCATCCCGTCACGATCAGATTCAGAAAATAAAACAAGAACCGATGAGGAAATCAAATATAATTTTTCGTTGAGTGTTACTGCTCCTCAAAAAGTCGCGTACATTGGTGAATTGTTGTGGTAATGATTTTTACACTAGATCTTCAGTTTACGAACAGAAAGTATGTAGTGATGTTGTAAAAGTCAGAGTTAGGAATAACTAGCCTCTGACGAAAGGCGTCGGTGGCACAGTGGTCGAGTGCTCTCAACCACGCCTCATGTAGTTCGGGGTTCAATCCCCGGCCACGGACGCACTCCTTTACTTCGTCAAGGCAGTAATAAGACTGGTAAAGAGGGGAGGTTAGGTATGAGGCTAGCAACCTCATACCATAAAAATAAATACCACTGATACTGAAACTTCAAGCCTCTAACTTCAAGCCCTATATTCCACTAGCAACGTAAAGGAATGATGATGGTGATGAGCCTCTGACGACAACTTGAACTTTCACTAAGAATTCTACAAGTAAACACTACATTGAATATTGTATAAGACTTAAATAGAGAGCTTCTAAGAAGTCTTAATTTGGTGTGACATAATTCCATAGCTAATAGGATCCTTTTAAGTAATTCTCAAGGCAAATTTCAAGCAAAAAAAAACAACAAAACAAACAAACTTTATCAGTCGTTAAATCCACTGTCTGACTAATTTGAAATCCACCTGAAATTGGACACGCTTTTGTGCCTGGCCCAGAATTTAATGGCAGAACTGAAATAAAAAGATTAGACAAATATTAAAATCGGGTAAAAAAGGTACACAGCAAAACGCTTTAAATCAA
The DNA here is from genome assembly GCA_944472155.2 of Trichobilharzia szidati. Taxonomy (NCBI): domain Eukaryota; kingdom Metazoa; phylum Platyhelminthes; class Trematoda; order Strigeidida; family Schistosomatidae; genus Trichobilharzia; species Trichobilharzia szidati. The sequence continues at coordinate 60,437,121 of OX235274.1, read as the reverse complement.
AGAGTTATTGCATCAACTTGATTTTATTAATTTATCTGCAGTTGGTTACCCCATATCAGTGGCTTCAAAATAGTTTTATCAACAGTGGACCTCCTCCTTTTGACTACTTAGCAGTTGGGATTCTTAAAAATAATAATAGATCGACTATAGAATGACAGTATCCCATCGAGGCAGGATTTGTCGAGACAATTCAAATCTCTAGCTGATATACATAATTTACAGGTGTCATATATATTCAGAAGCTGATAAATGCCAAAGAAAATCACAATCATGGTCTCCTCCAGAATGCAAAGACCTTACAGAGACTTATCTTTGCAAAGGATTTAATCTGTTTGATAAGCTGCAAACAGACGAAGTATTCATTGGAAAAGCTCAATCTCTTTGTGTGATAGTGTGAAAATTGATTGGGAATTTTCTCTCCCCCTTTCAGGTATAACTTATGACTTCAGAACTTATTCATGCTATCATCATATACAATAATTGGCACATAAAGGGTTTGAATAAGGCATTAAGAAGACGAATTTCGCGAGATGATATCATTTCGTAGTTTCTTTACAACCGCTTTACAACTAACATGGTTAACAATAATAAAATAAAGTTCATGACAATTACTCAGTTAAATAAAAAACACAAAAGTACATAGCAATGACCAATCATATTTAGATAGGTCATGTAGTCTAGGGTAGGCGAAGATTGAAGTCTATTGATTTTTCTACACACAGTTTAGGCTGGATGTGATTAATCCAAAGTGCCTTCATCACCTTCAATAACCTTGAATTAGAGTTATGTGAAATAATTGTGAAAGTCATTAATATTGATTTAGTGACCTGACACTAATAAGTGTTTTGCAATGGATGATGCTGGATTTCTATTAAGATTAATCGCGTTGGGATTTTCTATATGATTTAGTAACCATTTTGGAACACGTTCCTTCCGACGACATTGGAACATTCTGTTGGTTCTACCTATATAGGTGTCACCGCAGCTGCAGGTGAACTTGGTTATTTGCTTCCATAATCGATAGTATTGGCAGGAGTAAGTGAAATGTTGAACTGATAACAAACTTTTCCCTGGTCTTTGTTTATTTACCTTACTTACAGGGATAGTATATCATTTTTCTACTCATCACTAGTCAGATATTCGCGAATAATTACACAACTATGAAGCTTCGTTAAACGTTAAATGATTGAAATGTCTTAGATGGACCACTTTTTCACATCTGTCGGAATTAAGTCGCTTGGGTTAAAGAGATAAAGGTTGTAATAACGACTGAAAGCATTCTCTGTTAGAATTTCTCTTCTAAAATTGTTCAAGTCAAATAATATAAAGTTGTGTTATGTGTAGACGTACCTGCAACCCATTTTGTTGGTTTTGTAATAAACGCTTCTGGATGACACAAGTCTGCGTCAGGTGTTGAAGATACAAATTTGCCTAGTCAACAGAAAAATTAACAGTAAATGTCTATTTGAAGTAAAATGAATACTTAACAATTTCAAGAAACATATTCAGTTCTTCCACTGTCACATGGGTCTTGCTTTGCTTCCAAAGACCGAAAATAACCATTGTGTCATGTAGAAAATAAAAGACGGTTCAGCAAAGTAGACTTTTCTTACAGAATCCAACTTGAGATGTTATACAGTCGTATTTATATTTATCCGAACGTATAGAAGCCTGCTACTGAGTAACAGAGGGTGTGATGCAACTTATGCTCCAAGCCGAACTTAAGGGGCCAGTAATATAATAATATAGGTGGTACACATACTCATAAGTGGTATCTAAAGATCGGAAACAACTAAAAAAAACAATTGCATAATTGTCGGTGACAGAATTGAAATGAGGCTTTGAAATTTGATAGGAATGAAATTGCTATCAGATGAAACACAAATTTGATAGTGTGAGTAAAAATGAGAACATAACAATCATATGCACTATTACTCACTAGACTGCTATTCGTCTTAGTAAATTTAAGCACCACTGTTTTAGCCTTTGAAGCTAACATAGATAGAAGAAATGTTCTTTGCTGGATCGCCTTTTATCTCCTTCAATTTCTGAATGAGTGTCTTCCTAATGAAATTTCACTTTTGGCTTGTATTTATGGTAGATATACGGAAATTAGCAAGATCGACGAATGGAGACGCATGGCTGAAGCTATGTTCCTCTAGGAACTAAAGGAAATAATAATAATAATAATATGGTAGATTCGGTTTAAGTTTACTGTGAAGCAGATACCGCAGTAACATAATAAGTGCTGTGTTTGCGCGCTATAAGATGAACCTTCTTCATTCCATGAATGCATGGATGAATAGTCATATGTTCACAGACCAGACTGGAAGATTACTCTGATTTAAATTAACATCAGTATCATTATTGTTCCCCTGGGTTTCGAGACGAACACATCGCTTCAGAAGAACAACTAATTTGAATGCTGTTCTCTGCAGTTCCCTTTAACTGGCTCCGCAGTCGCCCATAAACTTTCACTTCCTCCTCATAATATCTCCTCCATGTCCCATTCAGGTTCAACTTGAGGACCTGACATGCTATTTCATTCAGCAGTCTCCTCAGCTTGTGTTCAGTCCACCTCCTTGGTCTTGGTTGGTTCGTTATCAGAGTTCCTTGTGGCTCATTATTTCTTCATTATGGAACGATAGCAACTGTTGATGAAAGTTTGTAGGAGCCTGCTGAAAATGCTTTTCATGACGCGCCAATTCTCTCGACCCAATGGAATCACGGATTTGACACTGGTGTTGAAAATTAGAATTTTGTTCATTATGCCTAGTGAAAAAAGACATCCACACTTTTTTCCTCTGTTACTAATCTCATATCTAAACATTTTTCACCACATCTATAAGCACTGATCCTACTGGCTTTTTCTAAAATAATCTTTTGTATCAACGAACATCATTTAAGGGTCATCTGAAACTAATGTAATGACTTCCTTTAATTCTTTGTAGATCTGATCTACATCAGTCTATATATTAATTGCAGAATTACCTGCATACCAGGCTTGGCCAAAAGATAAAATATGAAATCAAAATCTGTTCAATATCAGTAATTGTCAACACGAGGATGGGAAAACCTCCAGAGACAACCTCTTATGTTCAAGGTCACCAAGAGAGACCATTGTTACATTCACGTGCGAACCCAAAAGCCCATTTTATCTCTAAGCTGGCGTTGAAGATGTTGTCTAGGAAGAGAATTAAAGCTTCACGATGGAACCGTAAAGGTTACAACAACATCCCAAACGTTCACTTGACCAATAAACGTTCTCTGTAACTTAAGTTCACTTATCCAGCACAGTAATTTTGTCATGATAAGACAAAGTGATGCCTAACAACTTGCATACAAAATATCTCTGTGTAACATCGAAATGGCTGATGAGCAGCAGTGGGATCCAGGATGCGCTTTCCACTCAACTTGTGACTCATCAACTGGACGTACCTGCATTTCCCAGTGAACGATGGTGTTCCTGCTTAAAGTCAAATCCAGTCCCCATCCTTTCAAATACCAAAGCATTAAATACTAGATCACTTTGGCCACGAGAACCACATCTTGTGCGCCAAATGTCAGTTATGATTTGCTTTTAATTTAATTCTGATTTTTCATTTTACTGATTGAACCGAAATGTTCGGCTTTTGTTGACCTAAAGTCGAACCTCAGTGGGGATACCACCATTCAATGATGAATGTAGTTACATCCAGTTGACGAGTCCCAAATAGGACCGAATGCACATCCTGGATTTCACTGTTAGTCATCACCATGCAAATCACTTCAAGTTAATCGTCAGACATCGTCGAAGCATCAGCACAAGGAGCCAGCATGTCAACAGAGGCTGAGAATTTCAGTCCGGTCAATCAAAGCGAAAATCAAGATTGAATTCAATACAAATAATTTATGTAACCTTATTTAAAACACAATATGGTTAAATGTATTTATCTTACACTAGTGTAAAATAGTAAAATTTTCGCAAAAAAAATGAAGTGAATGCAACTCAGGTACTTCATAAATTTATGTTTAAATATTACCGTAAGTGATACATAATTCCTATTCAAAGTAACAATGCCAGGCAACTACTGATTTTATCAGAAACATTACTTCTTATTACTCAAACTTTGTGACCACTAGTTTTTCTTAGTGTTATTGTTTTTTTCTCACTAGCGGATGTTATGCTCTGTTATCATATGGTGCTTGGAGCAATTTACACATTCATAATATTCCACTGTTAGAAACGTTTACGTAGAAAGTTATTTCCTATAATCAAAGCCGACGAAGTAAAACATCTTAAACTGTTTTTCAGTTAAACAAAACTTGTTGAACATTGAAAATTCAGTCTGGGTGGTTAATTTGAGTCAGAAAACAGAAAGAATGACAAACAATGAGTTCTACTGAATTCAAACAAAGATTTTATAAGCCTATGGCATGCAATGATATTCTTAACGTTATTTTTAATGGCTTAAAATCTACCAAATCTTCACCATAAAGTAAGGTAACAAGTAGGTTTGAGTACTAGTGATGCAGATTCTGAATAAAGCGATCATTAGAGTAACAGCTCTACTAAATCAATGCCTGAAGAAAAAAATAGCATTTCCGGGAAAACTTTATACAGTGCCTCACAGTTATTACAGATACCTCTTAAAACAGAAATCTCAAAAATTACTGGCACAGCACTTTTCAAATAACCACAAAGATTGTAATAGTGATAATTTCTATTCATTTCAGGTGAAGTTTTAACTCACGAACCTTATTTTTAGATGCAAGAGGAGACAAGGTGTACCTGAGACCTACTGGTCCTTTAAAAAATCCCCGGCATTTATCTTCCAAATGACTTTTATGCTTATTTACTGCTACTTCTAAGATTCCGCCCAACAAAAGGTAGTATTAGCGTTGTTTTTGACTTTACGTGTTATATTTTGCTTTAGGTAGTCAGTATTTTACTGTCATCTGATATTACAAGTTCACCAATTAATATTCCTTCGTCTTTCTATTAAATGTTTTTTTTTCTACCATAACTTCAATGCAACTAGAAGTCAATCATTATATTCTCTTGTCTTTTAGATGTTTTCCTATTACGATTTAATTAATAAAGTTTCTTTTAAGAAATAAGCTTGTTAACAGGCATACACCTTTCAATAATGAAATTATACGTGAGAGAAAATAAGTATTCATCTAGTACCTACTGAGAATTGATCGAAAGTACAGTTTTATTAAGCTCTACCTTACCCTAAGGAAGAGGAATGTAATTACTGCACAGTGTTATTACTACGTATATTATTATTACTACTACTAATGTAGTCTTCCAGTGGAAATTTGTCTATGATTTAGTTGTAATTGCTAGTCAGCTTATTTTTACAAGATATTTCATAAGTAGACACTATTCTGTTGAAATAAAATATTTAGCATAAAGAGTATTACCAGGTGTTGGATTTCAGGGATTAAACTGGTTACGGGATTGATCAGGAGCTCAAGTCAGTTACAAGACCATTGGAAAACGAGGTAGTACTAGACAGCTGTTTTGTTCTAGTCTGAGACTCTTCACAGTAGGCACTCACCGGCGATCGAAACTAAATTAGGCAAGAGGACAATTATTCGCCTGTAACATTAGCTGGCGGCGTCGCTAAGTACCGTGAACTGGCAGAGGATGACATTCATTGACCACTGATTCGGGTCCCTTGGAAGTTCTGGGGTGGAACCCTAGTGGGTTCCATACTACTACTAAAGAGTTTGTAAACAGGATAAAGACTATTGTCGTAGAAGACTTTTCTAGCATTTATTCTAGCAATTATGTATAAAAAATTAGCGAAATTTTATTATCAGATTAAGACTCACTGAAAAATAAATTGAAGACAGTTGCTGAATCATATTCATTCATGGCTTCAAATTTAACGCACTGATATACTGATCTAAAAACATAATTTCAAAATATTAGTATCATAATTTTACTAAATTAAATTATGTAATTTTGACTACCCTATAAACAACAGTATATTTTATAGAGTGATCTCGAAGACTAGCGCTGAAACTTAAACTATTTTAAGCTTTTCCCAAGGCATTGATTGTGCTTGAAACTACTCACATGTAATTACCATTGAAGTTCTTGAAAACTCCATATGAGACATTTTAACAAGTATATCTTGAAAACTGACTGAATCTGTTTCTTTTTTTATTCTGATCGATACGCAAGAAATACATTGATACAGGCTTATACGTAACTTATGTTTTTCAATAAACGAAGGCATTATTATTATTCACTTAGATTCCGAGTGAAATGTAGGGCTTCAACAAAACATCTGTATTTATCCTGTTCTCTTCAGTCCTCTTCAGCTAGTGCAACGATTGCCCATGAGCTTTTATTTCCTCAGTGTTACCCTCAGAGGTCCAACTCATCGTTTCCCATTCGAGTTCCTCTCGAAGGTATGTCGTGTGATGTTACCCAAAAGTCAGATTCATCTCCACTTCCTGTTGTATATTTCTTGAGCAGTAGGTTCTTGATTGGCTTGTTCAAATAGTGTCTTGTTGCTAGTTCTTTCTGGCCATTTTATAAGAGTCTGCAGTAGAATTTTAGAAATGCTTTTCGTGACGCGCAGTACAACTTTCTCTCTCATGTAGAAGAAGTGACTTCACATTAGTGCTGAAAATCCGAATCTTGTTCTTTATGCTGTGGAGTACAGAAGATTTCCAAACTGATTTCACAGTGATTAAGGTGTACCTTGGCTTTCCAATTCTGGCTGGTTTTGACACATTCATCCATTCCGCCTTCTATTGAAACTATCCCTCCTAGATAGTGATTAGTGCTTGTTGTGGTTGGTTGGTTACTTACATCACCTCAGTCTTATGTATATTCATCTGAAGTCTTGTCTTTATTGCTCGCCTCTTCCAACAATTTGTTGGTTTTCTCCTGTAAGTCTTCGAATTTATGTGACATTAGACACAAGTTGTTCACGAATTCTTCTTATGGGTCCAACGTATTTCTGTCTATCCGCTCCCCATTGTCTGACTCATAATCCAGTCCCTCACAATTAGGAATACCATCGCTAACAGTAGCCAACATTGTTATAATTCTGTATCTACTTCACTTCCACTTGAGACGTGGCATTGTCATACACGTATTGAATAAGGTTGATAGGGATTTGGGGCAGTAGTTTCCAAATTACTTCATGGTTAACACTGTCTGTCGAAGGCCTTTTCGAAGTCGATGAAGCTAAAATGTAGGTTTGACCATTACTCTATTCTACGTTCTATGATAATGGGTACAGTCACAATTTGATCAGTATACGAATCGCTTTTCCTGAAGCTCCTCGTTGAAGCATCCGTACTAAAGGCCGCCATGTCATTAGAGATCGAAAATTTTCGTCTAATATAATCATTTAATGAGAGACACAAAATTAACTTCTTTATACAAAGAATACAGTAATTTCTTTGCATTTCTTACTTACCTTTGTATAAAATTTGTATACTGTACCAGATAAAGATTTTTATCAAATTGCCATGAACATGACATTGTAAGATAACCGACAGCTGGTGGATATTCATTATTTGAAGAGTTGTCATTCTCATAATTATTCGTTGAATTCAAACTATTCTGGCCAACAGTGCCGGGGCTGTTAGTACTAGTACTACTAACACTGCTGCTGTAAGTAGTCGTATCGAACCAGTAGGTATAACTATCTCTTGCATATTTTTTGCTACTTTCCTCATGAACACTACTACTACTACTACCACTATGAGTAGCATTTTTGTATGTTTTATATCCTTGTGTATTACAAACCTCCGAAAACAAATCATTCAAAGTAGTGAAATAAATTAAATCTTTAGCGTATAGAATGTGATAACATGAAAAGAAAAGCCAAGCATGCTGTGAGTCTTTTGTAAATGCCATTTGTAACCAACCATACTGTAAACTCTGTAAGTTCAGTTTGTCATTGTAGAGTTCTTCAGGTAACTTCAGTAAGTGGGATAGAAGCATCTTTTCATTTTTCTTGTTATTCTTCCTCTTATTATTATTATTATGAAAACTGGATTGGAAGTCTTGATATGATGCATTGATCAGACCATAATTTGTCATCCATATTGAATCAGGTGAATGTTGTATGAAATCTGGATAGTGACATTTACTTTCAACTGTCCATACTGTATAGTTGTTTAGTATGAATGAGCAAAACACTGGATTGGAAAGGTAAAAAGAAAAGAAGACAACACTTAAATTATTAGAAGCAGCACTTTTAAACACTTTTGGTGATCAGCAAATCTAATCTAAATCTACGTCAGCTAAATTCGAAAATTATATGAATTAGTAGTTCTCTTTTACACACAGATCTGCAAAGTGTTACAACAGACATTGCCGACTCATGTTTTTCTAAGAATAATGAACTTTATTTATTCTAGAGTGAAGCCAAAGATTAATGTTAGTTAAAACAAGTAGGAAGTTCGAATCATGGATTTACCGTGTCATTGAATAGAGCTCACAGTGGTTTTATCGCCAAACGGCTAATATCATGTACTCAACCAGCTTTCTAAGCCCCACTGCCTTCTTCACATGTTCAAACTTCGTTCTCATCGGCTTTCTTGACAAGCACAGAACACAGGGGTTCATACAGATTTTGAAAATTTATTGGTCATTTCTTAGTTATAATCATTTTGATCTATTTAATCAGTGAGGAGATCAAGGACAATAGTGAAAGGAATGCTGATATTACACAAGTTTGGTGAGTTGAAGTCGTTAGTTACTGAAATATTAAAATTTAAGAACCGATGTCTCTCCGCTGAAGTTTAAAAATGACTACTTTGGTGTCAGGGAGGTTTAAGATTAAATGATATTTATAATTCCGCAAAAGGATTTTGCAAATACGTAAATTATATTATTTTGTATAATTGGGTTCACCGGGTTTTTTAGCCTACAGAGCTTCTCTCTGAGTGAGTTTGTATGTTTGAATGCCACTCTAATTCCTGCTTTATTGAGAATCCTATGTAGGGCCTCAGATGTTCCCGCCTTATACGGGAAAACTGTAGATGCCTTATATTCTTTCTTATTCGTGTTATCATTATTAGTTTCCCCACTATTTTTATTTTGCTTTCGACCTGTTTTGATATTCCTAATGAATTTTATAGGATTGTTATTTAACACCAAAATACCTTGCAATGACTGTGAGTTAGGTCAGCTGCATAAGTCAGACTAGTAGATCAGGAGTAGTGAGATTATCAGAACACAAGAATTTAGCTAAGGTTGAAGTGATTGATCCCACGAAGACAAGAATTTAGATAAAAAACTCAGAAGTCGCGATGCATGCGTTAACACACAATCACGCAGTAGGGTAGGGCAGAGTCCAAATTCTAAAGAGTAATATAGGTAGGTGGGGAGAGAGAGATTGATTAATGAATCCTTTCTGGTTCATCGAGTCTACACCCAACACATGCAATAGAAATAACTCAATGCAAATACCAGAGATATGGAAGATATTATTACTAGTCAAATCAGAGGACAATAAATAATGTTAAGATGTATTTCAATTCACATTATAACAATCTAACAAGTTACTTATTTTTATTATGAAAACATCTTATTTCCCATAACGGAGTTATACTCTACCACAATGCCCAAGTTTTATACTTATATCAATTTCTACTTCTTGAAAATATGAGAGTACGTAAAGATGAAATAAATACAAACTTAGTTCATTTTATTTCGTGGTTTTCCACATATGTACCAACTTCAAAAGTCTGGAATTAGCAAATAATGCAATTTAGTGAGGTTATTGTATATATATATATATAATGGGAAAATATTGGGAGAAATTCATAGAAATTATAAATATTGCAATAAGAATAATGAAGTTCATGACCTAATCGATCAGTACAGGGGACAATTACAAGATGTTTATTAAAAGTTGATAAATGCATATTGTGAGGACGATTAAGGGGGAAAGGCGAATAATAATCATAATAATAATCCGATGTAATAATCATAAAAAACGTGTGATTGTAGAGAATCTCTTATGGCAAAAGCAAAACTAAGATTTAACAGAGGTGATATGATCAGTATATCAAATAATAACAGAACACAAAAAGGATAAACAAACAAAGGAAAAAAAACAGGACTTGAATTCAAACAAATTGTAGACTAGAAAGTGGAATAATGCTTAAGGCTAATAGGCATAACAATAGAAAGATGGATTGAATAACCCAATAATAAATGAAGATCGAGAGAAATAGCAAACGATGAATGTAATGCAAGAGGAATTTGAAAATTGATTGAAGCAGTTTAATATGAGCTAGACGGTTGATAACTGCTCAAATCAAGACAAATCTGTGTTTTTTTGTTGCTTTATAAATGTGGGCCCTAACAATGATGTTCATTATTGTGTGAAAGTATGATGTTTTTGCAGTCTAAACACTCACTGTCAGAAGTTAACTTGTCTGGGAATATTTGGTTACGTTTTGTCGAGTTTTACAAAACAAACAAGCAGACAGATCTCACAATTAGGTCTAATTCTTTTAATACTATTTCATGAACGGCTTTTTATACGAAGCAACTGGTGCTATGTTTAAAACAATGTTGAGACAAAATATTCCTGATGGTCATATCTAAGAATTTGCTTTTGTGTTAAGTCAAAACCTCGCTACACCAACTGGTACCTACATACTGGTTGAGTAGCCTTTTAGAGTAGATCAACTTCACATTTCCTCATTTTCTACATAGATAAGAGTGGTTGAAACGTCACACACGCAAGAGGAGTGGATTCATTTTAATTTGTACAAGTCCTTCACTTTCAACGGGTGTTTAACATAAACGTTTAAAGGATTAGTTAGTACATTTGTTAATGATATTTTAGCTTCTATTTTCAAATAGTTACAGATCACCAGTCACTAGACCGATAATACGGATGAGCAGTTCGCTATCAAATATGGGGATAAACTCCAGTGAAAAGTTTCGAGTTATTTCCAGTAATTGATAATGAGCACCAAGCAAATAAAACTACTCAGCCATTATCTCCCTAGGGATCAAACCCACGGCCTTGGTGATGCGAACCGACGTCATTAACCCTTGGGAGACTAGAATGGAATCCAGTACCTGTGACCACCAGCTAATATCATCACGAGTATCTTTCCTCACACCAAACTATTCTTTGTTATCATATCAGTCCTTTTAAAGTTACTGTCTACATCTCTATGACGTATATAAAGTCAACAGAATAAACTCTAAAAAGACGGAATTATGCTTATAAAATATCCTATGTAGAAGTTACACCTTTTAAAGGTTGCTATACTAGGTCAGTATTTGAATGACTTCCAGTTAGAATGTGGTTTCAATAAGGATTCCTAAATTCAGTTTTGTCCTCAGCACAGGATTTATTCAACATTTTTATGGTCATAACGTGTCGATGATATTTTATCTAATTGGTATTAATTCAAGATCTCATTTTAGATACAACTACCATTCACGTACACACTGGCTGCAGTTGGAATGCTTCCATTTATTAATAAGTAAATAAGGTTAGTAAAATAATAATTATTATGTTCCCTTGGGCTCCGAGTGGTATGTAGAGCTTCAACAGAATACCTCCACTTTGCCCAATTTTCTGTGGTCCTCTTTAGCTGGTCCCACATTGTACATAGTCTCGAATCTCCTTCTTGCACGACCTCCTGCATGTCACTCTCGGACGCCGAACTCATCGTCTCTTATTCAGGTTCCACTCAACAGGCTGGTGTATGACATCACTCGGTAGTCTCCTCGATGTGTATCCAATCCATCTCCATTTTCTTCTGCAGATTTCTTGAGCAATCGGTTCTTGATTGGTTCGTTCCAGAAGTTTCTTGTTGCCAATTCATTCCGGCTAAATGATCTCCAATATGGACGGAAGGCAGCTGTTGATGACAGTCTGGAACTTGTTAAAAATGCTTTCCATGACGCCCCAAGTTTACGACCTCCACAGAAATAATAATAATCACTTTATTCCACAACAATAACAATTTACAGCATGGAATTTTCAGCGTTTCTTTTACATATTACAATGGTTTTTGCTCTGTTTTAATTATATAAATGTATAAAATTTTAAAAACATTGATAGTTAATAGGAAAAATAAAAAAACCCCAACAAAATACACCATTTCTAGGTCATAGTGAATAATAAATGAATAATATAACAAATCACACATGCAATAATATGCATCATTACATTTTATAGTTTAGTTAATGATTTAAAAGTTGTAAAAGTTCTTTTCTGATATTCGTCTCTTCACACAATACTCGTGCCAAATATGGTACGGTCGAATTTTTATATTTTGTAGTACGAGCATAAATGTTTATGAAATTTCTTCTGGTCTTACCCGAAGAGATACAAGGAAACAAATGTGAATAAAGAGGATGTTCACTATCAGACAAAATAACTTTAGCTAAGTGTTTACAAGAATTCAAGGAGCTGTCACTACGCTGCACCTTCAACGTCTACTTCAGATTCAACAATGAAATCTACAGGCAAACAGATGGCGTAGCAATGGGTTCTCCACTCGGACCACTCCTAGCCGACTGTTTTATGGCCAGCCTCGAAAACAACCCCTTATCATCAACTATCGACGGCATTCATCTCTACAAGAGATACATTGATGATACTTTCATCATTTGTGATGAGAAGCTAGACCTTGAAAACCTACTTCAAATCTTCAACAATGCCCACCCAAACATCAACTTTACACTTGAAACCGAATCCGACGGAGTGTTCCACTTCCTGGACGTCCATCTGACAAGAAATGACAACGACTCTTTGAAAAGGTCCATATACAAAAAGCCTACATGGACTGGACAATTCATCAACTTTCAAAGCTTCGTACCGCTAAGCAGAAAGAGGAACCTGATACACTCTCTTTCCTCGAGGATTCGGAAGATATGCAGCGAGGAAGTAATCGAAGAAGAACTGAGTAATCTCCGAAAAACCCTGGTGGAAAACGGTTTCCCGCCCAGGTTCATAGACAAGAATCTCAAACCTAAGAAGACTTCAGAACAAGTCCAATCCGTCCCAAAGAAAATACTTCTGCTTAATCTAGAATTCAAAGGTGATATCGAAGCGGAAATCCTTCGCAAACGCCTCTCCAAATCGCTGAGGAAAACATACTTCGCCGCAAGCCTACGACTGACGTTTTCCTGCAAGAAACTGTTCAACCAGAACGCTAAAGACAAGCTGTCGCATTGGGCCACCTCAACATGCATATACCAGTTCACTTGCTCTTGTGGAGCTGAGTACATCGGCCGTACCATGCGCCAACTTGGAAAACGCGCTCGTGAACACTACCCAGCCTGGCTAGTAAAAGGAGAGCAAAAACGTGTATACAGTTCAGTGACAGAACATCTGGTCAACTCAGGACATTCAGCGCCTTTCGAAAAGTCCTTCAAAGTAATATACAAGATTCAATCAAACCTATCAAAGGGAGTGAAATCAAGACATTTGGGCATAGCTGAGGCGTTAGCTATCCAAAAGCTCAAACACACACTTTGTATCCAAAAGAATTACGTCCAACCCCTCTCCCTACCATGGCCATCGTAAACAGGTAAATTTTTTAAGAATGACCATCCCATCGCCTTTCTTATCTAAACTTCCTGTTTATTCATGTTATTTTAAGTTTTCTTAATCCCTGTCTACACTACCATATTTTCATATCCACACTTCCTGTTTATTTTGTCATTTTATTATTTCTACATATTTAATCCCTGATTGCATAAACAATTATTCATCACACTAGTTTCTTATCCAAACATCCTGTATATTTTGTTATTTTTACATTTCTAACCCCCGATTGTACAATGTCAGTTTTCTTAGTTATTATGCTACTTTGTTTGAGTTTTACCCATCCCCTGTTTATTATAGCATTCTAATTCCTAATTGTAATTTTTATTAATTTAACCCCTAACCAAAAATTGTTCTGGAACTTTCCAATCCATTTGATATAAATACACGAATGTACAGCCTAGATGATGACTTCGTCGAACAGAATTCATGTGCCTATTGACAACTGTGTCGGTTAGTTGAGTCAAAGGGATAGCACTGACCCTACTTACAGCCTTCAATGTTCTTCGTAGTATTATATGGTCTTTCTTGAGTAGCCCAGGGAAGAATAATGGAGAACAATAAAGAATGATGGGCAAAACACATGAATTAATAAATTGTATGAGAAGAGATTGGGTTATACCTGAGTGCCTCAACTTCTTTATGTAATAAGTCAGACAGAAAATCTTCTTAGAAACTATAAGAATATGAGACGACCAGCAAAGGTTTGAAGAGAAACTAATGCCATCATTGGTAATTTATCTTTATTGCAATGTGTCAGTACCGGTCTGATAGAGTAACTGACGTGTAGTTCTGCAGCACTAGAAGTTCTTTCGATTGTTCTAATCCATCTGCGAATTAAGATGTCACTAGATATATCAACTTTGAACAGCACTCTTAAATAATGCTTTTTCTGACTTACCGTATCCTGCTCTATTCTATCAATTCTTTTAAAGTATAATTCTTTACAAAATTGGTAAGGTAACCATTTTGATTTCCTCTTGAATGCAATCCTTAGTATATATGCCTCTAATTCTATGACTAAGACAAAGAATTAAATTCCGCTTATACTGCATGGCTATGAAACTGTGAATATCTCTAGTGAGGTCGTTTGTATGTTAGTGAACACATTTGCTTTATTTGTAGAACTTCACTTTTCTTAGAAAAATCAACCCAAAAATTAAAAAAATCAGTTACCTTAGTAAATTTTGGAAAATTTCAGAATATTACTAGAGGAGAAACCTAACGGAATGGTAAGCAGTGAATGTGTCTCGCGAATTATTTTGGTGATATAGACTTACTGAGTGTAAATTTATTTGCAGGGCTTAGAATTGTTGCTATGATCAAGAGATTTTAAATTAAAAGGCTTAGTTATATTTACAGAACACAGAACCTTTTTTTCAAAATTTCTGAAAGCGGTAGAAGGTTTGTAAAAGAAAAAACAATGAACAATAGTCAACGTTTAATTGAAACACTTTGTCGTTTCATGCCCGACAAATGAATCTTTAAGAAACAAGCTAACAATTAGCAACAAGATCGGAATTGATAAGTTGCAAATGAGAACTCTAGTTTTCTTGAGTTAGGAGAACAATGCAATTATTTTTAATTCATTTTCAAGCAATTTGAGATGCATTGATTTTTGGCGTTTCTAAGCGAACCTCTTCTATTAGTTACTTCTTTCAAACCCAGAGGTTGTTAGGAGTACACTTTTTGTTCACCTCATCCTGTTAGTACAAACTGTGGGAGATTTTTCGACCCGTATTTCTTCCCATTCAGATGTTGTACACCGGACAAAGAAATTACATCCTCAGTTTAGCGCACTACAGAACCAGTTCATGTATATGTTATTAGCTATACAAGGCTAGTATATGAGTCCACTAACGATCGATGACTGTCAGTGCCAGGTATGTCGAAGATAATTTGCACTGGCGTATATATTGTGAAATAAAATTAAGCTCCAAACTTGTTCGAAACTCTCATTACTACCACGTACTTGTACTTTATCACAATTTTTCAATGCACTGAACAGTAGTCACGTCACTTTATAATCAGTCAGTGGAGATAGTAATGTTTCAATTAGACATTGAAATATATATATATATTTCCAGTGAGGCTATATCGAAGCACTTTTTTCAAAATAACAAATATAAACAACAACTAATTAATTCACTTAGGAATTTGAATTTCCCTTCTACTTATCTATGCATCAACAACAACAATATCCATTATGACAAAATACACTGTTAACTATAAATTTGTTTTTAAAATAAACTTAAATCCATTATCACATGGCAAATAGACGTTTGGGCGTTTTAAAAAAAATTAAAATATTGTAGACAATATAACGTAACTCAGTGTAAATCAACTCGAAAAAAAAATACATAAAAAAATATTTATCTATGAAGAGTAGCCTTAAAATCTTCGTCCCAACACTAATACGACCTTGACAATTCAGTGTAAATAAATAAATATATGCGTACAATATAAACAAGTTCAAGCTACTGTTACATTATTTGAAGAGGAAATGAAAAGCCTTTTACTCTCTCTCTCTCAATGCTACATCGTTTCACCTATAAAAAAGAAGGATTAATACAATAAAGTCTGACTAATTAGATAACACTTATAAGTGCTCATTACATGAGAAGGGTAACATAGAATGAATAACACGGATAAATATTACAAAAATAAAGCAAACAGTATTCGGGTCACACCTATGTAGAATTTCAAACATTCTACTTTTATATAACCTAATCACATATCTATTTAACGATCATAATAACTGTTACTTATGCTTAAGATAATGAGACAAAGCAATGACTAAATATATAGATCAAAATAATCTGATGCTCGCTAGTGACTTGCTACAGGACTGAGTTTCCTGGAGTTCTAGTGAGAAGTCATGACCAGCGAGGTCCAACCAGTCAAGTGTGAGGATGGATTTCCCACCGATGACATTGCTTTGTAGTCGCGCTCAATCACGAATTGGTAGAAGTTAGAATTCATGGACTGGCCACTGAATACGGTCCCAGTGGCTGAGTGGTATACGAACTTGCCTTGTAACCAGAAGGTCCTGAGTTCGTACCCCGGTGGGTGCGTACTGATGAAGAGTCCCAAACTAGGATGAAACAGCTGTCCAGTAATCGCTGGTTTTCAATGGTTCTCTAACTGATATCAATCCGTGGGCAAACTCGTGAAAACAAATTTAATCCTTACAAACCAACTATTGGAAAAGAAGAATAAACGTCTGTAGTTCTGGATGAAGATGGAAATTGCCACTAGTTTCCATTATGTGAATATAAAATCACTCCTTCAGGGGTTGATATTCACCGATTTTTATTTTTATTATTGAGATCCCATAAAATATCTACTATGTAGGCTTAGAAGTATATTTATTAAGAATCTTTTAAAGGTAATTTTAGTAGTGACTAAGTAGTCAAATTTATCAACATTATTGTCATTTGGGATATTTTGAGTCAATAAAATAATAAATCACTGCACAGTTGATTTCTATGCGTCGCTGGTTTAGTGGTAGAATGCTTGCCAAACACGCATGTGGCCCGGTGCTCGATACCCGGCCAACGCACTCCTTTATCTCTCTAAGTCAGCAGTAAGCCCGGTTGCGAGGGAAGGTTGGGCTTAAGACTAGCGATCTCACTTCGTAAAAATATAATCACTACTACTGAAAGTGCCTAGGTAAAGTTTGAAGCGTTATGTTCCACTGAAAACTCATAGGAATTATTATTATTATTTTTATTATTGTTCCCTTAGGTTCCTAGTGGAACATACGGCTTCAACTGCACGTCTCCACCTGCTTCTGTCTTCTGCTGTACTTTTAACCATCCATGTTAGTCCATACTGTTTCAACTCCTCTTCACACGATCTGCTCCATGTCACCCTTGGACGTCCCACTCGCCACTTCTCTTTCGGGTTCCACTCGAGGGCCTGACACGCGATATCATCCAACGGCCTCCTCAGCGAGTGTCCAATCCATCTCCACTTTCTCCTGCATATTTGTTGGGCGACTGGTTCTTGTTTTGATTGTTCCCATAGCTTCTTGTTTGTGATTCTTTCCGGTCATCTGATCTTGATTATAGAACGAAGACAGTTGTTGATAAAGGTCTGCAACAAGCTGTTGGAAATATTCTTTGTGACCCGCCAAGTTTCTGAACCGTATAGAAGAACTGACTGACTTGACGTTTGTATTGAAAATCCGAATTTTGTTGTTGATGCTGAGTGACGAAGATTTCCAGATTGGTTTCAGGTTGATGAATGTGTTTCTCGCCTTCCCGATTCTCGATTTGACATCCTCGTCCGTTCCTCCTGTAGTTGAAACAATGCTCCCTAGATAAGTGAAAGAAGTAACCTCTTTCAAATTCCTCCCGTTGATGGTGATTGGCGCTGGATGTTGCTGCTGTTGTTGTTGTTTGGTTATTTTCATAACCTCCATCTTGTCTATGTTCACCTGGAGTCCTGTCTTTGCTGCTTCTTCAACCAGTTTGTCGGTTTTCACTTGTAAGTCTTCGATTTTGTGTGACATCAAACATAAATCATCCGCGAAATCCAGGTCTTCTCGTTCCCCAGTGTCTGACGCATAATCCAGTCCACCACAATTAGGAATATCATTGGTGATAATAAGCACCCTTGTCATAGGAATAATATATGTATGTATGTATATATATATATATCTAATATGTGAAAACAGCTCATTTCAATGAAGTATTCTGTGACAGAGCAGGGAGTACATGTGCACTGCAAGCCTAATTACTGAAGAAAAAATCACGAATCCCCTAAAATAAACAGAAATGACGACAAATAAGAAAAATAAACTGAACTGGTTGTATTCATCATAAAACTAAGCTTACAGTTGAATGGACATCTGGTTTGTGTATACTTCTGAAATTAACCTAGAAATAAAGTCTCTTTGTACATAATAACAAAGTTTACATGTAAGTGTAGAATTCAGACATTGTGGCACAATATAATTCCATGTTAGATGAGCTTATTTCAAATAATACATAGTTATCCATTATGGATAAAATTTTATTTTGATAAAATCACAAAGTGTTATACAGTAATATTTACTGATGCGACCACGTTCCGAGCACAAATTTTTACTCGTAATCATATCAAGTTCCTCACACAACTTTCTTGCTTCATTTATATACTGGAGATATGGAAGATATTATTACCACCAGTCAAATCAGAGGAGGATAATAAATAATGTTAAAATGTATTTCAATTCACATTATAACATTCTAACAAGTTATTTATTTTACAACTAATATTGTTTCTGAATGTACTTTATTTTATATTGATTTCATTCAAATGTCTAATCATCAATTTTTACTCACGTATATAAATGAGGCAAAAAATTTGGATGAGTAGTGCCTTGATATGATTATGAGCAGCAATAATTTGTACTCGAAACGTGGTCGCATCAATAAATATTACTGTATAAAATTTTACCCATAATGGGGTTATGCTCTACCACAGTGTCCAAGTTGTATCATTATATCAGCATAGTTATCCAATATGACGTTTCGAGTGTAATTTATTGCTCATGGTGATATCAGGATTACTTAGTTAACCATAGTGTATCACAGTATGTTGCATCAAATTATCTTATATTACATGGAATAGCTATTTAGAACATAATAATACAAGATAACACGCACATGAATCCCATCGTATGTTGTTCACTTTACCCGGAAGGAAACTCACATGTTAGCAGATTAATAAATTCTTGTTTAACTGGGTCCTAAAGCACAAAAGCCAGTTTAAAAATACTAGAAAACTTATTTCCTTATAATCCAGCAATATCATTTCCAGTTGTCTACCATCATAAACACACAAAAACACAAAGAAATATAGGCTAATTCAGTTAATTATGACTTGTTAACTATCTTATCAGTTAGCTGACGTATAAAAAATAGTATGTGCGTCGGTAGCATAGCGGTTAGGACGTTCGCCGACCATGCACATGGTCTGGGGTTCGATCCCCTACCGACGCACTCCCTTACCTCGCTAAGCCAGATATAATGCTGGTGAAGAGGAAAGGTTGGGCATGAGGCTAGCAACCCCATCCTGTAAAATAAACACTGCTACAGAAACTTCAAGCCACTAGCTTGAAGCCCTATGTTCCACTGGGGAACGTGAAGGACAAAAAATAAAAAATAAAAAATAGTATACGAAATGCCTCCAGCTACTGATAATCACTAACTTGTACGATTTATGCATGTACTCACTTCAGGTAAGCATTGAACAAACACTGAACACCAACCAGACTCTAAGAGTCAACAACCTGATTGTTTGTGTCATTTTTATTATTTTTATTCCATTTTTGACGACAATGAAGCTAAAAAAACAGTCACAAAAGTTCTTTTGATAACACTGCCTTTCAAAGACATTCGGTTATAGTCATATTTCATATAACCTTTTCACAGGAGCAGATGATGAAAAAGCTAGGCAAGATGTTTAGTACACACAGGTACAGAAATTAGATTTAGGTACAAAAATCATCCAAGAAGTGATTTAGACGAAGATTTTACACAAAGGTGGACAGATTTTAGACATGAACTTAGTTTCCACAAGTAATATGTTTCGAAAAAGATCTCATCAAGATTTTCTGCTCATTCGAAATGTCGGCAAAAGGGATGAAACTTTCAGAAATAACAAAAAAAGCTTTTTTCACGGAGGCGTGTTATCTGAAGTGGATACTTCATCTTATGAATAAATTTATTCTAAAGTGGAATCCTGAACTCTGAAAACTTATTCCATGAAGTCAAGACCTTTCAGTTATGTTCATGTTACATGACGAACTGACTACATTAATTACTATTCAAATTATGCGGTCAGAAAGATATGGAATTACTGAACGTCAGCATTTAATATGGATCTATGTTAATAACTTGATTGTCTTTCATTTTCCTTGAAAGCCTTACAGATTTCGGTTAAATCTGGTTATAATTTAACGGTTGGGTGGTTTACAATCTTTATCTCAACGAATGGTAGGCTTAATAGTTTGTCGGTGTGACAACGTTTGTCCGAATAAAATGAGATTACACCTTTTTTAATATATTAACATGGGCTACTTTCTGTGTTCTTTTCATGAGTAAGTGAGACACTATTTTGTAAGGCACTTTGACTGTGATATCTAACCGGAATTCTGTTCTAAATTCTGTGATCATCGATAAAACAGTACTGAAATCAGAAACAAGTATCACAACTCGATTATTGTTTGAATTTCGGTTAAAAATACATTTGTGTAATTAAAGTCATTATAACAACAACAGACAACAATCAGCATAAATAGAAGGAACCTGAAAGAAACAACCTCCTTTACCTACCTGGGAAGCGTCGTTTCAACTACGGGCGGAACTGACGAGGATATCAAAGCGAGAATCGGAAAAGCAAGACAAGCTTTCACTACTCTCTAGCCTGTGTGGAGGTCAACAGCACTCAGCATGAAAATGAAAATAAGATCCCGATATTCAACTCCAATGTGAAGTCAGTGCTACTTATCATACGGATCAGAGACTTGCACTGCGCGTCATAAAGAGCATCTCAAACAAACTACAGACCTTCATTAACAGTTGTCTTCGCTCAATACTCAAGATCAAGATCAGATGTCCAGAAAAGATCAGCAACAGGGATCTCTGCAATGAGCGAACCAACCAGGAACCAATTGTGAAACAAATGGGCAGGAAGAAATGGAGATGGATTGGCCATACTCTGAGGAAACCATCAAGTGACAT
The DNA here is from genome assembly GCA_944472155.2 of Trichobilharzia szidati. Lineage (NCBI taxonomy): Eukaryota > Metazoa > Platyhelminthes > Trematoda > Strigeidida > Schistosomatidae > Trichobilharzia > Trichobilharzia szidati. The sequence continues at coordinate 60,415,838 of OX235274.1, read as the reverse complement.
CACATGCCAGGCCATTGCTCGAGTGGAACCCGAACGGGAAGCGGCGAGTTGGTCGTCAGTGCGAGGATGACATGGAGGAGGTCATGTGAGGAGGAGATTAAAGCATGTGCGCAGACGTGGAGCAAGGTGAAGACTCTAGCAGAGAACCGAACGCAATGGAGACGCACGGCTGAAGCCCTATGTTCCTCTAGGAATTAAAGGAAACAATAATAATAGTAACTGAAGTCATACTTTGATGGTGTTATACAGACAATGGGTTCCAACGGAATGTAATTCTCATATTAAGAATCATTGTAATTGTTGGTGTTAACATCTGAATACTATTCCCACAGTTCAGCAGTACATTAGCTACTAGTACATATGAACATCCTATTTAATTTCGCTTAATGTAAACCAGAATCACACGCTCAGCGATTGGTTAGAGAATATAAACTGTATAAATATAAATAGCAGTTTGATCACTTGAAAATATATCTTTGGCTTACGTGTCATGTCTTCTGCTGTTACAATACTTTTCTAGATTTCCAAAGAAGTTATAAATGAGTTTCACTTATTTTTAGACTGTGCATCAACTCTAAACTATAGGCTTTGTGATATATAATCCCAAAACTGTGAAATCTGCCGTATTATTTAATCTTATGAAGGGCGATAACTGAGTGGGAGGCAAACATTTTGGCGTCACTTGATTTGAATTAGTAGTCATTAGGTGACTGGTTAGGAATTTCATTAACTTCGACATGAGATCCAGTTGCTGATCAGTAAAAGATGTTCTTTACCTACATAATTCACCGATCTAGTAATGCATGGACAGTTGATTCCTTTAGGTGGGTGATTTATGTCATAATTTCTAATTCAGCCTTCATTCTCCATAAAATGTTAGAATTTAAAATCTCAACCATCCCGAATAGCACAATTCACAAAAACGCGCACTTCGTTTGAAAATGCTTATCGTTTTCCTTTGCGTCAACTAGATAGCTGTTCAGTTCATTTGAGGCCAGGCTCATCACTACCCAGTGTTCAGATCCATTGAAAATGGCTGATGAACACTGCCTGTTTACATGAATGATCTCCACCTACTCACATCAGTTGGTCGCATGTTTTGTGTTACACATTTTGCTCACTTTCCTCAAACAGGTCACATACCGTCATTTGGATTTCTAGAAGGAACACAGGTGACCCATTATCTGGAGCTGAGTAATTTGCCAGTAACTAACTGAGTGTTATTGACACACCAAAACCAGTTTTATGTAACTGGGAATGATACAGAAGTTAAATTTCATGTTTTAGTAGTGGTTACGAAATTCAAATCACTTTTCCAACGTTCTGCTTTTACTTTCGGGTAAAACTTTTATTTTACAAGAATGATGCTGATAATTATTTGGAATAAATTAACTATGCTGTTTATTGTATAGAGAATTCTATTTGAATAGGGTAAATCATACACCGAATAAAATTTCATCCTGCACTACACAAGTAACTGAGAACCATTCCTGGTCCTCACTTATTTTTATTTTATTTTGATTACAGCTTGATGCCACACTGTATTTTCAATTCAAGTATGGAATTTTCAGCATGGATATCGGTAGCCCAAATTTACAGCCCGACCATAGATATCCAGTGTGCGCCGGTAGGGGATCGAACCCCTGACCATGTGCATGGTCGACGAGAGTCCTAACCACTGTGCCACCGACGCACTATTTAAAGCCGGCAACACCCGGTATTCCCAGCCAGTCACCCATGCAAGTACTAACCGGGCCCAACGTTGCTTAACTTCGGTGATCGGACGAGAACCGGTGCTTTCAACGTGGTATGGTCGCCGGTAGTAAGCTCAGTAAAGATGGAAGGTTGGGCGCGAGTTAGAATTCTTCTATCGCAAATCAAATTTATCATGACTTAACACGTAATAGTAGCATAACAACGTATTTGAATATTCCATCAATGACACTGCAAACAAACGTCAGAGCATGAAATAGTGTCTATCGTGTATATATGGTAAACTGGCAAAGAGTTAAGCATCATTCAGTCCTTCAGACAATCTTTCATGAATCACTGTTTGGCTGGCTAGTACATTCTGAATTAGATGGACTCAGAATGCATTAGTCAACTACAAATGTTCACAGATTGATTCATGAAGGATTGTCTGAAGGACTGAATGATTCTTAACTCTGTGGCAGTTTACTATATATACACGATAGGTACTATTTCATGATCTGAAATTTTCATGCGACATAGGTTTGAAAAAATGGGGTCCATCTTATTCCATTTCTCCATATCTATATTTTGTACATCCCTAAATAAAACAGTGGTCATTAATTCAAAAACTAAATCTCTGCGTTTGACTTTCAAGTATATGGTCCAAGTTTTAATCATCATTACTTCAGTGGTAGAGTGCTCGCCAGCTTCGCTTGATGTCTTAGTTCAGTTCTTTACCGAAGCAATCTGAAACCCCATTTAATTTACTATTCGGCTGTAAGTGCGGAAAAGAGAGGAAGTTCAGCATGATGCTAGTAACTTCACCTCGTAAAATAAAACCACCGCTGGTGAAACATCAAAGCAAAAACACTTGAAGCCATATGTTCCACTTGGAAAGCGAAGGGATGAAAAACGTCATATTCCATACATTCTCTATTAACATGAAATTATGAGACATTTAAATGAGCGTCAATAGTCAAATTATCGTTCTACCAATTGAGACTGGTATATTGCTGTTAACCTGAGGAAAGATACGAAAATTTATCGTATAGAGTACACTTAATTCTTACTAATTTCTCTACTCTCAGGGCTTTAAAGTCGTTTCAACCTTTTCATTTCTGAATATTATTTGGTATTCTTATTTTATCAAAAACAAATTTCCTCAGTTACGAAAAATCTTTACTGATGGTCAAAGGATATCTTGTGGAGTACTAAATAATGAACACTTTTATTTTGATCATACTAATTAGTTTAACACGACTGCATAAGATTGCAGCTGTATTTTGATTTTTAAAGAAAATTTCAAGAAAAGCCACATTTGATGATATTAGATGGTTGGAGGTGATCGGCAGGAAGCCTTGTATCTAGGTTTCGTGCAAGTCAGCACACACCAGTCACCAAGGCGTATCTGCAACTTTGAGGGAACTCATGTCCCTTCTGAGATTCGGACCCACGTCAGAGACCGCACGAAAGAAAGGACTAGACAAATCACAATAGTTGATAGTGTCCAATCAAAAGCGACATTTGTTAAGTTTTCTGGAAAGTCACTTTTCTGGTGTAAAGATCTCAGCTGCAAAGTTTCTGGTTTTCAGCAACTTAACAGTAAATAAGAATTTTCCAAAGTTTCAGATACATTATTGCTGATAATTGCCAGCAGGCATAAAATCAAGCATTGAAGCTTACCAATGACTGATGCCTTTCAACGTGAATAATGGAATGCATTTTCAACAGACAGAAGTGGTTCAAAACACAGAGTTGAAGGTGATCTCATCAGTGACAAACCCGGTTTGACTCAGCCTAGATAATCGAATCAGTTCAAATCACTGGAACTAATGAAGTGATCATCTTGATTGCCATTCATGATGTCAGACAGATCGCATACTGTGATATGAATAATTTCAGTTTACAAAGGAAACTAAGGTGATTTCTCACAATGAACTATGAAAATTGTAGGTCTCGAATTTTATCAAATGTATTCCAAGTTTGTTCAAATAGCTAACTGGAAATCGGGTGGTTTGAACTGATATGCTTCTTTGAGCTGACTCAAAGTATGCACATGGACGATGAAGCTGGCATCAGATAACTGAAATGGCCATCGGGTAGTTAGATCACTTCGATCTGACTAACAAGCACTTCTGGTTGGCGTGAGTGCTATCCAACCACCCATATAAATCAATCAGTCGTACGTGGCCTTATTCATTTGTGCTTGCTTTCTTGGACGCCATTTATAGTACCAAGCAGATCATATAATTGTGATCAAAATAATTTCGGCTTACAAACGAAACTGTGCGAAAATTTCACCTCGCGATGTGTAAATTGGAAAGAGCGGATTAATTTGTTAGTTGCGTATTTATCCTATTTAGCCATTAGCAAACAGGAAATTGTTTCTTCATCTGCATATTCAGAGACATGAGGTGGTTTACAAAGATGGTATTACATTCTGTGACAATCACATTGTTGACTTCAACGGCAGTGCAGGCTAGAATATTTGGTTTTACCATTTGAACTTTCGCACACAAGTGTAAGACGTGGAAAAAGATGAAATGTCTGCTTTCTAAAAATAGTTTGAACTTTAAGACTAATTTAAAATCATACACGTCTTCCCTTGTATGAGGCTGTCTGAATTACATGAAGTTACTTTTGGTTAATTGTACAGTGCAGTAAGGTAAATGTTAGAGAAGTATTTATCTTTCTTACAACTCAGTTTGTGTTAAGCAATGCAGCTTACGAAGTTTTATTCAGGAGAAGCAAAGACAAGATGCTGTCATATTACAGGCGTAGTGCAAGCTTTGCAGGTGAAGCGTGAATTATCATATTCGGAAGAAACATATTTACAAGAAAATTGAAATCTCCCTAATCGACGTTAAACAACTCAATTCTTAATATTAAAGTAGAACTTTGACAACATTACAGCGTACTTCTTCAAACTGAATAAGTTTTTCGATATAAGATACCGTGATATATCAATATGTTAACTAGGTGACATTACAGTCAGACTTACTGGTCATAATTATATCAGGGTGGTAACATGACTTCCCTTTTTACTGAATGAAATTTTATTCCTTCCTGTTTATTTGCAGTGGTATCCTCCATACTTCCTTTCTAGTACTGGGTTGAAAGTTCGTGAAAGTTTAATTCAGCCATCATCATTTTGATATCCGTTATTTATGCATTTATGACACCACGCTCCAGGCCATTGCTCACATGGGACCCGAAGGGGGAAACAACTGGTTGGGCGTTAGTGCGAGGGTGACATGGAGGAGATCGCATGAGGAGGACATGAGAGGTGATGGCCACTCCTGCAGCCAGATAAAGAGGACTGTAGAGAACAGAAAAAATGGTGGCATGCTTTTGAAGTCCTATGTTCCACCCAGAACCCAAAGGGAATCTACTGATAGTATTTATATGCTCCCAAATTGTGTAAACAAGAGACCTCAGTGTTTCACAAATATATTCCATATGCTAGGCCAATGGTTTTCAACCGATTAGCATTTGCTTGCATGCTACTCAACAACCAAATACATGTCAATTCATTAGACGATGAACCGAAAGTAACGTATCAGTGCTGATTAAACATTGGTAGTTGGATCTTGATATGAACACTAGACCAACAGTTGAACATATTTGAGTAGCGGGAATGGTGAAAATCGATTGCATATCACCTTAAAGCATTTTGCTTTACACTCATTCATACATGGTTTACAAGAAACTTTGACTGGTTTAGAAAAATTATGTCAAATTATATTTGAGAATTCATCTTGTATTTATCTTTATTTCATCCAGTGCTCAGATGTTCAAATTCTATCACTAGAATTACTTTAGTTGAGTGACATTTTCTTGTAGCTAACGTCTATAAGATATATTGCTTCATTGTTGCATTTATAGTTATATCACGAAATTACTTCACTGAGAGAACCATTTGAAACCAGTGGAGTACTGAACAGCTGTTTCGTCCTTTTTTGGGATTCCTCATCATCACGCATCTATGCTCCCACCAGGGATGGAACTCAAAGCTTTCAGGCTACAAGTCGAGCTTGTTAAAAATTCAGCTACTGGGACAGAATCTAGCAGCTCATTAATTCAAACTTCTGCCAATCGAAGTACTGTATTTAAAAATCTCAGATATAAATGCAACTTAATGGAAAATTTCAAGCTTATCCAGACGAACTCAGCATCGTTGGTCAAGTTTGCACCACCAGTGATTAAAAGTTCAAAAGAGATTCTTAGGGTCAGTATTTTCATTTATTTATTACGCATCTGATTCCCCATTTGCCTACAAAATGGGAGCAGTTTCACCCTACAATTTTACTTTAAAAAGTGAAACCAGTGGGTATTCATTAACAACTGGCTGGACATCAGATAGGATGATGATATTTTTAAAACTGTCATTTAATGAGTAACGTAATTTAAACTCCAGCAATATTTTTGAAGATAATCCGAAGCTTAGTATTTAAATGCCTAACATGTTAATATACTTTTATTGGACAATAGCAACTAGTGTGATGTGTCTAGTCCTATCTTTATTAGAGACTGAATTCTATCAGTCCGGTTTGGTTTGCAATGTGACCACCATTCTAGGTAGCTCGCTATCACGGTGCACATTGATTTGATGATATTAGATGGTTGGAAGCAATCGGTAGGAAGCCTTGCTTGACCTAGGTTTCATGCTACTTGGCACTCACCAGGCAGAAAGGCGTATCTGCAACCTTGAAGGAACTCATTTCCCTTCTTAGATTCGAACCTGCGTCAACGTGATGGCGAGTTACCTAGAATGGTGGCCACATTGTAAACCAAACCTGACTGATAGAATACAGTCTGCACTGAAAAAAGGACAAGACACATCACACTAGTTACTAGTGTCCAACCAAAGTATCCATTACAGTCTTACAGGAGGTCAATCGCAAGCCTGAGTAGCGCAATGGTAACGTCTCTGACTGCAGCACTGGTTGACGGGGTTCAAATCTTAGGAGGGAGATGAGTTCCTTCAAGGTTGGAGATACGCCTTGGTGACTGGTGAGTGCCAACTAGCACGACACCTGGGTCCAAGGCTTCCTGCTAATTGCCTTTAACCATCTAACATGTTAATATAGAAAATAAAGTTTTAATATGGATGACAAAGTAAAAGATTACACTCTTTCACTGTTATACTTTATGCTTTATTAATCTCCAAAATAATATGAGGAACTAAAATATCAGTCTCTCGAGTCGTTTGACTAGTCGTTTAGTAAACTTTATTATTCCATGATCTATTCTTCATTGGCTTCGTGTATTGGGAATTTCAGTCATTATTCAGTGGCAAGAACACAGAGACTATGTCCATCGCTGTGGTATGTGTCTTCGTTGTATATATTCGGTACACCTGTTGATAAATGAAAATACATTGTTGCTAAAACCAGAGGCTTATCTTCAGTCCTGATTACTAACAAAACACATTAGCTTCATATAAGAATAGAATTTAGGCACTGTAATAGTATGTAATTCCATTTAATTTGCTTATTAGATATATCACACAGTGAAACAGTATTATTATTTACTGGATGACGTAGTTTCAAACACAATTTAGCAGTGTTCATGATCATATCAATTATAATCACACAACTTCGAAACTTGAGTTTTATAATTTTCTTTATTCTCTCCTATTTGTTTTAGGGGTAGAGGAATTTTCCAGATATCTGGGACAGGTGTTGAATCAATCCTATTGCATGTGTCTGCATTTGATCCGATAAATAAAGCTTTCGTTATCAATCTCTCCCTCCACCCAGTTACATTAGATTTTAAAACTGTTATCTTATCCCATCCTCTTGTATAGTTGTGTGTAATTGGATGTGGTGCTATAGCTACTGAGCTTTTCTCCAGATTTCTTATCTTATTCGGGTCAACTAATCTAGATTTAGCCAGGTTTTTATGCTCCGCTAGTCTGACCGCTCCTGTTCTACTACTCTGACCTATGTATTTGACCTGATAATCACTGCAGGGTATTAGATAAACTAAATTATTTTGTTTAAATATCTCCATAGGTAGGATCCTTTAACCGACAAAACCTGTTTCTAATTGAGTTTGCGGGTTTGAATGCCAACCACTTCTATTCCTGCATTGTTCAGAATTCTCATTATCATTGTATGATATATCTACTGAACAAATTAATATATGATTTGAATATGAGCAATAAACTGTTCTCGAAATGCCATCAGCAAATATTACTGTATAACACTGTGAGACTTTGGCAAAATAAAATTTTTTTTCTCCTTACTTGGATTTAACTAAATTTCATCAGCACAGTGGTAGCAGTGACATTAATCATAGATTAAAGAAAATAAATGTGTTTTGAAAATAAAGAAACTACGTCAGTGTCCAAATCCGCCTATATTCAAAGAGTCCTTGAAATAACGCTAAATTAGTCACTAAGACTTACGGAAATTCTTTGTGAACAACTTGAATTTTCTTTGAAAATATTTTAAACCAAGACAGTAAATACCGCATTAGGAATATTAATTGTTTACAGTGTAAAAATGATTGACATATGCACTTTTACAAATTTTGAGGGTCCTCTCTTGTTATTTACTGCACACCACTCACTAAATTTACTTTTATTGGCATCTGAGACATTAAAGAGCATAGATTTATCAAGAGAAACTCTCGTCATCTTTTTTGTTTTCTGAAAGCTCAATGAGGGTAGAATAAAAAGGTTGGCCATCACTAAACATTAATCTGTTAAGATTTAACAAAAAAGCAGTTGGCATTAGGTGATTATCCGAGATGGCTTGGGATCAGAAACTCACTAGTGATGAATGATTATTGAGAGTGAAACGAAAATCTTGAGCATGGCAAGATTCGAACCAGCGTTCTTTGAATCACTAGCCTGACATTTTACCAGCTTAGCCACGGGACTCTGATTTTTTTTCTGATTTACAGCTTGATTCCACACCGTATTTTCAGTACAAGTGTGGAATTTTCAGCATGGATATCGGTAGCCCAAATTCAGGCTGACCATAGATATCGGGTGTGCGCCGGCAGGGGATCGAACCCCGGACCATATGCATGGTCGGCGAGAGTCCTAACCACTGTGCCACCGACGCTAACTGGAAGCATAATAAATGACTTGGGATTTAAGAAAACCATTTTATTGAACAAAGGCATTGATGTACATACAGTTTTGTCACTCCTGTTTGTATAGGTAATCGAAAGACCATATACATTCAGCGTATACGTCACCGATCTATAAAGTAGCGCCTATGAATTTTTTACACTACCTTTAAAAGTGTCTGCAAGCCTTTTATACAAGTATCGTTTTCTGCTCTCACATATTTTATTATACAATGTTTTCTGGAGAAAATTAGGTAGCTGGTTATTTTTATAAGATTATAAGTAAATTATGAATCGAAATGTCTACCTAAAATATATTCTTATTCGTTACCTGGAGCACTGACAAACTCATAGCTAGACAACATATCTGGGCAGAGATTTTTTACTTAATGACTTCTCCGTTTAAGACATTGTTTTATAATAAGGTTCCTTGACACTTTAAATTCTATTCATCAGAAGTAAGGGCCGAATTCCGTTGAAAAACATAGCTGAAACATTTTTTAACGAAATGTGTGGAGACTGACGTTTCACTGAAAAAAGAAATCTTGTGTTCATTATTGTTCAAAGAAGTACCATAAACAGCTTTCCATAAACAATCTCATATCCAAAAAGATTGTCAGAGTGAAATAACTTTGATGATATAAGAAGTGAAAGGAAAAAGCGGAAGGTGGACATTTCATCTTTTTGAGCTCTTTGCCACTTTATATAGACTGGCCTTATTTTATATGACATAATCTCATCTAGTCTCATCAACAGCTTCCTGGTATAATACTTATGCTTTTCGGTAGTGAAAGTGAAAGGCTTCTTTTGAAAGAAATAGCGATAAAAGGTGAAACAGAAAGGTTGGCTATAACATTATCTATAGCAATAATAGGACTATTGGTATTTACTGACAAACTAAAGTGACCGATAACATAATATTATTTAGAACCATATAAATTTATTTAGCAAAAGAAACTGGGTATTGCTGACACTAGGCATGTAAAACACCACTTTCCTTGTAATTTATCGAGTTCATTAGAAATATCTTCTGGAGGTTTCAATGTTGTCGCTGAACTTAATTAATGTCACTACAAACAAATTTTTGAATAATTATCTGTTGCTCGCTAGTGACTGGCTGCAACACAAAGTTGCTTGGAGTTCTAGTGAGAAGTGGGGACCAGTGGGGCCTACTCGGTAAGGAGTGAAGATAAACACTCGCAGCGGTTGACATTGGCTGGTGGTGGCGCTAAAATCACAAATCGGTAACAGTTGGAACTCATGGGCCAGTGAGTTGGATCCCAGTGGCTGAATGATCTCTGAGTTTGCCTTGTAACCAGAAGGTACTGACTTCGAAGCCCCGTGGATGCGCACTAAAAATGAGTCTCAAACTAGGACAAAACGGCTGTTCAGTACTCCAAGGTTTTCCAATGGTTCTTTAAATGATATCAGTCCATGATCAAGCTTCAAGTTTGCAATGTATTCCTTAAAACAGAATAGTCAGTGCACTCTGAATTGAAGTCAGCTACCCCTATAGCGATAACTCACAACATCTACTCCAGCATTGTGACAGAGGGATTACAGTTCGAAGAGCTGTGTGGTTCAGGCACAAATATCTGAATAGATGTAAATTCTTTGCAGAATGCTGATATGCCTTACTGACAACAGCTTATAATCGGAAAAATTCTACGTCACAGACTTCCCGATGTATTTCTACGTCTACGCAATGTATATAATTCATTTGTTCTGTGGTTCAATAAAATAACATACTGAATGATACATACATACTTTTTCTCACCTAAGCAAAATGTCATCGCATTGAGATCTTTTCCAATTATGTAAAAGGTTAAAACCAGGTACATGAGCACCACTCATTCCTGAAGATACTTTTTCCCAAGATAATAAAAAATACTATTATTACTTTTGCCAGTTCATGGAATAGCGTGATCACTTAGCAATGTCTTCGGTGAGCAACTTTCCCCACCTTCAACCTGCTGTACCCTAATGGTCACGACTTCCTGCTAGAACCCCAGGTAACTACCTGAATTAGGCCAGTCACTAGTGAGCACCACATCAATTTTCAAGTATTGGTCTGTAGATATTTTTGATTAGTTGGAGGATTTCATCATGAGATCGTGGGTTCGAACCCCAGCGGATGCGTATTAATGAAGAGTTCCAAACCAGGACGAAATAGCAGTTCAGTACTGCCCACAGGTTTTCCGTTTTTTCTCTAACCGATGTCAGCTCATGATGAAATCCTCCAGCCAATCAAACAAAATCCTTACAAACCAATACATGAAAATTCTATTATGTTAAAACTTCGTGTAAATGTAAACCCTTAAAACTTAAGTCATGATTTTGAATGAATATTGATGTTAAAAAAATTCCGTGTCTCGGTGATATGTTCACATTCACAGTGGGGTCTTGTTCTCAGCACAGTGAATGTCAAATGTTTGCCGTTCTGACTTTGTTCTGTTGGTCCGGTTCTTCATTACTTGACAGGTTACAACAAACTGGATTAATTTTATCATAAAAATAACACTGTCAAACATAATAAAAAGACTTTTCCCTCGATAAAATCGTTATTATATAAAGCAAAATAGTCTGAATCAGATATGCTGAGCATTTGACTGAATAAAAGTTGGACGTCAATACCTATCTCAAATTACCAATCACTGACTGTATTTGTTTCAAGGTGATAACTGAAGTTTAGATAAACAAACACCAAAGTAAAGGTGTTATGCCATGCTTAAACTATTAATGGCTACCAAATTTAGAAAAGTTTACAAATTATCAGATTAAAAAAGTGGATTTATTAATTGGCTGTATACTGAAGAACATTTTGTTCCAGTTTGTCAGCGGGAAAAACAAAACTGGTTTAAACAAAGAATAAATCATACCCACTATACAGAAGTTGGCTGTCATGACCCAAGTGGTTTAGTGGATAACGCTTTGGGTATAAGGTTTCGAGTTTCACTGGGAACATTGTCACTCACGGAAAACTGCAGGTACACTCAGGTGATGAGTCATAAATAGAACGATATACACCTCCTGGATTCCACTGATAGTCACCACTCACTAGATAACCTTGTCTACAGGCTTAGTGAACAGTGCTAGTGATGATTGTGTTCAGATTAGAATGCAATGTAATATTTCCTATGGAAAACTAGCATTTTCAAGTCTTGATTTGTAGGGATTTTGTTTAATTGGTTGGAGGATTTCATAATTAGTTAACATCAGTTCGAGTACCATTGGAAAACCTGTGAGTACTGAAGAGCCAGATGTTTCGTCCTGGTTTTGGACTCTTCATCAGTGTGCACTATGCTTGACTGTCTACGATCTCCCCTCGTAATCAGAAGGTCCCGGGTTCGAGACCTGGTGACTGCGTACTGCTGGAGAGCCCCAAACTAGAACGAAACAGATGTCCACTACTCCCTGAAGGTTTTCCATTGGTTCTCTAACCAATGTTAGCACACGATGAAATCCTCCAATCAATAAAACAAGCATTTGCTGATATAACCACAAGAATTGTTTATCTTGTATAACAATTTAAATTATACAGAGTGTGTTGAAGAAGCTGAATACTACACAATTTCATTTAAGCATCTGGTGTAGAAAAAAGTTTCATAATACATTATCACATTCACAGCCGGTAGTTAGTTAAGTGGATTAGAAATTAAAACATGTATCTTTAGAACGGCACTTCAACACAAAACGTCTCAAACTTCATTGCTTCTTACTTTCCGTCTTCACATAAGTATAACTTACAAAGGAATATATCCTGCAAGGAAACATTACTGTATATGTTGAAGAATCAAGCTGTTGACTCAAATGCGAAACAGTGAACATCTTTTGATATTTTTACAGGGTTTCATAAGTAGGCAGATATTTTAATGCATTCAGTTTTTAAAACAACATTCTCTGCTTTGACTGAATAATAGACAGCAACTAATGTCGTTTATCCGGTCTTCCGTTCGATACAGACCACATTTTATCAGAAAAGTCTACAATGTGGCCACTGTGCACTCTGGGTTGTTGTTAGATGGCTGGAGGCAATCATAAGGAAGCCATGTACCAAGGTTTCGTACATGTCGGCACTCATCAACAAGGCAAATCTGCAGTCTTGAAGATATTCATGTCCCTTCTGAGATTCGAGCATGGGTAATCCAGTACTTTAGTTAAAGACATTACCATCAGACTATTCGGGCTCAGGACTGATCTGATTTACTACAATAATGGGTGCACTGATAGGACACTAGGCCATAACTAATGTCTTACGCCTTATGGTGTAGACTGAACTTTATTTGTCTATTCTATTAATACACTGTGATTGGCGAGGCGCTGAGCATAGTGAAAGAATTCAGTTTGCACCAACCGAAGGAGTAGGTGCATGACATAAGTTACCACCTTGTGTCCCATGAAAGAATCCATTACAGTCCTGTTGGTGGTCAATCGCTAACCTGAGTAGCTCAGTGTTAAAATCTCTGACTGCAGCATTGTGTAATATGGGTTAGAATCTCATAGAGGATATGAGTTCCTTGAAGACTGCAGATACGTCTTGCTGACAAGCATGAAACCTGGGTCCCACAGAGGCTTCCTGCCGATTGTCTCCAACCATCTAGCAACTATATTCTACATCATATCTATACTTAGTATTGAAATAGAAAGCGGCTTTTAAAAATGTTAACTTAGTTCAGCAGTCAGACGAATGAAGTCAAAGGTGTTATTTGTAAACAGAAATAATTTCCACTTTTAGAAGAAAATTATGCAGTTTAGGTAAAGTATACACACGGAAACCCAGTCACCCAACTGTAGTGCAATCAGCTAACATAATATTAGATAGAAACAGAATTTAAATCTAGCGCTGAGATTTAAATAATCTCTAGGTACAATTCATTTGATGCCGGATCCTATAAGATTTTCAGTGAACTACAAAGTTTCACAATCAGAAATGAAAGTAAAGTCACTAATTTTAAAACCTACTAACTTTCACTGGAACTGGGAATCAAATCCGGATCACGTACTTGGCTGGCGACTATTCTAACACTGAACCACTAACTCAAAACAAGAAATATTAATGCCCTAATAAACTAAATCAAAATAAAGACTGCATTGTTTACTGATCGTATGCTAACCATTGCTATTCATGATGGTAAGATAACTAACAACATTTATATAAAGTGATATAAACAATTTTATTGAACACATCATACGTGGAAATCATGCAAACAAATATAAACTTTTTTAAAGTCTGTTCAACTTTCAGTTGATCAAAATTCAATTATTGAACTTACTTAAAAGCAATAATGTTATCACAATCATTGTATATATTTCGCTTTTTATTTCTTTCTTTTAATGGTTGTTCATTTACAAATGATCAAATTTGTGTTCGTTGTGCTCTTCGTTTTTAGATTTATTATGCATTGAAGTCAGTATTGACATGATGATTGTCTTTTTTTCCTGTTGCCATTTTAAAGCTTCTTTATGGGGAATATTTTGTTTTATCACTTTAACTAATATGAACACAAATGAATTATTTATGTACTTAAAAATCTCTGACCAATAAGGTGTGTTTCACCTGTGCTTCTACTAGGAATGCATACATAATGTGGCGTTGATTTCAATTGGCTGATTATTGGATTTATAATAAATGAACCTGTCAATTATTTGTTTCGATGTCCATCCACGTTTTTATTTTAAAAGTAAATAAGTTTAAATAGACATGTTTTTTCTTATTTTTGTAGGAAATTTTAAGCCTGTACTCTTTAATGAGGTATTTTGAGTGTATAAAATCCACTAAAAGCTTCATTTGAATCAAAATGTGGGTTTTTATTCCATATATTATAAAGCGTGCATACATACTGATTGCAGTAGACTGGATAATGTGACAGACAGCGGGCAACGAGGAGACAGGCATAAAATGAACCCACAAAAAAACACTTGGAGGATATCGATTTCGCCTATGATATATATGTCTGATTTCCCACCAACTGGAAGATATGCAAGTGAAAAGCAACAAGTTGGCAGAAGAAGCATCAAAGATAGGGATTCAGGTGAACATAGAGAAAACAGAGGTGATGAAGATTCCTGGCTGACAGCAACAGCGACAGCAACAACAACCGAAAACAATCAGCATAAATGGCAGAAATATGAAAGAATTAACCTCATTTAAAACCTACTTGAGAAGCATCGTTTCAACTACAGGCAGGACGGAATTGATGAGGATATCAAGGCAAGGATTGGGAAAGCAAGGCAAGCTTTCATCCCTCTCAAGTCTGTGTGGAGATCAGCAGCACTCATCATGAAAAATGAGACCCAGATTTTCAACTGCAATCTGAAGTCAGTGCTACTTACTATACGGATCAGAGACTTGGCGTGTCACGAAGCGTATTTCGAACGAACAACAGACTTTCATCAACAGCTGTCTTCACTCAATACCACTCAAGATCAGATGCCCGATCAGAAATGATCAGCGACAGGAATCTCTGAGAGCGAACCAACCAACCCAGCAGGAACCAACTGTGCAACAAAATGTGGGAATAAATGGAGGTGGATTGGCTATACTCTGAGAAAACAAACCATCAAGTGACGTCACAAGACAGGAAATTGCTCGAGTGGAACCCGAATGTCAGTGCAAGGATGACATGGAGGAGGTAATGCGAAGAGGAGATGGAAACATGTGGGCAAAGATGGAGCTATGTGGAAACGTTGGTGGAGAACGGAAAGTAATGGAGAGGTGCAGCTGAAGCCTTATGTTCCGCTAGGAGCTAAAGGAGATAATGATAATGAGATAATTATACATACATACGTCAACTACATAAAACGCTGTGTAGATGGCCAAACAATAAGGTTAAAGTTATGTGATATGATAAACAATTCGCTTATTTGTAATTGGGAAGAAGTCAACGTCTTTGTTTTCTTCTAAAGTTGATATGGTTTTGAATTCATAGCACAGTGTAAAATGAAGCCTGTTGTAGAATAACTGTAGGAATAAATAAATTACCATTATCTTCAACAGTTGACAGTTGTCAACACACATGTTATTTTATGCCTAGGTATTACCCACTAGTTGAATACTCTATCATTTATTCATTTATGAAACTCTTAAAGTTACTTTAAAACTGTCGAAATTTATGCGCTTACATATTTAAGTAATAAAATTGAAAAAGCTACGTATGGGTAATGCTCAAAATTGGTATTAGTTAGTAAAACGTGACTGGTTTACATCTCCCAAATCTATTCACTCATAGAATAATGGTATAGCCACGATAAATAATTATTGTGTAACCACATTAGAATTTTCAGCTGTTCCTTCCATTCTTTTGCCTTAAAAATTGTAGCCGGTTCTTCACTTCAGCACGTTCCTACATTTATTCGTATTTTCGTCCTCAACTAATTGGTGTGTTGCTTATCAGAGGTGTACAAGGACTTATTATAAACTGTCTAAGTAATCACAATGACAAGCCATTAAAATCGGGAAAATATCTCTCGATCTTATGGTCTAAATGAAGTATTTATGAATAATTTTCATTGAAGCAGTAAATGGATTGTACCTACAACTGCGTTTTTTCTCACATTCTGTGAGTATGAGAATTCTTTTCAGCAGATATGTTTGACCACAAAGGTTATGAGTCGTTTTATTATCTGAAAAAATTAAAACAGTAAGGGCCCCAGGATCTCCTTCCCTCTAATGATCTATTTAAATTAAAAAATAGAATTAGACAAAACTAAGCCACACTGATCTGTCTACTTCTCTGGTCCCATTCCTGAAGAGAACAGTCTTAAACCTCGCCCAGTTTACCAGTCAGAAGTGAGCCTGGAAAAAGGATAAGGTTGGCCGTGGGGCATGCAGTCTTACACCGCAAACACATCACTGCTACTGAAACACCAAGCCTGAAGCCCTACATTCTACTCGGAACACAAAACAAAACAAAATAACATCAAAAAATATGAGTCTCCTTCTTTAGATTAAAAGTTGACACTCCTGTCGTCTGATCAGGTATAAAATAGGTTGTTCACTATCTTTTCCAAAACAGTGGTCAGTCCAGCTAGCTCTATGGAAAAGAAACACTAAACTTATTTTTCTCTACAATTTATTTTAATTTTATTTATTATTTTATTTTATTCCTATACGTTCCCACTGCAACATAGGGCTTTAAGCTAGAGACTTGAAGTTTTGGTAGCGGTGATATTTATTTTTACGAGATAAGGTTTTTATCCTCATGCCCAACCTTCCCTCTTTACCAATCTTATTACTGGCTTATTGAGGTAAAGGAGTGCGTCTACCGGGGATCGGAACCCGAACCACTGTGGCACCGGCGCACAAAATTTATTTTAAAGTTGCTTTTAAATACAGTTGTTTTAATCACATGATAGATAAATCCATTTTGAATTTAAGGCTGACATTAACGCTGATGACTATTGCTGCTTTCTTATGCCTAAAAATTATAATAAAATGACACTAAAATCTCAAGACAAGTAATTAAAAATCAAATTTGTGTAACAATCTCAGCACGCATTGCTAATTCTGTACTATTCCTATATGATTTAGAAGGTTTTCGCAGAAAACTGACTGCCATTTTTATACCCTTTATTGGTATTAACATACAGCAACTCTTTCTTTTACCTCATATTTTAGGTTTATATAAAGTTATTCACAACAGAGTTGTGGGAAATGTCATTTTTTAAAATAATTTACCTTGGAGCTAATTGAATTTAAACAATTTGGACATTTGACTAAAGGCGTAGAGAGGAAATCTAAAATCCAACTATTTTTTCATCAGATTACTTATTACTGTGATGAAAATTTTCTCCAAAAAAATTCAAATATTTAATTTAACGTGTAAACTAGGGTGAAAATTGGTGATGAAATGATTTTCATAGCTGCAAGGTAAAGTTTTTCTAAATGAGGTAGTAACCTGTTTTTTTTTCTATGAGTAATCTGTCTGCCTAATTGAACGACATTTGTGTTCTAAACGACAAACATCCACATATTTGTTTTATTCAACTGAAGAATGTCCGCTAAAATGACGCGGTTAAATTGAAAATACGTTATTTAAAAAAGCCTATTTTTCACTAGTCTAGCAAATACTTTCATACACTTTAATTATGCCATTTGAGCATTGTTTTTCATAACTAAGAATTAACTACCGAGATTTGTTTTCGCTACCTTTATAAAATGTGGTCGTTCTGATTTGCGTTTTTTTACCACATTATTTTAATTATTTTTCCTAGACACTGCTAAAGATGTTATTCGGTACGTCGTTAAAAGCTCTGTCTTGAAGAAGATCAATTTTAATAACAATAATAAGGCTTTATTTCAGACAATGCGAACACGTAGTACAGAATTTTTTAGCATATTTAGTTCCAAAATATTTCGTCTTCATACTGGATTTACATGTAAAGTAATGCTCTGAAGTATATTGTAATGGATAGTTTGTTTGGAAAATCCCTCCTAGACGATCTGTTTATAATATACACATTTATTTAGACATTTCAACTAATATAGTGAATACTATACATTTTCGCCTAGGCTGTATATCAATAATTTGATATTTGCTTTCCATATGTTCATTTTGGCCATTATTATTTGCCTATGTCCTTGTTTAATCTCTAATTGTAAAACTTCTCATTGTGGTTGTGCCTACATTGACAATGTGTTGTTTAAAGATATGAGTTTGTTTGAGTGAATGGAGGTGATTCTGAGTGGGGAAGTGGGAAGCATTGCTATGTGATTCTTGTGGACAGTGCTTTTGAACCCACCTCGTTGGAAATATTCCCCTCGATTCTAAGGTACTTTTAACAGTTGAACTTTGGTTAACTGATTTTGTCCTACAGTAATTGTCTTGTATTTAGAAACACACATTGCCTTTTTAGCTGCCTCACGGCACTGTTGAGGTAAATTTGAGTTTTGATGGTATTATCGTTTAATGGAACCGCTAAAATATTGAACAATAATCGTCTTTTTCCTACCTTTGGAACGTTTTGTGATAGCACGTGTCTCAGCAAAGTTTTGTTGGCTATACAGTAGAACGTGGAGATTGGTTTTTTTCTTCTATATTCTGTGTTGACATTGCGTCAGTGGCACAGCGGTAGAATGCTCGCCAACCACGCCTCATGTGGTTCGGGGTTCCATCCTCAGCCGTCGCACTCCTTTACCTCGTTAAGCTAGTAGTAAGACTAGGAAATATGGAAGGTTGGGCCTAAGGCTTGCAGCCCCATCCCATAAAAATAAACACCACTGCTACTGAAACTTCAAGCCTCTAGCTTGAAGCCCTATGTTCCACTGCGAACGTAAAGGAAAAAAAGTCGACGTTAACCTTTGTCATAATATGAAATCATAATTACGTGTTTCTACTCAGTTTAAAAGTAGGCTCTACTCAGATGAAGTAGGCTGTTTGATTGGAATTTCCTGTGACATACTGTTACTACTTTTTGCGAATAACAGCTGTCAAAAGTTGACCTATTTAATACCTCTTTGAAATGAATTATTAATAAAAAGTTAAATATATTTTCAAGTATTGGTTTTGTAGGGATTTTTGTTTGATTGCGTAGAGGATTTCATCATGAGCTGGCATCATGATGAAATCCTCCAGAAGTTAGAATTCAAGGACCATTGGATCGGGTCCCAGTGGTTCAATGGTCTACGAGCTCGCCTTGTAATCATAAGGTCTTGGGTTCGAACCTCGGTGGGTGCGCACCGATAAAGAGTCCCAAACTAGGACGAAACAGCCGGCTATCCAGTACTCCCAGGTTTTCCAGTGGTTCTCTAACTAATGTCAGCTCATGATGAAATTCTCAATTAAATATATTTGATGAATAAATATTTATATCTAATAATTACCATAATAAAAGGTAAATGCATTACTGACTTATAATATGAATACTGATTGCTTAAATTTTAAATAATTTAACTTTGTGCTTTTTTATCTAACACTTTTATCAGTCAAACAGAGTTGCTGTTCAATTGTCAATAGATTAAAGGACATTTTGATTATAACTGAATGCTAATTAATAAAAAATTGTCTTTTAATAAGGGGAATATTTATAAGGAAAACATTCCAATGATAAAATATTTTTTCGATATACTAATGAGAATTTAAATTCTGAAGTCTTTATTTGAGTTTCTTAGAATAATACCTTTAATATTCATAATAATAGCTCAATTTTGGACAAACTGCTTACACAGAAATTTGCAGTTTGACCTATTCTATAATATTTTCTTTGCAGGATCTCTAGGACCTTCAAGTAGAATAGCAACCTACAGTATAGCGTGTGATGCGATGCTGTTCTATCTGAAGCTTGGACTACTCCCCTAAGAAATGTTTTACGTCTCCGAAGAATCTGCACCAGTTATGTGCAAGCCAACTAAAAAAGTTGTGAGTACATTCTGCATTTCAAGGACATAATTGATTGGATAGAACAATAACAATGAGAGAAAATATTATGCGTTGTGTTGGATAGAAATTCAGGTAGATCAGTGATTCAAGCACGCTGTAAGTTATTTTATATTAAACTGATTTTGGAAACAAAGACTATTAGACGATTGATGGTGAGACTATTAGAGCTAGCCTACGTTGACGAATAATGGTGAAATGAAAATTCGATTCGCATCAAAGTTTCAACCAGGAGCCTAAAAATTAGCTTTGATTCAACACGCTCCACCAGATCATCAATACACCTGGCTGTCACGAGATACTTCGGTGTCCTTTCATCATCATCATCACTACACTGTTTGTAAAGTCAGAAAATTCTCAAAACACTCCATAAAAATTTTTTATTTTATCAAATGCTGCTAATAGTTGTAAAGGCCTATTGTTAGTTTTCTTAATAATTTAAACTTACTGAATAAAGTACTGTTTGAGAGGAACCAAGATCTACAAGCCTCTCTTTCATGTTACCTCCACTTGCATAAACCAGTTTACACATCACATGAATAGACAGAAAGATTTGTGGCCACATATCCAAGGATATTCCAAGAAAACTGCTTAGTACAGGTGCTGAAATCCTTATAAGTGCCAAACCTCGCCATCTTTTAGACAGAGAACATGAAACCGATCCACCGAAATCCCTTAAAATAATCAAAGTTGAAGACAGTTCCAAGTTGCCACATATCACTAAGGAGGTTGCTGTTGGACGATTTTAAACTGCATTTATGCATCTCAGAGGAAATCGTCTTTAATCTTACCTTACCATGGAGAACATACTTTACATGATATAAATTTCATTTTTTGTTGTTGGCTTTTTAACTGTATTTTGTTTGACCGGTGTAATTTCCAGCCCTTTATCTATATTCTTGACTGGACACATTTTTAGCCTCTGTTCAAACAAACTACATAGCTCTTATGTGTGTTGTTGATTTTACCTCTCTATTCAACTTAAAACATTCGTTTGCAATTATAGAATATTCCTAATTCATTTCTATACATATGCTAAAGAGCTTAACAACGACTTTTATTCCTTTTCATTATGCTATTTAACCACTTGATATTTAAATTATTCACCCCTAAGATAAGTAGCTAAAATATTTGAGAATTTATTATAATTATTGTTTCCTTTAGTTCCTAGAGGAACATAGGGCTTCAGCCGCACGTCTCCATTGCGTTCCTTTCTCCACCAACGTTTTCACCTAGCTCCACATATTCCCACATGCTTTCATCTCCTCTTCACATACTTTCCCCATGTCACCTTCCCACTCACGACAAACTCGCCGCTTCCCGTTCGGGTTCCACTAGAGCGATGGTCTGGCGTGTAATGTCATTTGATGGTTTGTTTTCTCAGAGTATGGCCAATCCGCCTCCATTTCTTTCTGCATATTTGCTGCACAATTCGTTACTGGTTGGTTTACTCCCAGAGATCGCTTTTGCTGATGGAGTTCTTTTCTGGACAGCCATCTGATCTTGAGTGGTATTGATCAAAGACAGCTGTTGATGAAGGTCTGTAGTTTGTTTGAAGTGCCCTTCGTGACGCGACGCCAAGTCTCTGATCCGTATAGTAGCACTGACTGACTTCACATTGGAGTTGAAAATCCGGATGTTATTTTTCATGCTGAGTGCTGTTGATCTCCACACAGACTTGATAGCAATGAAAGCTTGCCTTGTCTTCCCGATCATTGCTTTGATATCCTCATCAGTTCCATCGGCTTGTAGTTGAAACGATGCTTCCCAGGTAGGTGGTAAATGAGATTACTTCATTCGGATTTCTCCCATTTTTGCTGATTGCTGTCGGTTGTTGTTGTTCTTGTCCAGGAATCTTCATTACCTCTGTTTTCTCTATGTTCACCTGAATCCCTATCTTTGATGCTTCTTCTACCATTAATAATATAGTAATAATAATATTAAATTTATATATATATAAATTTATATAATATATTTTAATAATAATATTAAATTCTTCATGGGTGTACGCAGCTGAAAACAACCAACAAAGTGTATTTTCGCCATGTCTTTCTGATTCATGCGCTCTTTTTGCTTTGTACAAGTTGGTCAAGAGAAATATTTGTATGAAGAACTCAAATTCTTTCTTAGAGTAATTATACTGAAGCTTCGTTAACTTTGCTCTCATCTGTTTGCTTCACTCCTTTTATGAAAATACAACAGCAAAGATAACCTTCAGGTGATTTCATTCTCAAAAGCCGTACGATGGCATTTATATACATACGTTTATATAGATACAATTATTATTCAATTCCACATAGTAACGGAGATTAAAGGTCATAATAGTTTTCATCTTGACATGAAAGTTTGAAGATGCGAATATAGATTACAAGGAGCTTAGAGACAAGAGTACATAGGACTAGAAAATAGTGTTTTGACGACTAAAGGTGTGAATGGAATAGGCATAAGAACACGTTGAAAGAATAATATTTTAAAATACTGCTAATGAAAAAGAAGAGAAAAAGCAGAAAGGAAAATGAAGAGAATGAAAAAACGAGACCTAAGGAGAAAAACCGAACTAGATCCATGGTAAATGTGGAGCTTGAACCGATTTCTTTTGAACACACAGCTCCGGTTTTTCAATGCATATGGCAAGGGCTTCAAAAGAACAAAGAAGTCGGAAAAACACTGACTTTGGTAGATTTTTGCTTATTTTGTAAATAATTCTGAATGATGAGTCAGCTGAAAGGCTGTGACAGGTGTTGACGAGGTGTTCACTTATGGCGCTTCTAAGTGAACCAATGTCTCCTCTTTTCAGCCATGTTGGGTAATGTTCTCTGACATATTTTGATTGGACTTGCATAGAACAATAGCTTCTGCTACATTTTGAGAAAATTGTTACTCTCAAAAATGAAATAAAACGAAAACTGGAAAGTCAACGAAATAAAATATTCATAGATATCCCTAAGCTTCCTTAATCGTTTTGAAATACTGATCTATGAGTGTTATAGTTCATCCATTGAAGATTCGATTACAGTATAAGGGACACTATGAAAATGGTAAGTAAGAGATTCACGCCTTAATAGCTTCATTTTATATTGCTTATTACACACTGATTCAAATATTTGAGAGTTATTATTACTAATCAACAATCACACAGTTTAAAGAACAATCAGTCATAATTGTATAAAGGGGAAAATGACCCCCCTGCCACAGCTCTATCCTCGAACACCTAGTCGAATCTTAACACCAAACTAACGTACAAGCCAACTTTAAAGTCATCTACAGAATACGAGGGAATCTTGCTAAAAGGGTAGGAATAAAATTTCTTTAAGCAACAGAAGCAATGACAGTTCACATGGTAAATCTGCATAAAAAAAGAAGATTATTCAGTCACTAAACATACAATTGAACTGATCTGTCTTAACTCTGGATACGTGGTTTTTGTTTTTAGTTTCTAATCGCATTATTTGCTTCCCATATGGCCACTGTTGTTAATTAGAATCTCATTCAGTTTTAATTGTGTTTTTTGGCTTCCGAGTGGAACATGGGGCTTCAACAACACACCTCCACTTTGTTTTATTCTGTGCTTTCCCCTAACACTGGGTCTACGATTACCCATAATCTCTCATCTCCTTCATGTCACCCTTGCACTGGCGACCCACTCTTCGCTCCTCATTCGGATTCCACTCAAGCTGTCGCCTGTATTGCGCGTGATGTCATTCGACAGTCTCCCCAACGTATGTCCTATCTGTCTCCATTCTCTTCTACATATCTGTTAAGCGATCAGCTCTTGGTTACTATGTTGCCAGAGTTTCTTCTCACTAATTCTTTCTCCCTAATCATTTGATCTTCACTATGGAACCAGCAAAGTGGGCAGCTGTTGATAAAAGTCTGTAACTTGTTGGAAATCATTTTCGTGATGTACAATGTAATTTCCTAACACATGAAGAAGAACTGACTGACTTCACATTCTTATTAGAAATTCGAATCTTGTTGTTTATGCTGGTCGAGTGCAGAAGACTTCCAAACTAGTTTCAAGTTGATGAAGGCATATCTCGCATTTCCGATTCTGGCTGGCTTTGACATCTCTATCCGTTCCGACTGCCTGAGGTTGAAACAATGCTGGCTGCCTAGATAAGTGAAGGTAGCATCCTATATTAAACCTCTCCCGTTGATGGTGATTGGAGCTGGATGTTGTTGCTGCTGTTGGTTGGTTGGTTATCTTCATCACCTCCATCTTCTCTGCATTCACTTGGAGTCCTGTCTTCGCTGTCTGTCACTTCAGCCAGTTTGTTGGTTTTCGCCTGTAATTCTTCAAGTTTGTGTGACATTAGACATATATCATCTAGGAAATGCAGATCTTCTGGAGTCTCCTTACCGGTGGTCCAGCGTATTCCTGTCTTCTCAATCCCCACGCATAATCTGAAACACAATTGAATCCACCACAATTAAGAATATCATCGGTGATAGTAGACAGCCTTGTATTACTCCTGTATTCACTTCGAATGACTCGCTGAGTTTCTCGTTGTGGATCACCCGAAACGTGGCACTGTCATTTAGCCAGCTGCTGAATGAGGTTGATGAAGAATTGAAGCACGCCGTAGCGTTGAAGCAGTTTCTAAATTACTCAATCTTGTCAGTTATGCTACGTCACTCAACTTATATAATTTTACATGGTTTTCATCATGAGCTGATATTAGTTAGAGAACCATTGGAAAACCTGGGAGTACTGGACAGCTGTTTCGTACTAGTTTTGGACTCTTCAGCAGTACGCAGTATGCGTACTAACTAATGTCAGCTCATGATGAAAACCATGTAACCAATCAAATCCCTACAAACCAACACTTGAATTATATAATTTTATTTTTTATTAACGCTTTTTATACTACTTAATTTATTATTTAAAATTTAAAATTCTAATAACACATCTTTGAAAGTATTCCTTTAACTTGAACGTCCTCATAATTTGGTCAGAACAAAAACAGTAAGAGCGAACAGTTGTTTTCAATAAATTCTTTTTCAGACTCTGCAATTATAAATCCATTAATTGAAGCATACAATGACCAGTGAAGGCAAATCACAATTATGTCATATGTATTGTGGAACAAGTATAAGATGGGAGGGAACAATAATAAGTTTTAATTATCATTTAGGATGTGCACGGTCAATATGAACATGAGACGAAATCAGATGAAATATTCCTTTTATTGCTAAAGAAATTTTCTGTGTATATGGGATTACACAGTTTGAGAATAATATCGCTGAAAACAGTAACTCCTCTGTAAACATCTTTTCATTTATATAACTCAATGGAGATGTTTAAGTTGCTTAGTCATTTTATTTGTTTGAGATCAAAACTGAGCTGTAAATGCCTAATGAAGATTTTTCTTTAATGCTTGATTTCACCTTGCGTCTGTAGTCTATTCAAGCGAAGAAAGATAATTCGAGCGTTTTCAACGATATGGCTATGTGTAGCTGAGTTCTCCTGGAGACAACAATAATGCCTTAGGCTCTAAAAGCTCAGTGATTTGGTGTTTATATAATCTTGCACGGGATATTAATCATAACTTGTTGTTTTCGATGACTTACAATTACACAACGTTCAGCTTTTATCCTTCAGATATTGACTCAGCAGACTACAACGTCACTAGACAATTGTGATTAAATTTACCGTGAAACTGTGTACTTTTACTCAGACGACTTTGCCTCACTTTGACTTACCTTCAGATAAACGATCTCAGAAATTTCACTCTCTTTCCGAAGCTTCTATATAATTCCTCGCAGTGTTACACCGTCATATAAAAATTGATAAAACTGAGACTTCAGTCATCTTCGATAACAGTATTTTTCTTTTATTACAGAGTATAAGGTACTTAGACTTTAAAATAAAACGTTATTATCTCTTAGATAGTAAGCCTTTCTTTCACTGCTTACATTTACTTAAACCCAGAATATGTTGTTTTATGTTTCACCGTCAAAGTTGAAGAAGCATTTTAAAAATGTTTCTCACGATATGAGTTTAAACAAACAACAAATGTTAGTAAAGGAAATCTTAATTAATACATTGGATTTCACTTGGAGTCGTCAGCAGAATGGTCTGCATATCTTGTTATTCAATAATATTGAAAACTGTACAATGACTTGTGGCGATAATAAAAATAAGGATAGTGTTAACACCAATAATAAAATGTGTTGAAAGTGGACGTATGATTGAAATAGGATTAAGATGACTTACACTAAGGACAATAAAGATGCCAAGGCATAATTATAGCTAAAATCGTAGTAATGATAGTTAATTGGTCGGGCTATACGTCCATGGTACATTTCAAACATGCACCATTTTCTTTTCCTTCATGGAGGGTACAAATTTACGCACTGTAATTGTGAGAGTTTTTGCCAATGCAAATATCATCTTACACGGTTTTCTATTGATAATGATGATGAATGGTATGAAAACTTCCGTATCATGAGCGGATTTTCCTTGACCTCTTGGAGTGTTCCATTCTTTTAGGTAGGTGATCAAACATGCGATTAGGCAGCCAACCTTCTTTATCACCTATGCACTTCCTGCCACAAATACAGTTCTGATGACATATTATATGTAGTTAAAAATGCCTAAAATGAATCTATAGCTTTCGCCTGATTATTAACTCATCAGCATGGTGGAGTGAAGCAGCACGAGTCTGACATATGCAGGTTTTTTGAATATGTGGAAACAGTCCTTTTGACTTCCACACTCTTGAGGTGTCTTCTATGGATAGACGTTTCTGTAGAACTTATAATGTATTAATGTAACTACAGAAGACAAGGGCCAGGTAACAGATCCTTTATTGAGAAAATCAAGGGGTATTTATAGACTTTTATGTGCATTATTATTAGCATTACTGTTAGCGGAGAAGTTGCTTCTCCGCTGATTGGTTGTTTTCTTGCTGAAGGTTACTCTGTTATGTCTTTCTGGCCGTTTTCAAAAAATCAAGCCATATATCTGTGAATCATATTTCCACACTTTAACTCCTCTGTGATTGGCTGGTGATTTTCTCAAGGTTAAACTTTGTTACTGTTTTTCTCATGACTCTGATTTGGGACGTGAACATTGACGTAAATTATTGTCTACAATTTTTGTTTTGCAGCCCGCTCTCACCACATTAAGAAGAAGTTGTCTTTACTATTTTCTTCATATCCTATTAAGAGTTGAATACAGCGATAGCATGAGGTTAGCTTATACAACATATAGTGTATGCAATAAGACTTATAGATTGTTCAATTGTTGAGATCTGAAATCAGATAGAACTAAAGAATTCACTAGATCATCTTTTTGAAGTAGTTTTTGTCTCTGCATCATGGTATACTTAACAAATACGTTGCTGAGTGCTTTCTATTCGCTTCGAAAATGCCACTATAAATCAATTACAGAATTTAGTTTGCTATAGATATCTGCGCTTTAGACTGCATTTAAAACCATTATCTTGTTAAGCATGAGTAGTCTCCGACTTCAATCAAACACACGTTGGCTGCTTATCTCATACCGTGATCTTGAAAGAAATTAACCCAGACGGAATCGTAAACGCGGAAATACAACATTTATTTGGCTTACATCATTCCCCATGTCATCTATAGATTATATTATACAATATGGCAGTAAAATCTAAAATACAAACAGACCAGATTTACTACTATAGTCCATAGATTATACGATAAAACTATAAAGCGGTGCTATTAAAATTTTATCAGTTGAATTTCTTTGATGTGTCGGAAGGTATTTGTATAACACAGGAAATAAGCGGAAGGCAGTTGAAAAAGTAGGATACACTAAGTAACAATACAGAGTTTTATCTACAAAGTGTTGAATAACAGTGACAGTTATGAAATCTTTGAATTATCCTTGTGTCATTAATACTTTCAGAAGTAGATATTAGGCTGTTGCATACAAGTAAAAAAAAGGGTTTTATATGAGTAATAAGTATATATTGCCGGTTATTAAATATACTGCGTCTGTACACTTTTTCGATAAGTGGAAAAGTCATCCTAATGAAACCGATATTGAAAGCAACAGCCAAAATGTTAGCCTTATGTGTCAATACTCTTCTCATTTCTGGATTGGAAAATATTTAAACCAAACTGCAAGCAGGCTTCATGGATAAGCAGTTTTTAAACAGAAAAATAAACGCTTTCGATGTTGAGTCAAGTTTATGCATCGTACATGTTGAAGTTAATATCATATAACTCTCATTGTTTTGTGCAAGCTGGAAAACTCTAAACGTTTAACATCTGTTTACCTCGACATCTATTCATTGATCTCTAGAAGCTTCGTCCTACAAATTTGTACTTTGTTACTTCAGATGAAGCCATAGAAAAGCAGCTTACATCTGAAGTAAGTGCCACATCATAGTTGCTCTTGTTTCCCAACACTAGTGACAACTTCAGAACTAGTTTTCAACTTCTCTACAGAGTTCAGCCTTATTTAACACGTCTCACTTCACACAAAACTACGAAGGATAACTGAGGTCACTGATTTATTCGTATGAAATTATACATTTGATTGAGTCTCTCTTTCTCTCTCTCTACCTATATTAAAGCCATTCTTTGTTTTATGATATGAGACTAATTCATACAATTGTTAGCTTCGAAAAAAACGCCATCAAATAATTACAAACCCGTAAAGTGAACTGAATAATTTCACTGATCCAGCTAAGTGATGTCAAGTGAAGCCTAAACTTCTAGAGGCTTAAATCATGCAACTTTTTGACTAGTAATTCACTGTGTGGATTAAATTTATGAAAAACGGTCAAAGAGTTAAAAAAAGTCTGAATTAGACTAGATAAGAATTACATTAAGTTAACCGTATTAATACACAATCATGTTACTTAAAATAGATGTTCAGTAATATATCTTTAGTAAGCACTATAGGTGATATTATCAAAACTGTGCGTCAATGTTCTAAAAGGCAATGATTTA
Source organism: Trichobilharzia szidati (assembly GCA_944472155.2). Lineage (NCBI taxonomy): Eukaryota > Metazoa > Platyhelminthes > Trematoda > Strigeidida > Schistosomatidae > Trichobilharzia > Trichobilharzia szidati. The sequence goes on along the minus strand of OX235274.1, from coordinate 60,386,751 downwards.
CACTGATTTATACATATATGTTTTCACTTAATATGAAACATTTCTCATGCACAAATAAACCTGTCGAACAGGAGAACCAACACCCATAAACACACACGAAAGAAGTGAACATTGGAATTATTATCAATAATTATTGGGTAATAACATAAACTACCTGTCTAGTTTCTATTACTTAAAGAAACTATACTGCTTTCGCTTACTTTCTACGCATCTTCAGTAATACAGCTGTTCATTTTCAAAGTTACCAATTATTAAAACAACTAGTTCCTTTGATAAATTTGAATAAGGTATTGAGAAGTCAAATTTCGTGAGATGATATCATTTTGTAGTTTTTTCTACTATCGCTTTACAACTAGCATGGTTCCATTTTTCTTAACAATCAAGAATTAACCAACTTAATTCGCTTTTGATGAGGATATAAGGCTGTTATTTTTTCATAAACTTTTGGCGTCAATGAAGATACAATTTTTGAAACAGTATCTATTAATCTTGGATCATAGGAGTCATTGAAAATGTTTATTGTTGTCGTGCTTTTTTAAAAGTGATTTCCATCTATCTTAAGCCAGTGTTTAGACCAGAAGATTAATAATAACATATAGTGTACTTATTACAGTGTTCATTGCGATATTATCATTTCTGAGCATTTTATTTCACAATTTTGAATGATTAGAAAGCTTAATTGAACTGTCCTTTGAATAAATCTCATGTTAAATGAAGAATTTGACAAATATTTAAATTCTGAAAATAAGCTATTCTTTTTTAAACATTGGATTTTGTAAGAATTTAGTTTGATTGGCTGAAGGATTTCATCATGAGTTGATCTCAGTTAGAGAACTATTGGAAAACCTGCAGGGAGTACTGGACATCTGTTTCGTTCTAGTTTGGAACTCTTCATCAGTAAGCACCCACAACAAGAGGTTCAAACCCAGGACCTTCTAGTTACAAGGCAACCTCGCAGGTTATTAAGCCACTAGGACTCGATTCAATGACCAGCCCATAAATCCTAACTTCTTAGAATTCATGGCATAGTGCAACCACTTCGCAATGTATTCTTCAATGAGTTACTGCCACACCTTCAACCTGCCGCATCCTACTGGTCACAGCTTCCCACTCCTTATTTTGGTGCGAAATGGTATAACACAACGATTGGAGAGCCTTTCAAAATGGATCAAACAACAAACATTTTTTGTTGAACCACTCATTTTCTTTGTAGTGTCCTGATAGCATTCAGTTAAGTAATTTTATTATTGGATTAAGGGTTTTTGTAGGGATCTGGATTAAATGAAATTCAGATTTCGTCAAGAATCAACATCAGGTCGGGAGATACACCAGAAACCAGAAAGTACTGGACTTCCGTTTTGTATTGGAACTGTTGAATAGTGTGCTGCCATGACTCCACCAGGAACTGAACCCGAGATATTCAGGTTACGATGCCAGCTTGGTGATTATTCAGCTGATTGGGTGGTGATTCAATGACCCGTGAATTCTAACTTTGTCAGTTCATGATATATACCCAACGACAAAGTTAGAAATCATGGATCATGAAAAAATGCTGCTCAAATGGCTGAAAACTCAACAACCTGGCCTCGTAACCTGAAGCTCTTGGGTTTGGTGCGTCGTGGGTACACACTACCGAAGAGTCCAAAATTAGGACGGAGAAACTGTCAGTGATTCTCTAACTAATGTTGTTTTATTTCGAAATATTCACTTAAATTAATCTCAGTGGCTGAGTTCTGATGTTTCCTCTCTCGAAAAGAAAGAAAAGAAAAGCGTTATTTATGCATCTGTCCTTTATTTTCAATTTTTTTCAATTTTGTTGAGTGTCTTTATTAAATGTCACGAAACTGAGAAATTCAATACTACCTTCAAACTAAACGTCGTACCGTGAGAAATGTATCTCGAATTACTTGCTTTTATGGGATTTTTTTAAATTGATGTAACGGTAATGCGATTCAGTGTCTAACACTGCAAACATTGTATTATAGTGTCTTTTTCCCACGTACGAAAGAAAATTTTATTAATAAAATGTATGATAGTAATGGATTTGAGTGATGCCAATTTTTCTCACGTTGATCACGAACTGACTTCATTTAGAGAATCACTGAGAACTAGAGGGTGCTGGATAGCTGTTTCTTCCGAGTTTGGGTCTCGTTTAATAGTACGCACCCATGACTTGACTGGATATTGAACCCAGAACCCCTGAACTCACTACTGCTTTACTACACGATGCAGCTACCTGAAGTTCTAGTGAAAAGTCTTGAAGTTTGAATTTATGGACCATTGGATTCCATCCTAGTGGGTGAATAGTCAGTGTACTCGTCTTATTAACCGAAGGTCCTGGGTTCGGTCCTCTTGAAGTCATCGATGCACATTTCTAATAGAGTCCCACACTCGGACGAAACTGCCACCCAATTCTGTTTGATTCTCAGTGGTTCTGTAACTGAAGTCAGTTCATGATCAAACTTAGAATCGATCAAATCCCTGCAAACACTTGAAAGCCATTTTGTAATGAAAATATCAATAAACTTGCGGTCTGAATTTTAGCCTACCTTGAAACTTATGTCAGCTATTTAATGTCTGAAGAAAAGGTAGTGGGCACTGAATTAGAGGATACTTACGTATTTTCACACAGCACACACTAGTGCTCATGAAGCCTTTTGGTGAACCCATATTATATATTCTAAATATCTACTTGTTTAGAAGGAAAAATTAATGCAATGCATTAATGTCTGAACGTATTCTAGTCATATGAAGTATATTTACCAATCTGAGTCAGCTAAATTGAAAATTATGACTGATTCTAACTGTTTTCTGTCAACCTGCTTAAATCATTAGTCTAACTAACTTCCTGTAAATTATAATGTGTCAGTCCTACTCAATTGCAATTTGTCTTAACCAGCTTATTAGGTTCTCGAAAAGCCATCTTTACTCACGTACACTTTTAAGTGCTCTTCAGAATGTCACTATTTGTATTTTGAAGGGATGGAAGTGTCAGGGGTTTGACCATGTTTCAGATCGAACAATAGTCCGTCCAATAATATGCTCTAGATTACTACTTTACTTGGAGATTCTCTATCAGGAGTAGACAAAAGCAGATGTGAGTTGAATGAAGATAGGCCTTTTTTCCACTGTGATTTTTTCGGCATTTGGACCTTTGTATCTCTCGTACTTGTGAATGCAATTCCAAAGGCAACCGTTGTTTTTCAGCATCTTTTTTCTCCCTCAGCAATGTTGCTATCCGCTTTAATTGGCACAGTGGTTAGGACTCTCGCCGACCATGCACATGGTCCGGGGTTCGATCCCCTGCCGGCGCACACCCGATATCTATGGTCGGCCTGCAAAATTGGGCTACCGATATCACATGCTGAAAATTCCATACTTGTACCAAAAATACGGTGTGGAATCAAGCTATAATAAATAAAATAAAATAAAATTTAACCTCTTCCTCTTCGCCATAATCTAATTCTTCTTATCTCTATTTTCTATGTTTTGAGTTGAAATCACCATATTGTTATTCAGCTAGTTAGCTACTCACCATCCTGTCTACCTGTTATCTATTTTGTGCGACAACTTCGTCATTGTATTCATGCATTTATTTTCGCTAAAACTTCAACCTTCTGTGTATAGGCTATATAATTGTTACTTCAGAACACCTTTGGTTAAGTTTTGAGTCTCTTATCAACTGACATGATGTAGCATTTGCAAGTATGTTAAAACTGTTTCGTACGTAAATTTAATAGTTTCTCTAGGCTGTATGCTGCTGATGAGAAACCGACGAAACAAACCATGTTACCATTTTATTCTTTACTAACCCTAGTATGATGTTCTTTAAGCTGTGATATTTGACCGGTGACGTTTCCTTGTTAGATACTGTAGCAGCTTGAGCACTTCTAAGTGAAATTAGTTATGAATGTATTATTTAATCCCGTGATGAAACCTCAGTATACAAATAGTAAAGCTGAGAGTACATTTAACACTTGCATCTTCATTCAGAGCTTCAAATTTCCATCATTCAATATATTGATTTTATTCTTCTATGGAATACCGAGTGAAACATAGGGCTTCAGTAGTACATTCCCATTTCGCTTTGTACTTTATAGCTGGCTTCAAGATTAGTGATAGACTTCCGTTTCCCCTTGTAACCATAACATCCATGAAACTTTCTGACACCCGACTCGTTGTCTTCTGATCATGTTCCACCCAACTGTCTGACTCATGATTTCTCTCAGTGGTCTTCTCAGAGAATGTCTGATCCGCCTGCTTGCCTTCTGAATATTTGTTTCACATATATTTATATAATAAATTTTGCTTTATTTCGAAAACAGTACTAATGATACAGCAAGGAATTATCAGCATTCAGTACAATATTGCATCTAATTTACTCAAAAACGACAAAAAAATAAAAAATAAACATTACATAATAATATTAACAAAACGTTGTTATAGCAGCTATGTAGCAAATTACTGTATGCAGTACGGTGAAAAATATGCATAAAGTATAAAATTATAGTAATAATAGTGATAACAAGTAAAATAAAAATAGCAAAGTTATAATTAAACGATAGAAAGGGTTACACCATAAAATTACAGAAAGATGAACAATGAAAGGGTCTATTCACTTTGCTAATTACATAGTAACTTAAATGTTTCACGTCTAACAGAGTCTTCACCACATAAAATACGGGCTAAATACTGTATTGTAGAATTTTTGCACTTAGTGGTTCGAGTATATAACTTTTTATATTGACTTCTCGTCCTACCTGATGAGATGCAAGGGGATAGTTGTGAATAAAGGGGGTGCAGAGGGTCTGACAGTACGTCCTATAGTATTGGCGAGCTCACGCAGTGGCAAACCACAAGCCCTACTCACAGCATTAAATACCCTTCGTAATATGATATAGTCCTTTTTGAGAAGCCCAGGAAAGATTAATGGAGAGCAATAGAGTACAATAGGTAAAATACAGGAGTTTATATATATGTATATATGACTATATGATAGAATTGATTGCTTTGTATGTTTATATGCATTTCTTATTGGTACACTAGTTGACCTCATATTTCTACCTCTCGTTGAGTAGCTCAGCTATTAGGGTACAAGAAGAGTTATTCAGAGGACACTGGCTTGAATCCTTCTGCAATCCAGATTTACATTTCAACTTTTGAATTTTTTCATTATTCATTGTTCACAAAATGAAATTCATCGGTGAAATGTTTGACAACATGAGTTTGACAAAGTTAATTAAGCATAACTTATTCATCTTATTTTCTGTTTATCTCTAAACACTTGAATATGAACCGTAAGAAACAAAATTTAGAATAAATAACGTGGATTCATAGATGCAGAGAAAGAAGATTATTCACATTTCAGGATTTCAATAGATAAAAACAATAACATATTTTAGAATAATGTGGAGCGTCACTTATTCAACAACTTATTCACAGTAATATTTATTCGAATTTCTGAATAAATCGTATAGAGTGAAAGTAACGTTCATAAAGATATGCAGCAGGCTGTTAGAAACGCCTTTCATGACCAGCCTTGTCGGTGGCACAGAGGTTATGACTCGCCGATCATGCACATAGTCTAGGGTTCGGTCCCCTGCCGACGCACACCTGATATCTATGGTCGGCCTGCAAAATTTGGGCTACCAATATTACATGCTGAAAATTCCATACCTGTACCAAAAAATACAGTGTGGAATCAAGCTGTAATCAAAAATAAAAAATATATAGAAGAAGTGACTTGACATTAGTGTTGAAAATCCCAATGATGTTCCTAATACTAGGTGTAGAAAATTTCCGCACTGACTTCAGACTACTGGGAAATATACCACGTTAAAATCACAGCAAAGAGATGCATGCACCAGTTAAGTTTATTTAAGAAATTTTGTGATTCATATATTCGAAACCATGACTGTCTTCAAAGGTGATCGATAAATCATATGCTTTCTTAATAGTAACACTATTTACCATACAAATATAAATTTTTAGATGAATATTTTCAGTTTGTATAAAACTCAGCAGAACTGAAATGAATAATCCCAACATTTTGGATGACAACAAAAGCAGTCGCGAGGTTCTTTCGAGCATAATATAACAAATTTCACAATAGATACTTCAGCTGTGTAAAAAAGTTGATAAAACACTTTTAAAACAGTTAAATGTAATGTCTACTACGATTACAGCATTCCTCTAGGCAAGGAATACAAAATCACATAAAACCAATTACCCAAAGAAGTTCAAATCGCAATTGACCGCTTCCCTTCGACCTGTTTAAGTAGGCTGAAATGAAAGCGCGGCAATTTTGATTTGTTTTATATTATATATGACCTATATATTGACTAAAAACAGTGGAAATAATTACTTTACTTTCGCCGAGATATATACAATTATAATTTTTACATATGTCTGCTTTTCACTCTGTAGCAAGAGTTGGCAAAATTTTCGATCAAATCTTTATCAAAGTTTGTAAAAAAAGTCATTTTGTTTATTCACATAAGAAAAGAAAAAGTGCTTAAGTTAATTTATTGTCCTTTTAAAAATTGGTTTCTAAAATTCTCCTCTTTTATTAATTCTTTAGTTATGTACTGCATGCTTCCTCTGTTGATAACCTGCAGTTATATATTTCTTCCTTTGACACTCTCATTTAATTGGACAATTCGAAATTTCGTCTTACTTAAAATCCTTACTGCATTGATGCATAAAGTTCAATTCACAACATATTGTACTCACTTTAGAATTAGTACAAGCTTATAAAACTGACGGTGGCTTGCTAATTCCATTGAGCTACCTAATTTTCTGCAAGCAACAATGAGTCAAATTTACAAAGCTATGTTTTGTTTCAGCCTCCTATACGCGTCCTAGAAGACGAACAATCTGTATTCATGTGTATTTTTGCGTAGCTTTCAACATACCGCTTGTTATGTTTTAAAGAGTTAAATACGTTGTGGGGTCGAAGCACATTCCAGAGAGAAAAAACTCTATCTAGCGATAAATTTAAGAATACTGTTCTACTTGAAAATTCACTATAAGGAGTGGATAAAGCCAAGCTGAAAATTTTGTACTATATATAGACATGCTGTTCAGAATAGAGCTATTATTATTATATCATATTAAAGTCTTGTGTGAAATTTAGTTGGTAATTTTACTGGAGTATATAACTTTACAAGTTTTTGAAACTTTTCAGAGGTGTTCCTCACGGCTGTTTCAAATTTCTATAAAGATTCACACTTAAATTCTAAATTTAATTCAAAGAAAATTTGAAAGATTACCTGACATGATGTGCACTATGTTTTCTCTATTGAGTAAACCTTCATCTGACTGTTAAGTAAATGAGGAAATGAAACATTTAAAGCAGCCATCCAGCTACTGTTCATCTATAGTTGTATTTCCCTATTGATATTTCTGGTCAGTCTGATTTATGTATATAAGTCCCTTAAAAACTAGCCCCTTGATATTGTATTAACTGTTTACGTGAATCTGTTTGCTAAGTGAGAATGGTTATCCTGAAAAGTTTATTGATAAGAATATGAATCTGAAACCAAAGCAGCCCAAGTTACCAGCAGTTCTAAAAAAAGGCTTTATTCTTACAGATGCAGTTCCTAGGAGACAACACCAGTGAGATACTAACACAGCGACTTAGAAATGCGGTAAAAAGAGAATTCCCTGCTGCTCAATTACGCTGCATCTTTAAAACCACTCCTCTTCTGCATTCGGGAATAAAAGACAAACTGCCTAATTTCGCCTCTTCCAGGTGTATATACCAGCTTAACTGCTCCTGTGGAGCCAGTTACATAGGCCGTACAATTAGGCGTGTTTCTCGTCGAATTTCCGAACACCAACCTGCCTGCTTAAGCAAAGGACAAACAAAATCTATTCGCAGCGCTATTCTGTCTCATCTTGTGGATACAGAACACAAGATTGACGTTAACCATGCTTTCAGGGTCATTTACCGCATAACCACGAATCTCAGTTTTGTCTTAAAAGTTCGACTACTAAATATTGCTGAGGCCTTTGGCATCCATATTAACAAGCTTAATTTATGCATCCAAAAGAAGTTAGTTCAGACATTATCCTTGATTTGGCTATCTAGGTTTGAACGATCCTGGATTTTTGTGGAATTTCCCTAATTTTAGTTGATATTCTATTCTCTGGTATATCTTTATTATTATTACAATTTAAACATCTTTAATGAACTGTAATTCCATTGATCAAACTTTACAAATCGATATTATTTAAAAAAACTAATATTGTTATTAACTACTAATCTAGAATATTATATATATATATAAACATATATATAATTGTAGAGCCGGAAGAGGAATTTATCGAAAAGAATATTCTTTGCTCGATTATTTTGTGTTTTATAGATGCCTGAATTTGTTTGGTTATAAAGTCCAAGATCCGCATTTCACGTCATCACTCGCTACGTTACAGTCACATTCATTTTAAAACTTTCAAATAGAACGAGAAATATACCATCTTCCAATAATGGCCACGGCTACACATGTAGCCATCTAACCAAACTATGACTTCAATCACTTCTCTAGTTAATCATCGAATTTCACAGTTGAAATCTGATACTGATTACAATCTCTTCCAGGTAAAATGAAATAAGTTTACCTAATGTCAATCCCTGTGTTTATATTCGCCATAAATGAAATCAATATCTGGCTAAAATAACACTCAGATAACCTGACTTATCTCTGTTTATACAACACATATGTAGGCATTTATTTTTAATGTAGTGTAATGTACTTAAAAATGCAAAATATTTCAGTGCATTTTCCACAGAGAGGAATTAGTCTTCAAATTTCTCATTTATTTCCCTAACATTAGTTTTTTTTTCCAATGTTTTACTCTGTTAACAATCAGCCAGACATATTTTATCCCGTTTTTTTGCAAAGTGAAATAGGCAGATACGATTTTATATATAAATATATATATATATATATATTCCTATATGTATATATACATAGCTGTATATGTAAGCCAAAAAAAGAGTATGTACATATTTATTTAGCTTATTTTCAGTGAGTACTATAAGTTAACTGATTTCAGAGATAACGTTGTGTTTGGAGCTGGCTGTAACCAAATGGGCAACAGAAAATAGAGGAGAAAAAAAAAGGAGAAAAGAGGAATATAAACGATGGTGGAATTACTCTCTGATAGAACTATGCTTAGCAAAGATAACGTTACTATCTACAGAAATTATCGAACATATTATTAGGTGTACTGTATGCATTAATAGGACTGACTAATGATGATAAAATTGTTTTATTCCCCTTAGTCGCCTGTATTTAGCGCAAAATTACACTTTTCATTATATAGGGATAAATTATCCTTGACATTTCGGCTATTTCTCTCATGATTGTGTGTAAATCTTTACTATTCATGTGTAGCCTTAAGCTTAATTTAAAAGAAACACTCTGATTAGTTTCCAACTGAAAAACAGGAGGTTTCTTGATTGCATATTAATAATGATAGAGCTTTGGTTGGACACTAGTAACTAGTGTGATGTGTCTCGTCCTTTCTTTGGTGCAGACTGAACTAATGTGGCCACTATTCTAGGTAGCTCGTCATCACGGTGCACATTGATTGATGATATTAGATGGTTGGAGGCAATCGGCAGGAGGCCTTGCTTGACCTAGGTTTCGTGCTAGTCGGCACTCACCAGTCAGCAGGGTGTATCTGCAACCTTGAAGGGACTCATGTCCACGACCACATTAGAAACCTCACTGATAGAGTTCAGTCTGCACCAAGCAAAGGACTAGGCACATCACACTAGTTACTAGTGTCCAATCAAAATATCTACTGCAGTCCTACTGTAGGTCAATCACGAGCCTTAATAGCTAAGTGGTAACGTCTCTGACTGCAGCACTGAGTGACGTCGGTTCGAATCTCAGAAGAGACATGAGTTCCTTCAAGGTTGCAGATACGCCTTGCTGACTGGTGAGTGGCGACTAGCACGCAACCTAGGTCCAAGGCTTCCTGCCGATTGCCTCCAACCATCCAATATCATCAAGGGTGCTTATTATCACCAATGATATTCCTAATTGTGGTAGACTGGATTATGTGTCAGACAGTGGGAAATGAGAGGACAGGGATATCCTGGATCGACGTGAAGAACCTAGAAGACCTCGATTTCACGGATGATTTATGTTTGATGTCACACAAAATGGAAGACTTACAAGCGAGAAGCAGCAAAGACAGGACTGCAGGTGAACATAGACAAGACGGAGGTTATGAAAATAACCAACCAACAACAACAACAGCAGCAACATCCAGTGCCAATCACCATCAACGGGAGGGATTTGAAAGAGGTCACTTCATTCACTTATCTAGGGAACATTGTCTCAACTACAGGAGGAACGGACGAGGATGTCAAATCGAGAATCGGAAAGGCGAGAAACACATTCGTCAACCTGAAACCAATCTGGAAATCTTCGTCACTCAGCATCAATAGCGAAATTCGGATTTTCAATACAAACGTCAAGTCAGTCAGTTCTTCTATACGGATCAGAAACTTGGCGGGTCACAAAGAATATTTCCAACAGCCTTTTGCAGACCTTTATCAACAGCTGTCTTCGCTCTATACTGAAGATCAGATGGCCGGAAAGAATCACCAACAAGAAACTATGAGAACAAACAAAACAAGAACCAATCGCCCAACAAATATGCAGGAGAAAGTGGAGATGGATTGGACACTCGCTGAGGAGGCCGTTGGGTGACATCGCGCGTCAGGCCAGTGCTCGAGTGGAACCCGAAAGTGAAGCGGCGAGTGGGACGTCCAAGGGTGACATGGAGGAGATCGTGTGAAGAAGAGTTGAAACAGTATGGACTAACATGGATGCAGGTGAAAAGTACAGCAGAAGACAGAAGCAAGTGGAGACGTGCAGTTGAAGCCCTATGTTCCACTAGGAACCCAAGGGAACAATAATAAATAATAATAATCTAATATCATCAAAGGATAGAGCTTTTTGAAAAATGCTCTCACATATATTGCTTGCTTTTTGTTGCAGAGCATTTACTTCTTGTGTAGAATCTTCAAGCAAATTAATAATCAGTTATATATCGTTAGCAGTAGTATTATTCTGTTCACAGCAAGCTCTTATAACCTGCTATGCTTTCCACATTTACTTTGAAAAATCCGTATCAGTAGGTTGAAACTGATTTGAATATTATGGTGAGTACAAAATGAGACTCAAAGAGGTAATCGGATGATTAAAATAAAAAGAAATAAAGTAAATAAGGTTATTTTGATGGATGGTGATTTTGGAAGGCCAGTAGCTTAAGCAGAACGTTCTTATGACATTAAACGAGTTTTTACAGCATTAAAGCACACAAAACCTAGGGAGCTTTGACTTATTCTCAGCTGTCAGTCTGCCACACCGTTCTGATAGTTCCCATTAGGCGTTTTACCAATGATAATATCAGAAAAATATGATTTCCATTCGAGGACACCTGAAAGTATTTGTAACTGAAAACACGGATTTCTTTCATTTTGTAACACTTATCAATACATAAAACCTTTCCCTACGATAGAGAACTAAATTACCATTTTTAGTTAACCTTATCAAGGTATTTGTGCGTCGGTGGTTCAACGGAAGAACGCTGTCCAACTACGGGCTTGGTCTACAGTTCGATTATTGAATGGCGCACTTCTAAACTTCGTTAAGCCGATAAACAGGGAAGGTTGGGTGTGAGGTTAACAACCTCACTAAAGACGTAAAGAAATAAAATCAAATTTGGAAGAAATGTCAAGGTTTCTATTGTAAATTCATTAGATTATGGAAAATGCATACCTTTTAGGTGATTCGTATAAATTATTAGAAAATTATAGTTTTCAACTTATCATATCTAGTCTTCATAATACTATCGCGCTAAACGATTTATTTTATGGAATTCCATTTTAATTCTAGTAATAAGTGTGATTACTCACCCTGTAGCAATCAGATTATCTAGGAAATATAGGGCAAAAGAGATACAAAAATGAAGAAGCGAACTCACCCTCACAAGCAGACTCAAAATAATAAAAGGTATTTTACAAGACTTATGGAATAAATTAGAATTATCCAAAATCACATCATCAAAATAATGAAAATAAAATAAAATGTTGAACTATATAGGGTGTTTTTGAGCTAATGGGTGATTACATCATATGAGCTGTAGGCTAAGAACATTCAATATTAATTAATCACCTGTGAATACAGTTCTCCATTCTTTCTTGAATTTTTTCTTATCGTCAAGCAAACATCTTCGAAAAACATTGAATTAATAAGCAAGAAGGGATGGGAAACACCTGCAAACTAGACCATAGGACAACAACCTACTTTCCCTTGAAAGTCTAGTTGGTAATGCGGCCCGAAACGACTCATGTGATGCTTAATAGTTAATGTTTTAAGACATTCAATTAACCATTTCAAAACTAATCACCTCCGGTGCATTAAAAGTCCTGTGTGTGGCTGTCCACTTTACTATCATTACATGACAACTGTTGTTTTACATATCAACTGAACCTCTTTATTATTTTCATTTATATTTAAGTCTTTATTGTTAACATGATTAGCCGTAGTTTGTCCATTGGAATGTTAACCTGTCTACAGTACTTTGAAACTTCTTTTATTATGTTTATATACTTTCTTTCTACCTACATCTTTTGTTTAGCATACTATATTTAGAAGCCTCCCTTTGATTAGACTGATAAGATTCCGCTTTACGTCTTTAGAAATACCACTTGTGTTTGACATACTCACAATGTAGTCCATAATAAAACGCCATAAAAATCTCTTCGTTGGTTCCAGATTGTATTGTATTTTTGTGTAGTCGTAGCATAAGTGTGGAAAGGTAAGCAGCAAATTTTATTTAAGTATCTTCCTTCCAACTATAACCAGATGCTTCTTTACAAAATCGATATACTGATATAATACTTTACAATAACATAAGACTGATGAAGGTAATCGTCAAGACTCACTGTTAAGACACAACCTGCAACTTTGGAGGAATTATTGTCTCCTGAGAGATTCAAATGCACATCACCCAATGGAAGATGTCGCTACTGAGCTGTTTGACCTTATGACTGATTCCCTGTAGAATATGATGATTGGTCACCAGAAAGTGACCATTGAAGTGTATCGTGTCCATCTTGTTGCTAGTGACTGAATTCTATCTGTCAAGTTTACAATGTGGTCATCAAACTAAGTGACTTGTCTTCGCGATGGTTGGAGGCAGTCAGCCGAAAATACAGTATGCCTCCACAAACGTAATTTTGCCTGAAATGATATCCACTAATTTTTTTCTCATGTTTCATTTTACTGTAAGCAACTCATTGGAAATGTAGACGTTTTAACCCAGAACAACTCAATACTCCATGTTATGTGCCATAACATTCATTAACTCTTTGCTACTGAATCTAAAAGAATTCCATAAAATAGCCAAACAGTAGATTATTTAATTGAATTTTAGATTTTCCCATCGATTGATTGGACCGAAGTGCTCGATCTCAGGTTGATATTTCGGCTTATTGTGCAGATACTTCGACGATTTCTGGGCATGTAATTAGAATTTAATTGGTGGATAGTGACTAGCAGTGGAATCCGGGATGCGCATTCCGTCCAGTTTTGGGACTCGTCATCGGGAAGTACCTGAATTCCCCAGTGAGTGATGATGCTCCCACCGAGGCTCGAACCCAGTGCCCTTGTGGGGAATGCTGGTACATCCTGATGACCAGTCCCATACTGGACGAAATACGCATCCTGGATTCCACTACTAGTCGCCATCCACCTATTAAAATGTAGATTATTTTGATGTAAACGACGCAGCCTGACTTGTCTATTTCTATCTGCCGAGTAGTCACTGTTAGAATAACTAGTGTAATGGGTTACATAAAACTACCCAAATCAGCAGAAGTAGAAAAGATCTGGAAATAGTGAAATACGTGGAGTTCGAACGAAATACTCAATTATCTGAATCCTTAAAGTCAAATTTGCTAATTTATAAACGCCTCCTTCATCCAGATGTGTAACGTTTATTATTAGTTAACTTACAGTGTTATGACTCTGCATCGGTGCTGCTTCGAAATTTCAAAAGTTAAACGGAAAATAACTTCATCGGCAAGAGATGAAAGAAAAATGAAGCCTACAGAGTAAAAGGAAAATCATACCACTGAAATTACTGATTAACAAACCTGATCTATTGATTAATGTCCGGTGATTTCTACTATAACAACTATAATAGCTTTATTCTGAGAAATGCATTTGGACACTATGCAGAATTCTCAGAGGGCTTCATTGCAAAGTATTTACCTCCTTTTCAAAAACTTAAAGTAATATAATGATCGATAATATTTCATCTGAAGCAATATTGTTCCATCCAAGGCATGCTCTGATACTCTGCAATGTTCTTCCTCCATTATCTTCAAAACACTCGTAGCAGTGGATGGAAATCCATTGGAAGGTTTGAATGCTTATAGACTGCGGTTCATAGACGAAATTAGATGGTTGGTTACAACAATATACATTTTTACCGTTGTAGATATGATGCATTTTGATGGATGAAAGCCTTAGGTAGCCGCAGAGAGTCAACCTGGCCCACAAAATTTCATCAAAAAAGTGTTTAAAGTCGAATCAAAACACCAACAAGAAACCATCATCAAAGACCACAACAAAATTCATTCTACCATACATGAGAAATATCTCTGAAATAACAGCTAGAATACTGAAACCGTTTGATATAGATATAGCACACAAGACAGTAAAATCGCTTAATTCGATATTATGCAAACCAAAAGATCCAACAGAAAATGGGGATACAATTAATACCATTTACAAAATAAATTGTATGAACTGCAACAAGCATTACATCGGCCAAACTGGGCGTCCCCTTTGAATCAGAATCCAAGAACACAAATCAGCCGTGAAAAAACACGAATTGTATTCTTTAGTATCAATGCATGTAGACAATTATGGTCATGAATTTGATTGGGATAATGTCAAAATCTTAGACAGAGGTAACATTAAAAGTGCCAGGGAATTCCTGGTACTCAAACGAAAATGCAATTAACAAGCACGTTAATATAGACGAAATATACCAACTAATAAAAAGTAAATCAGGTGACCAGAAAGTTCAAAATCCAAGTCAATAGAAAATGGTCAATGCATATGTAAAGATGGTTACCGGGAGACGCAGTTATATCACTCATCAAGAAATTTAAATCATTTCACTTTGTGCTAAATATGGCGCTGAAGATGTTGTCCAGAAGGGCGACGAAAGCTTCGCAGCTAAATCAACCAGCTCAGAGAACACTATTAATTGAAAATCATCCACCTGAGCTACAAATCTTCTCTATTACTTATTAATAGTGTCATCAACTCTAGTACTGAGTGGTACATATCTAAATATCGAAGGAAATGAGTCAACTTGTGATTGAAATTATGCCATATCGATGGTTTCCTTGCCTATAGCTTCCTTTTTATCTGACTGTAATGATATATACTACTGCTGAAAGGTGTGAACATCGACTTTATAATACCCTCTAAGTAATGTTTAAATCGAATAGGTTTCCTTTCAGTTTTGAACAGAAATACTAAATTCTCTTAGGTATTAAATAAATCACAAGGATTATTAGTTTGAATGAAGCCAAGTAACTGTATTGTGAATATATGCATATTTTTAACATATTACTGTTCAAACCCTACTGCCTTCTATTCATCAATATAAATGAACAGAATTATATATTATAACTGATACGTACATATTTATATTATTAAAAATAACTTTAATTTGTCAGACAATCAATCATTATTTTTAATAATAAACACTGCTAATTAAGTAGAATATTTGATTTATTAATTTTGCACTAATCATCTTTCTTCTCTTCTTGCAATTTCTTTATTATTTCTCAAACGCTGATTCTGCTAATTAAAATAAAGTATTAATAATAATATCAACTCTGACATTGTTTCTCTTTACGGGATTACCAGGTTATAGTAATACTATATATTAATATAATAATAATAATCTTATGAACAATAACAACAACAGCAACATTGACAGGAGGTGTTAGTGATAGTAGAGTTGAGTAACATAACACCCAAAAATATTCTATTTGCTTTCTTTTAAACTGGATTTACAGTCATGCATTCACGAGTTCCAGAAAGGAGAACAAAATTCAGATGAAGAAGGTGATGATAAAGTTTGACTAGGCGCATAGTTAGTTTATCAGCACCCACCTGCTAATGGGTGGGCAAACTATCAGTGAAAATTTAGGTCGCCTAATCCAGTTACCTCAGTGTGAACATTGACATAACTAGTCATATTTGTCCAAACCAAGTTCACTTTTAACATTTTGAAAAAATTTGGGCATTGGGTATATGATATTCGTTTCATGAGTTGACGACGGATTGATATCGGTTCGAGAATTACTGAGAACCAGGGGGTACTAGACAGCTGTTTCATCCTAGTTTTGGGAATCAATGGCGGTACGCACCCACCACCAGGGTTCGAACCCAGGACCTTCCGGTTATAAGGCAAGCTCGTAAACCATTGAGCCACTGGGACCCGATTCAATAGCTCATGAATTCGAACTTCTACCGATTCGTGATATCAATCCGTGGTCAACTCGTAAAAACAAAACTAACCCTCACAAACCAAACTATAGAAAATAAATGATATTCATTATAATAAAGGTTTTTTTGTATTTCCCAATGGATGATAAACAAAAAGATATTGTTTTTACTGACATTTCGCTATTTAATGCTAATAGCTTTATTAAAGTATTATTATACCAGAATTTACAAAATTTCAGCATATATATATATCAAAGAGTTAAGAGGTGAGAAAATAGACTTAGGTTAAGTTAAAAGGACATACTGAAAGTCAAAAATAACAATGAAAATCACTAAACCAAATTCAACAATCTACACCTGGTTTTGTTATCTTTACCAATTGACCAATTTGACAACGAAAAATGGCCCTATACTGAGGAACGATGATCAAGTTACTAAACTTTGTCTTGAAACCATAGCAGATGTTCTATTACCTCTGACTACTGACAGATGGCACAGACCCACCAGTGGGCACCAATCCTCCAACAAAGGTGGAAGTCTTAAGTGCAATCAAGCTACTGAAGGCCAGCTAGGAAAGCTGCAGGACCAGATGGAATTCCCTTACTCGAAGCACGGAAGACGGACATAGAGACTGCAGCTTATGTGCTCACGCCACTATTGTAAACCTTTGAAAGGAAAGAAAGTTACATACTGATTGGAAGGAAGGATAACTTGCCAAGCTGCCAAAGTAGGTCGACTTACGCCTCTGCAAGAACTAGTGCGAAATTTGCTCTTGTCCACTCACACTAAAATATTAAGTCGCATCATCCTGGAGAGAATAAAGGATGCACTGGATACAGAACTCCGCCCCATTCAAATAAGCTGAATTCAGGAAAGGCAAATCATGTGCTGATCAAGTGGCAACTCTATGCATTGTCATTGAACAAAGCCTAGAGTGTCAGCCGAATCTCCATCTCAACTTCATCATTTCTGAAGATACCTTCGATGGCGTTGACCGCGAAGTAATTTGGAAACTACTTCAACACTATGGAATGTAGTGCCCTAAATCTTCATCCAGCCTTATTCAGTTGCTATGTGACAATGCCGCGTGTAAGGTGGTTCATCAGGGAAACCTCAGCAAAGTCTGTGAATTGAATACATGAGTAAGACAAGACTTCCTAGTTGCGCTGAACTGGATTATGCCAAAGACTGTGGGGAGCGAAGGAACAGGAATACAGTGAAGTGATAATAAGGCTAAAAGATGTGGATTTCGCAGATGAATTATGTTTAATATCACACAAACTTGAAGAATTACAGGGGAAAAGCAACAAAATGTCAGAAGAGACAGGCGGTGAAGACAAAACTTCAAGTGAACATAGAGAATATGGAGGTGATGAAAGTAACCAATCAACCAGCCGCAACGGACACTTATCACTCTCAAAGAAATAGATTTGAAAGAGGCTACCTCCTTCTTTTATCTAGGAGGCGTGGATTCAACTTGAAGCAGAACGGACCAGGACGTCAAAACCAAAATCGGAAAACCAATGCAAATCTTCATCACTCTGAAACCAATTTAAAAATGCTTTGCACTCAGTATAAACAGCACAATTCAGATTTTCAACAGCAGTGTTAAATCGGGTATTCTATATGGGTCAGCAACTTGCACTGAGCGTCACAAAAAGCATTTCCAGCAGGCTACTGCAGACTTTTATTAATAACTGCCTTGACTGGCTCAATATTGAAGATCAAATAGCCAGAAAGAATTAGTAACAAGGACCCCTGGGAACGAACCAATCAAAAATGTATTTCTCAACAAATATGTCGAAGACGATAGATGCAAATTAGGCACAAGCCTATGAGACCTTTGGGTGACATCGCGTGCCAGGCCATAGCTCGAGTGAAACCCGAATGGGATGTTCGAAGGTGACATGGATGAGATCGGTTAGAGAACCACTGGGAAACCAGGAAGTTCAGCTGTCTCGTCCTAGTCTGGGACTCTCCAACAGTAAGCACTCACAGGGGTCTGGACCCAGGTAATAAAGCCAGTTCGTAGACCATTTCACCACTAGGGTTCAATCCAGTCAACCATCAGTTTCATGTACTGCCGATTCGCGATATATATATGTATATTGCGTGATCCAGTCTACTCTTTAATTTTAAGCTCACTAATGAACACTTTCCTAGCTATACAGCTGAATCTGCTTGATTCAGTGCAATAATTTCATGAAAATTGATAGAATAAAGAGGAAACGTACACCTGAGTTTGTATCTTTCAGGCTTTTAGTTTGACATTAATGCTAAAACAAATATATTATCTAAATAATTCTTTAAAAAAGCAATGAGAATTAAGAAAGCAATAGTGGAGGAAACTGTCAGTTGAATATCTACATACTTCGACATACATATTGCACTACAGGCAAAAAAATACTAAAACAAAAATTTGTTTGAATATTAAGTATACTTCTAGTACATGAGGTAATTTTGTAATAAGTTTAAAAAGCTTTGGACACATCTACTCGCCGAACAAATTTATATAAAAATGAAAAGAGGAGTTTATAGGGAATCTAACAGTAGAAATGATGAATGATGACACCACTCTTCAAAATACAATCAGATTTCGATTAAATTTGATAGAAAAAACAAAATGTCTATTAAATACTATTGATTGGTTCTTATTAGCCAAATCAAAGTGATTTGACGACTTAACGGCCATTCAGATGGTTAGGAATCAAACGCATTAGAGATACTCCAGGATTATTTGATGTCAGAGAACCAGGTGTGTTTAAACTATTTATACAACTACCAGTTTGGACAAATTACTGCAAAAATACTTTCATGATACACTTCTATAGTATGTTTATTCAGTGATGAAGAGTGTTCTTCACCATCTATACTTTGAAATTCTTAGTATTTAAATGTTACCTGAGACATTTTACTGCACGGTCTCCAAACCTGTAAAACACAGCTGCTCACTTCTATTCATCTGTGTCAACAAACACATGCAAGCTAGTATATGTCATAGATATGACGTAATCAAAGGCAAACTTAACGCTTTTGAGGAAAAATACGTCTTGTTTTCCTAATAATAATAACAATCTTAACTGCAAACACACTTTAGCCTATGTTTCAAAACTATACTACTTTTACATGTTACTGTATCGTCAGTATTTGTTTTTGAGAGTGAGTTAAGAATGGGGTTCATTATTGGCGTTTGTTTACTTCAAATGCATTATTTGATATTTTCATGTCTTCATACACTGTACCCAGCTTGTCAAGCACTTTTCTAAGCAGCGCTTGTATTTCGTTGAACAGTGAAGAATTAAGGTAATACCAAATCCGTCTCTTGTAAATAGATCATCTCATTAGAGCATTTTACATTTCACCCAGGAATAAATCGAGGTGTACAGGTTCACTGTAGTTTCCTGTTTACATAACAGACTAGTGTCAAATGTCGTATATTAAAGATGATCAACGAAACTTATCAGGACGCCGATAGAAAACTTTAATTTAACAGAACAAGATGAAGGAGACGTGAAATTATTGTCAAAAAACAGGGTAATGAAAAATCCAGTTTCATTTATTTAGTCACTGTTTTCCTGTTTCATTCAAGAACAGTTAATCCTTCTTAAGTCATTTGAATTTCCGGAGATATCCAGTTTTTACTATGCAATACGTGAGGTGACATGAAAAAGCTAACACTATTTTACCGAGCAAATGGAACTTTCCATCATTTTCATGTTCCATAGTAAATTCAATATTGGTGTGTGCGTCGTTGAATAATCTGAGTAGGTAGGAAGCATGACTTTCATTGTTGCACACTACAAATGTGTCATCGACATATCGACAATATGAAGTTGTTTCGTCGATTGCAATGTTCAGCTTTGTTCTTTCAAGGTTCGACATGAATATATCTGCTAAAACAGGGCTAAGTGGACTGCCCATAGCTACATCATCTATTTGGCTGTAAAGAGTGCTGCCAAACTGGAATTGCACATCCATCGTACACATTAGCATTAGGCATTGGAATTCCAACTCTGGAAGTGGGAGAAGATCAAACTGCTGACAAATAACCTCAATAGTTTCATTGATTAGAATCATTGTAAAAAAGGAGTTTGCATCAAATGACACCATGAACTTATTGGAAACGCTCATGTGGCTGACACTTTCCGAGAAATGAAATGAGTCTTTCATGTTGTGCCCTTCTAGCCATTGACGAATGGGTCCCAACTTCTCTGCAAGCCAACCAGCAACCTTAATTTGGGGTGAGTTGATCATTGAAATTACAGGTCACAGAAACACTTGATTTTTGGGTGTCTTTGGAAGGCCATACATGTATGGCGAACAGGACCCTCAGGGTTTCTAATCATTGTACGTATTGTTGTCAATCAATTTCTTCTTTAGAAGATCTCTCAGTACGTTTGTGATACGTTTTTCAACTGCATCTGTCTTATCTTTCTGGCAATTGTCAACTTTAAACCTCAACAGGTCATTCAGCACAGTTTTCATCTTTGCGATGTAGTCATCTCTGTCTATCAGCAACACTCCTGAGCCTTTGTCAGGTCACAATATGACGATTTTGTCATATTGAACTCTTTTATCGATTTGTTTTTATATTAATTTTGTATTTCCCTTCGATTGATAATGTTGGACCGGAATGCTCGGTCTCTTTTGACGCGTGGGCTCATTGTACAAACACTTCAATACGTTAGGATTAATATGAAGTTGTTCGGGGTGGTGGTGGTGACTAGTAACGAAATCCAAGATGTGCACTTCTCCCCATTTGCAACTCGACATCTGGATATTTCTGGCGTCCCAGTGAGTGGTGGTGTTTACACTACATTCATTGTTCAAATGCCGGAGCACTATCCACTAGGCCACATGGGCTACTAGGACCAGCCCCTATATTGAGTTACGTAAACAGTACTTATAGCTGTGAACTATCTTAATATTTGCAAAATTTTCTAGTGTACACCATATAAAAGAAACTTTGTCCTTTTTTGCTACTACAAAGAAACTGACTGTCTTCTTGAGAGCTCCTTCAATTAACTTATGACTCTGTTTGCTGCCAATGAATGGAAAACAAAGCTGACTCAAACCAATGATTTGCCTGTAATAATCATCAGTTTAAAGTAATATCCTTTAGCTTAAGATAAACATTAATTAAGGATACTGAAAATAGGTGCATAATTTTCAGGGGAACACTGATGAACTAAAATATGTAATCAGGATAAAAGTAGACGTTAACAGAACCTTTTGATAATTCACAATTCAGTACTGTTTATCAGGCATTCATTAAAGGAAGAATAATGCAATTAATAAACTAATGGTGGCCTGCCTAAATCGCTCGGCTACCAGAGTTTTCATCTATCAAAATGTCTAAACTCTGCTGCATTTCTTATTATTTTAATCATGCAATTATATCAGATAATCACTACATGAACTCGCGCAAATATTTAATTAGCTTTCAACGAAACGCTTCGCAACTCTTGAAGGAGATTAATCGAAATTGTGCAGAATTGGTTCTCTTCATTTCCAACAACATTTGATATAATTCGGATTAGTAGACAAAAGACAAGTAGATCAGCAAAGAGTCTCTTTTCGGCGAATTCATTTTCAAAGCTGTACAATCGCAAATATATATGGTTATTTTGTGTGTGTGTGTGTATACATTAAATTTGTCAAACAAAATACGGTTAGTAAGTTCAAATGAATTGGATGTTGACAAGAGGATAGCAACAAAAGTGATGAGTTGTTAAAAACGATTGTTAAAGAGGAGTAAGTTCAGGTGAATTGGATGCTCATATAAGAGGGTAGTAACAAAAGTGATGAGTTGTCATAAATGATTGTTAAGAGTTACGTAATGGCAAGAATAGTTTGATGAATGAGTTGTGCTCAAAGGGTGAGCATGGAAACAAAATAATATACAGAATTACACAAGGGTTGTAAGTTAGAAAAATAAGCATACAAACAGAAGTAAGGTCAAATCAAACAAACAAAGAAGAGTTGGGTCAAATCAACGGAGTTGTTACCATGCGAGTAGAAGTGGTTGGATAATTTTCTTTTGTATACATAGTTCTGGTTGCATCAACTGGATGACTAGGGCTTCTGCGATGCAAAGAAGACGAAATCGTACTGTCTTTGGGAGGTTGTTCTTCACTTTGTAGATCACTTTGAAGGAGGCGTTCGTTGAGATGGAACGACCAGTGTTGACTAGATGTTCGATTATTGCACTCCTTATATGGCCATTATTTCCTTTCTGTAGCCACGCTGGGTAGTGTTCTTTGACCCTTTTTGACAGGATGCGCGTTGAACGACCGATGTACCTGGCTCCACAGCAACAGGTGAACTGATATATACACATAGAAGTGGTCATGTGCGGAATCTTGTCCTTTGGGTTTCTGCAGATCAGCGGGCGACTGGAGAACACTATTCTTAGTGTTGCCGCAGGGAAAGTTCTTCCTAAAGAGGTGGAAATTCCCCTTCTGAGGACGTCGCTAAGTAGGTCTCCTTTGAAGTCTAGGTTCATATAAAGTATCTTTTTTGGCACGGATTGTGTCTCTTGCTTTTGGCTTTTCTGTTTGATGTTTTTGTCTACAAATCTTGGTGGGTAGCCATTTTGTATGAAGATTTCCCTCAGGAAGTTCAATTCTTCTTCCATGGTGTCGGAGCTGCAGATGCGGATTAATAATTGCTGGAAGACAAGTAGTTCAGCGAAGAATCTCTTTTCGGTGAATTCATTATTAATTTACATGTACATCCGGTACAAAGCAGAAATATTTTGTAGGGCTGAAAATTTCTGTGTCATGTGTTTGTTACGACTGGAACTACGACCTGGTAGACTATGAGCGAATACTAACTTAATGCGCTGGTGAATCTGTCCTAATCACATGTCAACAACAACAACAACAATAACACCACCAACACGCAAAGACAAAACGAAATAATTGACGCTTATAAGACAGCTTTCATTGTCTCAAATAACAGTCAAAATGCGGAACAGAAACTGTATATATATACGCTTGGAATGACCTTGAACATTCTGTAATTCATTGATGCATTAAAAGTATTAACAGCCAATAGGGATCCAGTAGTACAGAAACATGAAAAACAAAGGGCTCACGTAAGAGCGCGATAACTGCTTAAAAAGATTTGTTTTAAGTTCCTAGGCAAAATTAGGCAAAACTAGGTGTGTATAATAGTGTTCACATATTGTCCGGAATAAAGCTTATTATTAAAATTATCAATAGATTCACTGAAACACGTCTAGAGGTATTTCCAAATGGAACATTTCACAGAATCCAAGTTTAATTATAACCACAGTAAAGTATACAGTCGAGGAATACCTCATTGCAAGGTAAATTTACCCGACAAATTGCTGTCTATGGGGAATGTAGGCGCTTTTACAAAAATACTTCAGTGTACGGATGGCTGCTTACCCTTTCTTTCGTAACTAAATTGTTCTGATGTAAATGAAATGAGCAAGTACCACTTTTATGTTTACAAGTATCCTCACTGCTGAAACAAACGTTACTACATAAACTGAGTCCAGTAATATTTCTAGTCCGAAGATAAAGCTGAAGGCTTCAAAGTTTCCATGTTACAAATAATGTCCAATTGTAATTAAGTGATATTTTGCACTGTGAAACTAATAACACTACAATTAGAAGTTTCCGAACACTGCACTGTTAACCTGTTTCTTTCAATTTTAAACATAACAGTCTAAGTTGTTTGATATATACAATCTGTGTCATAGCTGGACGAAATCAACAACAGACTGAGGAATTACAGAATTTCTTTACTCTATGTAATCTAAATTTTATTTTCACTGTTAAACAGAGAGATAAATGATCCTATGTGAGCTTCGAAGATTTCTTTAGAGAAAGGAATTTATGAAATTAAATAAAGGTTTGTATGCATAAAGCAAATTAAGAAACTACTTTAAAAATTGAACAGATCTATTTGTTATAATGCAGCTAGATATGAGTGAAAACCTTGAAGGATTCCAGAGAAACTTATGTGTGCACACTTCAAATTTATTCAAAGCAAAAACTTAGTTTAAGTTTTGAAAAATGTTGCTATAAATCGATTTACTACTGAATTAGAATAACTTTCGAAAAAAAAGCAAAAGGCATGGAGAGAAAGCTAAGTTGTCATCACTAAATTCTTATTTTTCAGTAAATGAAATATCCCCATATTGAAATCAAAACAAGATTTTGAGCGAACAATTGTTTTCGATAACTTCTTCCTCAGGCTCTACAGTTATAAATCCATGAATAATAGAGTACATATAGCCAATAAAAGCAAATGAAAATAATATCAGAGACTGTATTGGGGTGCATGTGTAAGTTGAGATGATAGTCCATTAGTTAACATAATCAATAAAATGTGTATAGGGTGTATAGTCAGAAAAAATGTGATGAAGTGTCAATGAACAATTGGGTGATATAGTGCTGTTTTATAGTCAACAGAATACAAGTGTCATTGGGGTGAGAGAAATACGATAGACACAAAATACATACAAACACACATTAACAAAGGGGACACTGAATGTGAGGGCTGACCGATAATGTCTAATGATAAAATAAAGAGGCTAAATAGTAAATTGTAATAAGATGTTACAGAGTTGGTAGGCTTAGTGTAAAATCACAAAGGTTGACAAAATTAAGGGTAACAATGAGGTGAAATAAACTGGGTGGAGAAATGGATAATAAAGACATGATATCACAGAATGATAATAATGGTAATAATAATGCGGAAAATTATGATCCTGGTGACCTTATAGTGGGCCAGGGTAGACAGAGGGAGTGAATAAGTTTTTTCTGCACACACAATGGAACTATATAAATGAATTTAGGAAGTCGTGTGATTAACTTGATATGATTATGAGCAATAAATTGTGCTCGAAACGTCATCAGTAAATATTACTGTATAACACCGTGAGACTCTATCAAAATAAAATTTACCCATAATGGAATTAAACTCTACCACAGTGCCCAAGTTTTATTCTTATATCTGCACACATAGGTCTGGTCTTTCTCTGTTAATCTCTAAGGCCTCAGCTATGGCTAGGAGGCATAATCGTGTGCCTTTGGGGAGATTGTTTGGTACTCGATACACAACTGTAAATGACTCTTCTACTTTGATGCTGTGTTCGCTATCCACTAGATGAGCCAGAATTGCACTATTTAATGATTTGGTCACTCTTTTCCCAAGCCAGACCGGGATATGTTCACGAGTGCGTAAAGATAAATCCCTTTGGGTACGACCTATATAACTAGCTCCACAGGAGCAGTTGAATTTATATACACACATTGATGTCGTCATTTTGGGTAATCTATCTTTAATGCACAGTGTCAATATCGGTTTGGTTGAGAAAGTGACATGCAGTTTTGCGGCACTGAAAGTTCTTTCAACTGCTCTCGTTAATCTACGGTTTAATATATAGCTGGATATGTCGCCTTTGAATTGTAAATTTAAGTAAAGCTTTTTCTTACTTACTGTGTCTCGCTTAGTTTTGTGTGTAGTTTCATTGATATACTTCTTTACGAAGTTGGTAGGATAGTCGTTCTGTAGCAAGGCGTTTGTGAGATTTTTTATTTCATCTTCAATGCAGTCGTCGGTACATATGCGCCTAATTCTATGACTAAGACAACGAATTAGGTTGCGCTTGTATTGTATAGGTATGAAGCTATGGAAGTGGGTATATTGTCTCAATTCCACCGGACGGCAGGCATCAAGATTAGGTGAAAGTAGACTCCTAGTCTAAGTGTATAAATCACAGATGGCGTTTCTAGTAGTCAGCTCATATTGATGAGCAGGTTTCTAATTCTACTCACTTAAATGCCATAAGTAAATACAGTCCAAGACCAAAAGAAAATTCATAAGGAATTATTCTTGACAGTTTGACAACTGCAAAAAGACAGTGGAGTTAGAGGGTATGATTGGATGCCTCACACCGTCTTTTTGGATGTTTAGTTTAACGCTTATATCCATATAATCATTTGTATTAAACTTTAAGCATTCTCGCTTTCGAATCAATATTTTTTCCATCTTTTCAAATCCATTTATATTTTGTTACACTCACATACCCTTTCTTATTATTTGTAGTTATCCACGTGGAGGACTGATTGACGCATTCGTCCTATATCAGATATAGGAAGTGAAGCTTATAGATAACCAGTCAGGGGGAAAATCCAATATATTTATGACGTAATTATATGTAATGGAAATTGCATGTACTCTTTGGTTTCATCTGAACACGTCACTTGTTTTATAAGTTTTTTATCCTACCTGAGTAAGGACTACTCGGGAAACAGTTACAATGAAATTTTCATTGTATACTCCCTTTAAAATATGTCTTAATTTTCGTCTCACTACTTATTACATTTCAGTAACAAATCGTGTGTGCTTCAAAAGTTTCACTGTTGGAAAGAAATGGTCTAAAAAATAAAATAAACGCCTTAAACACAACGTGGAAATATATGAAGCTGCTCCCAGTAGGGAATAAAGGTTTATTTCATTATGAAATAACCTGTGTAAATTTTTAGGTTATTTGTTGACAGTCAGACAGATTTCAGTCAAGATTTCGTTAGGCACAAACTTCAATTTGGGAAACAGTTAAAATCAAAAACACCATCCAGTCATCTAAAAACCAGATGCCTAACATCTGAATACTGATGTATTGCATATCACTGGATTTCTCCAAGCTTGACCACCGAGTGATATCAGTTAGAGGAATTTTGAAAACAAAGCAGTGCTGGGCAGTTGTTTTGTCTTGGTTTGTGACTAATAGGTAGTAGCAGTGAAGTAGCCAACGTAGTTTATCTGAGGCACGGTTATTGTTAGTTGACAACTACTCCCAATACCCCGCACCACTGGCGTGAAATACTGTTGTAAGATGCGATGTTCCCGGATTTAGTAACCGAAATGGTTCATCATGTTGGAAAAATATTAAGTGAAATCTTGTGGCATAAGGACTGATCAATGCTAAAGAGTACAATAATTAAATAAATCACCTGTCTAGAGCTTGTTTCATCTATTCTCCGTGAGAAAACATTTTGTGATAAAATTTATGAAGTGTTTATTTGGTTCCTCAATCGTAATACATTAGGTCTGATTACATCTGTTTCAAGAAGTTGCGTATCTTCCAGTATGATTGGCTAGATAGGAGTTATTTTTCATTTGTTCACCCGTAGTCAAGTTAGAGCATCATAGTACATTGGGAAAACCTTGTTTGGTCTTTATTACCAGTATCAAGTTTTGGAATTGATAAATAAGAACGAAACTAGTACACTGGGATAAACTCTTCGTTGACGCATATTCAGATGAACTAACAATATTAGCCCAGTTTTTAACCACCCAGAAGAAAATTTCAACAGGTATAATAAGAATGAAAATTTGAAAGTAATTAATACACTGAAAATGGAAGAGAGTTATGGCCTTTTGAGATTCTGAAATAATAGAGAAGATTTGTAACTCTCTAGTGGAGGTTTATTTTGACTTAGTGGTGTTCTCTGAGCTGGTTGCAACTTATTTTGTTAAAGGGTCTTTTGGTATAGACAATATGGAATAAAGTGAATGTGGTGGTTTGTGGGTATTATTTTTAAATTAAATCAAAACTTGTTACAGCTTTTTACTCTGCAATGTTTGTTTCTTTAAACGTGTCCATTAAAATTTTTTTAAAGACTGAGTTTAATGAACAGAGAATATTCCTTTCGATAACTTCGACATCAGTTTATGCAGTTATGTGTCCACAATAATCTAGTGGGAAGTCGTGACCAGTTGGGTATAGGAGGTCGGGAGTGGGGACAAATACTCGCCGATGACATTGGCTAGTGGTCAAGCCATGTCATGAATTGGCAAAAGCTGGAATTCACGGGATGACCATTAGATCCGGTCCCAGTGGCTCAGTGAGCTACGAACCCGCCTTGTAACCAGAAGGTCCTGGGTTCATATCCAGGCGGATGCGTACTATGAAGAGTCCCGAACTAGTCTGACGAAACAGCTGTCCAGTACTCCCAGGTTTTCCAATGGTTCTCCGGCCAAATTCAGTTCATGATGAAATCTTGTAACCAATCAATCAAATCCTTACAAACCAAAACTTGAGTTAAAGAACTATTCCTATTACCAAAACTAATGCTTCAAATAATAATAAATCACTGTTTCAGATAATATGTGAACATATGTCACAGAAATATTCAGCGTACTTAGTTCCAAAATATTCCCTCTTCATTCACGATATACTTAAAATACAATAATCTGAAGTATATCATATGATGTAGAGTATTGCTGTTAGTTTTTTCTTCAAATCTTTCAAGAATTGCGTAGCATTTAATTGGAGGCTAATTAAATACGAGCACATGTACCGGTCATTTGATATCAATGCACGATTAAACAATAAGAAATGCAGCAGAACTTAAGCATTTTGATGAACGAAAATTCTGGCAACCTGATGATTTAAGCAGGCCACCAGAATACATATATAACATCGAGTCAGCGATGTCCATAGTTCAAAAGCATCTGTAAGTGATACTGCGCCTCCATATAATATTAAATTGAATATAAAATAAATTAAGACAAATAAGTTCCACTGTAAGTCAGGAGAGCAGTGGCGGTTTTACCTGTGTCTTTACCACTCAGAATCTCAGTTTTTTTTATTTGAACTGCTATAGCCTCTAATACTTAGATTATTTGGTACCTAGAAGCTTTTGGCAATCTGTTCGGTACCTGATAGATGATAGAAAAAAAGTTCTTCAACATATTGGCTTTTATGGCCTGTTTGGATCAGGTAATTTAATGTCTAATTGCTGGTGGTTTTGACTACATCTTTGTTTAGCCCCACTGGCAAATGTTCCCGAGCACGACAAACTAAGTTCTTACAGCGACAGCCAGAATAATCTAGAATTCGTAAACTCTGTATTATTTGTCTTAGTTTGCCTCATATTCAGTTTAGAGTTATATTGCTGCACATTTTCAGCTAAAGATGCTTTTGAACTGTAATCTATTGAAATTATCAGCTCAATGTTATTTAGTCCAGAAATGTTCTTAACAATGATTCGTTACTAATTATGGACATGTAACAGGAGAACCTGATGAAGTTAGTGAAAAGAATATTCTTTGTTCACTAAACTTAGTTGTTTTTATTATACATTTAAAATGACACTAAAAACTCAAGATAAGTAAATAAAAATCAAATTTGTGTAACAATCTCAGTACACTTAGCTAATTCTATACTATTCCGATATGAGTTAGAAGGTCTTCACAGAATACTGACCGTCATTTTAAACCCTTTAATGGTATTAACACACAGAAACTCTTCCTCTTACTTCATATTTTAGGTTTATATAAAGTTATTCACAACAGAGTTGTGGGAAATGTCATTTTTAAAAATAATTTACCTTGGAGCTAATTAAATTTAAACAATTTGAACATTTGACTGAAGGCGTAGAGAGGAAATCTAAAGTCCAACTAGTTTTTCATCAGATTACTTATTACTGTGATGAAAATTTTCTCCGAAAAATTCAAATATTTAATTTAACGTGTAAACTGGGGTGAAAACTGCTGATGAAATTATTTTCATAGCTGCAAGGTAAAGTTTTTCTAACTGAAGCAATAACCTGTTTTTCCTCTAAATGATTAGCCTGCCTAATTGAACAACATTTGTGATCTTAACGACAAACATCCACATATTTGTTTTATTCGACTAAAGAAAATCTGCTAAAATGACGCGGTTAAATTGAAAATACGTTATTTAAAAAGGCCTATTTTTCACTAATCTAGAAAATACTTTCATACACTTTAATTAAGCCGCTTTTTTTAAATTTTTTCATAATTAAAAATATCCACTTCAAAATATTTTGTAAAAAAGTAACTACCGACATCTATTTTCCCTGCCTTCATAAAATGCGATCGTTTGGATGATTTATACTCTATTTTTTATAAAAGTGAGTTTAGCAGGGGTATTTCAAACCACATTTCAGACAATACTGTTCATTCTTTGAAAAAAACTTTATTTTGTCATTAAAGTCAATAAATTTCTGCCCTTAAATCTTTTTATTAATTTTACTAAGCTAAAGTGAACTAGAGAACTTGAAACAGATGTCGAGATTAAGGAAATGAACTGTTTGCCGTAATCTTATTATTATTATTATTATTATTATTATTATTATGTGAACAGATTTAAGACATGAAACAATAAATCATTCAGTAACAAAAAGAGTTGAATGGTTAAAACATTTATACATTAATTTTCTTCTATAGATTGCTACTCGAAATAATAATAATAACAATTTGCTTTATTCCAGAAACAGTACTAGTGGTACAGTGTGGAATTTTCAGCACATATCTACAATATTTGCATCTAATTTTATCAAACATTTAAAAGGAATATTTCAAAAAAATAAATATAAAGACACCAACAGCAAAAAGAAACAAACAGGAAAAACACAAAATAATTTTTTTTAAATGCAAAAAATATCAAGAAGTAGAAAGGAAAATAAACAACATATTATAATATCTCAGTATTGGGTAGTGGAAGCAATGATATGATTATGCATGGTGACAGTAAAGCTATAGTCATACAAGAAGTTATGAAATGATATTTAAGAAAGTTTATCGCCAAGTTGATCAGTTAATTTGGTTGAAACAACTCTAAACAATCATAAAATAACATTTCAGGGTTGTTTTTTTATCAGGTCTAATACGGTGTTTGTAGTAGTAGTGTGAGTAATCCTGAATAATACAAAATTTTTAAGGTGGTGACTATGGCGTTCACAACCAATGATTGTCAGTTTAATATTGCCGAAAAAAATAAAAAATAAGAAAAAACAACCACAAAACAAATAATTACACGACGGTTAATGAGAGGAACATTTTGTACTACTCTTAGTGCTAACATAGTTGGAATCAGTGGATACACAAAAGAAGGAATACAGTAAACTACAAAAAAGTAAGCCAATGTTAATAATTTAGGTAGCTAAGTATGTTTAAGAAGGAGTTCAGTATAGAATACAGAATAAGAGAGAAATAAAAGAGCCTAAAACTATGTTATTAATAACAAAGCAAGTCATAGATTTCACGCTTAACATTGTCTCTGTCTCTTTATCTAATTAATTTTAACTCCAGAAATGCATGACAAAGACATTTTGGAGGTGAAATTTTCATGTCACATTGTGGTGTGTACTACTGACTAAATTTATCAGTAGTACATAAGGAGACGTTCGTCGGCACAAAACTGTCAATTAGCTGAGAGATAGATTCGACGTTGAAGAGAGCAAATGAACCAGTACTGCGGGGAAACATGGCAGATAAACAACACGGAAGATCTGTGCAAATAACGACTTTCATATAAGGTGTACATAATTTCCCTATATAGAGATATCGAATTCCTAATAAACATTCTGTTATTCAGCCTCGTCTTCTATCATTACAAGGTGGCGTACTTAAAACTTAACTTTCCACAGAGCATAATACTCCCAATGTTTACTCAGTTATATTTCCTTTTAACCTCTTATTTGCATGCTTAAAGAACTCACATGCATTTTTGGATGGCTTTCAACGTACCGCTTCCTCTGTTTTAATGGGAAAATAAAACGCGGGTAAGAACATGTTTCAAATAAAACAGAATTCTGTCAAATTTTAAACTGTAGATTACTGTTTTACTTGAGAATTCTGT